>OZ057413.1:124880912-125397126 GCA_964056705.1 Troilus luridus
TTCCTGGTCAGTATGTCTTATTTATAATTTAATTTGTTCTTAATCCATGACGTCATCTCGTTCTACAGTATCACTTGACCTAATAACTTAGCTTAGAGAAGCTGATGCCTATACCACTCATCTCTGCTTACAAACTACCACTCACCGACCACTGCCCAAGCCCAAGTCCATTAGATCATTCTTAATCCAATCCTTCCTCCTTCTTGGTCTACTCCTCGGACGTTGACCAATCGGCTCAGAGTTTATTAACTTTTTCTGAACGGGAGCAAATGTTAGCAAATTTAAAAAAATTCTTTATCTAATAGTAAACACCCATTCACCTTTATTCATTCACTAACATCCTTATTTTGGCTTCAATAATGAACCTTTATAATCAATCATAAAAGTAATAATAATAATAAAGTAAACCTTCTCTTCCGAAATTTTAGTTATGTAGAACCAAAAAAAACATAAATCGTCCACCATTTCCACTGTTAGTAGCATTGCTTCAAGTTCGCTCACTGCAGATGAATTTTTGAGATTTCATATGCCAATTCATTCCATTTATGAAGATTCAGCAAAAATATAAATTGAAACTCCTAGGGATTTGCTATATCTACTGAAAAACAAGTCAACTTGTCTTCTTTGTACTTGTCTCAAATTGACAAAAAATGTCAAATACAATCTTCATCCACTCAACCATTCATTTAAAAATTGTTCGTTTCAGGAGCGTGTGAAAGCGATTATCCTCATACAGATGTCGAAGTCACTGTCAACAATGATGAGCCAGTCGAAGGAACCAACGATCCTAACAAAAACGAACAAAACGGTACGGCAGAGGATAATTCAAATGAGGAACAACAAATAAACGAGGAGAACAAAAATGAGACTAAAAAGAATGAAACTGACGAGGGAACAATAGGTAGGATAATGTTCGTAAGCTGCGCTACCGGAAGTGAAGACACCAGCGCCTTGCCTCCCGCAGCACCACCTACGGAGTCTGTACCGGAACCGATGGATACTAATGCAAATGGTAAGTGATTTGTTTAGTTGATCGAGTGCATATTAATCACTTTCTTCTCTTCTCCACTGTGGATTTTTTTGTTTACTTTATATATTATTAACCACTCGTCTTGTGCTTAAGTTGGCTGGATTTTACTCAGTGCTTTTATTTTGGTTATAACCTTATTTTTTTGCTGTGTTGTGGCTATTTGTTGTGTGTCTGTGTTGTCGGGGTGATGGTTTTCCCTTTGGACTTTTTTTTTTAAAGTACATTATTTATTTAGTGAGTCATATCTTGATTAAAAGAATATAATGGTTCTAATTTGTAAATAATTTATTAATTTATCTTTAGTGCTCTTGTAACCATATACATTTTCTTTTTAAACCTTTAGTTAAATATAAACTTAATTCTTATTTTCATAACAGTTCTGGATAATGGTTTATTGTATAATTTTTCCTTTTAATAAACTAATTCTGCATTTAAAAAAAAATATATATAAGCATATTTATAATTTTTATTTTTTTCAAATTTATAATTTCATACATAACTCTTTCCAGTCATAGACTTAAGGTCTACCATGATAACTTTAAAACTTATTGTCATTTTCTGGATGAGTAGATTATTTTCATTCAATTCGTACTACAAGTAAGAAAAATTAGTGGTATCGAATAAGAATGTGGCATTACAATCCTGTTATGGTCCTAGCCTCCTCAAGAAGTCCACATGAAACGGACTTTGTAATTTAATTTAATTATTTTATTATAAATTCCTCACTCTTCAATCCTTGTTAGCACTTACATAAAATTTCTAGAACCTTATTTGTATACATCTATAGCGAAAGTATTAATTTAGTTCAAAGAGATTGAACAGTTGAGGTTAAATGACCATTGGGACTGGAAAGGATTAATACATTCACTGTTATTATCGAATTTGGAAGAAAAAAAAATTATAAAAGCCTAATAATTTGGTTTTCTTATGAACAATAGTCATTTTTATTTTTAATATTGTAAAGCGCATATAATTAGATTTAATGCTTATTGTAAATTTGAAAAAAAATATATAAATATATTGAGATTAATTTAATATTCATTCTAAATAAAATATTTTGACAACTTGCTTGACTTCTATTGGCTATTAGATTTGCATTTTGATTTTAGATCTTTAGCTGTTTTAAATGAGTAGACTTAAAAAATCTATATTGTTTAGTATTTGCATTATTATTGTTATTAATTTTTTTTGTAAATATTAATGTTAAATATTGTCATTTGTTTACTGACATCTTTAAACTTAATTGTTTTAGATACTTATTAGAATAAATTAAAAGTTGTAAATGCTAGTTTAAGATAAATGGTTTATTGAATATTTTTAAATATGTGTTGAGATTCCTCCTCAATGTCACTAGGTTTGATCTGAGAACAATGCATTTGGATCTGTACATGGCAATGTACGGTTATTATATGGTTTTTAAATAAATAGAAAGTTATAATAGAGCATATGGTCACATGGATTTAAATCTTGTTTGGTTGATTTTTTCACTGTGCTTCCCATTGTGTTAAATATTTTAAGATAGGGTGAAAAATGAATTTGTCTTAATTGTTTTTCTGTTTAATGATATTCTTGTCTATAGTTATTTCGACTATCAATAATTCTTGTCTCCTTAACAACAATGGTAATGTGTGTTTTCATCAATATTACTAGTGCTCTGTGTTTGGAATTGTACTGATGCCATAATTATGTGACTATGGCTACATGTTGTTGTTATTCTATCAATGGCTATAGTTTGTGTATTTTGGTTGTATGTATTCTTGTTGTTTAAATGTCATTATTATTTTCATTTAATTATTCTATTACTACTTAAAGACAGTAAAAGTATTTGAAAAAAAAGTAAATAATATAAGAATTAAACATAGATATTATAATTTACATAATTAGTGTAAAGAAATAATAATAATAATTTGTGACTTGATTCTATGAGTGTGAAGAGGATAAACACTTCTATCTTATAATAACAAAACATTTTTGAGCGTTCTACGTGTTGTACTTTTTATGGTGTTTGTCTCTCATTAATTTGGTTTGAGGTGGGGTTTCTATTTAAAATGTATGTTATGTTATGTTGTTCACTACATAGAAATATAATTGGATTTAAAAAAAATAAAATTCAATATATGGAAGTTATTCTATGTACTGTGTATCTATTGCTTTGTTATTTGTTGATAGTCAAGTTTTATGTTGGTTTTTAATACTACAAATCATATTCATGATGTGCTATACAATTTTTTAATAATTATTTTGAACTTTTCATTTTATGCTCTTTATTAAATGGATATGTATATTGTGGGATTTTAAAGTACAGGATTTATCAGAATCTTTAATGTTGACTCATCATTATAGGGTGAAATAGATATGATTATTGGTAGAAGGGGCTTTCTTGAAAGTATTTTTAAGCTTTAATTTAATTCAAATCGTGTCCCTTTATTTCTTCAGATTCAGGAAACCGAAATAGTTATATGGGGCATGTTGTTTTTGATCATTTTTCATAAAGGGTGGAATGTTAAACTGTTCTAGTCAATCCAACCAATATTGTCAAATTTATAGGTTCAAAAATCATGTTCTCAGACATCCTTGAAAGGCCCACAATATACCTCCGTGGTCACAGTGAATTTTTTTCTCTTAAAAAAAAAAAGAAAAAACTTTTCCTTGATAAAACCACGACAAATTTGTATTTCCTTTTGTTTAATATAACATTTATAGCATAATTAAGTAAATAATAATTATTATTAGAGTAATTGTTTTTATTCCCTATTGTTAAATGATTTTCATGATATGACTTTTTTTATTTTATTTAGTTACTACTTTTTTTTTTTATTTTATTATTTGCCAAATTCGATTTTGTTTACCTTTCTTCAGGGTCTTACATTATAAAACAATATTGATCAATTATATCTTTAAAAACATGTATATTGCAAATTATTATTTATTATTTATTTTTTTTATAAATAAGACTCTTAGATATATTTATAGAAGTCAGTAAACAGATGACAAAAGTTGGCTTAGCAAGAGTGTTGTCAGTATATGTTATCATGTAGAAATCCTTGGTACGCCGATAAGGCGCCATCGCCTAATCAAACATTTGACGGAGGGTTTGCTCAAGGATGGCGTTAGCGCTGGACCGACAGGTAATTGTTCTTGCTCGCTTTTAACATCTTATTTTTTTTTTTTTTAATTCTGCTCCTCTTCTTTCTTTATGTGGCGAATATACAAATCTGTCCACTTCTACTGCATGGCATTTCAAGCTTTATATTTTTTGTTTGCATATTGAAATTTAGAGCAGTATTGAATAGTGTAGTGAATAATTGAATGTGAATTTTTATTTTTTACTTTGTTTAATAAAGATAGTATAATATAGATGATTTATATTATTAAATGCAAACAAATGAATAATTTATTTTTTTAAATGTCCTAAATCTTGTATTTATATTATCAGCATCCCCGGAGAATAAGTATTTCATTCGAATTTTGTCCAAAATGAGTTAATTTTACTTAGGGAAGCAATATGTGTTATTTCTGTAGTCATTAGCTTGAAGCGGTGTTATCAAACAAGCTATAACTTCCTCTATAGCCAAGGCCTATCTTAGCCAATCATACTCTACAGGAATGATACAACTTTGTTTTCCCTAGTACAATAAACTCATTTTGGACAATTTGACTTAACCACTTATTCACCAGGGCTCCAGATATATTGTACATACATATTTGTTATGAATGTTGAACTATGTGATGTGCCATTTTATGTATATGTGTGTTCATCATTTTATGTAAAAAAATAAAATACAATGAAAGAAATTTAATAAGAAAATAAAAGATTGAACGCATATTTATGCAGAATATATTTTACCTTTTGATTCTTCATTAAATTGTAAATTTAAAGATACAAATTTATTTTATCCTTTTAATTTGTGATTACCTTTTATCTAATATAAAATGTAATCACAAATGACAGGAAAATCGATCTGATTGCTGATTGACAATTAATGAAATGTACTTATAATTATAAGTATAGAACTTATTATTAATGTCAATTTGACTTAATAAAGTAAACTTTTTTTATTATTTAATCATCTAGATATTTTATACATAAATATGTTTTCTTTATTATATGATAACTTTCTCATTCAAAAGTGATAACATTTTTATAATTAACCTAATAAACATATAATGAAGCTTTCACATTTTTTAAGCTTTTAAACAAAAACACACACGCACACAAATCAGAATAATTGTTACTACATATATTGAAAGATATAGTCTCAATTGTATAAACAAGAATAGATAATTGCTAATTTGTGGTGTATCTTGTAAGCATTGGCGATTAGAGCATACAAGACACACCACTGAGTTTGTTTTCATAGGAATACAAACATTAAACATTTGTTCTAGGTATGCGTTTACTACTCGTTACAATATAAACTTAGTTTTCATCCTATTTTTAATTTATTTGTTTTTCTGCTTTGAAAAGCATTCTAATGTCAAAATTAATTATTAGTTTTTTTTTTCAATTTGTAAGCTTTATGAAATAAACAGTGTTAGAACAGTCTTTCAACATAAAATTACAATAAAGATTATGTTGCAGATAATGAAATCGCTAGCGAAGAATTGGAGAAAATGAGCAGTGTGCTTCCGACAATGTGGCTCGGTGCTCAAAATGGTTGCATTTTCGTTCATTCAGCTGTGCGACAATGGAAGAGGTGTCTCCATTCGATAAAACTGAAAGATTCTGTTTTGAGCATTGTGTAAGTTTAAAATTGTATGATAGGCTTATTATTCGTACAATTAAAATTAAATGTTACATGGCGGTAGTTGTATTTTCTCAAGAGAGGGGGGAACTGCACCAGTGTTTATTTACATGCTAAAGTTATTCCATGTAATTGGAAAAATGGGGGATGTAAACAGCTGACTCAACATTAGCTATTACATCATTCCACTAGAACATTTAAAAAAAATTCTAATATTCTCCCCATGTTATCCTTAAATCAAATTTGTGTATTAATTTGATTTTTAACTAGTCGAATTTCAGTTTATATTATCAATTTGGTTGGAATTATAAGTTTTCATAATTCACCAATTATTCAATATTATTTTGTATTTTATCAATTCGCATCTTTTTGTGTATTGTTTTTTCCTTCACAATTCCTTATCCAGTATTTATTAAAGATCTAAAAGTTGCATACATTCAATGTTAAGTTCAAGACGGTAAGTAAACAAGTTAGTTTGATGATAAGAAGAAGTATGAGAGTTGGTATACATCTTGCATTTAATCTGATAGTTACCATAGTTACCATCAAAAGATCAGATCTGATAGGAACAATGGTTACCATCTAAAAATTAAGTCTGATAGTAAACATAGTTTGCATCAAAAGATCAATTCTGACAGTAACCCATAGTTACCATCAAAAGATCAAATCTTATAGTAACCATTGTTACCATCAAATTATCAAATCTGTTAGTAACCCATAGTTACTATCAAAAGATCAAATCAGACACTCAATAATACTAACATGGCAGCCCAGTTATACTATAGGAGTTACCTAAGTTGTAACACTGGAGCGATTGCCTGCACAGAAACTACCATGATGTAGCTTGGTTATTCAAATCTCTTAATCTGGTTCATATTTATGTACAAGCAGGCTCAGTGTTGCAGATTGAGTTCCAATTTTTTGCCAGTATCATATTTTTAAATGGCCTAAACTAGTAAAAGTGTTTTAAATTTTGTATTTTTATCTTAGTAAAGTAAAAAAGTGTCATTCAATGGAGAAAGAGGAGAATACAATTAGAGATAAGGATAATAAAAAATGGATACCATTTCATCAAAACAGTCCTCTTTAAGCTCACTCTCACCTTGACTTTCACAATTTAAAAGTCATGATAGAATAAAGTAAAAAAAAAATAAATAAAAAGTAAGATCCTCTTAAGGGAATAAAATATAAACAACTGCAACTTCAGTAAAAGTTCTATATGAAAATATTAATAAAATAAAACAAAATTACATCTTTCTACCTCAGATATCGTTGGATTTGCAGACGACATAGATATTGCCGGAAGGTCGTTAGCAGCAGTCAAGGAAGCAGTTATCGGACTGAGAAATGCTGCAGCTAGGATGGGACTTATCGTCAACTACAGCAAAATGGAGCACATGTGCATAAAACCCTCAACAAATAAACCTTGAAAACCATATCCAAGTTGACGGGGAGAGTGTGGATAGAGTTGATGAATTTGTGTACCTTGAATCCCAGGTGAACCAACAAAATGATATTGGGGCAGAAGTCGAGAAGCGGATTATAACCGCTAATTGCTGCTATTTTGGTCTACATAAGCATCTACGTGGTGGTCTCCTGTCTAAATCCTCTAAGATTGGACAGTACAAAACTCTCATCCGACCAGTTTTCACATATGCCTCAGAAAACTTCTGAGATTCGAAAGGAGAGTCCTCAGGAGAATATACAGTCCAGTTTTGGTGGATGGAGAGTGGAGGCGCCGCTCCAACAACAAACTGAGACTACTTTATAAGGAGCTGGATGTAGCACAGTTTATAAACTTAACAAGACTGAGGTGGGACATGTGATTAGGATGGAGCAGGATGAAATCCCACCCAAAGTCCTCAGGGAGCGAATGTATGGTGTGAGAAGAGCAGGCCGACCACGACTTTGGTGGGAGGACAGCGTAACTTCAGACGCCCAGACCATATTGGATTTCCACAATTACAGGGTAGCAGCACTTGATAGAGAGAACTGGCAGTCGATGCTAGAGCTCGCCAAGACTCGACTACAAGGGTCGTAGCGCCAAATGATGATGATACCTCAGATATCATCATAGTATGCTGCCAGTAGAATATAGTACTCAATCATAATCATAATAAAATGAAACTCATTATCTATTCCTTCTAATGCCTTTTGTTATTTATTTTTGGGTTCAAAATATATTTTTATTTTAGTCACGTTCGAGGAAGAGTCCTTTGTGCTGTTGCCAACTGCACTGTCGCCATATTCCGTCGTGACAGTGATGGGCAATGGGACCTGAGTAAGTATCACGTAGTCGACCTGGGCCCTCCCGTTCAATCTATACGATGTCTCATCGCTGTCCACAATAAGGTTTGGTGCGGCTATAAAAACAGGATACATGTCCTTGACCCTGCATCGATGGCAGTACAAGTTTGTGCTTTTTATTATAATTATTGTAGTTATGATTCTTTGAATATAAACGATATTCAATCGAAATAATCTTATTACAGAAATCATTGGATGTCCATCCTCGTAAAGAAAGCCATGTGAGGCAGATGGCTTGGATAGGTGATGGTGTCTGGGTCTCAATTCGATTGGATTCAACTCTTAGGCTTTACCATGCGCACACTTATCAACACCTCCAAGATGTGGATATTGAACCATATGTCAGTAAAATGTTAGGTATGTATGTATGGATATTGGTTTCCGTGGCAACTGATTATGTCATCTTTCCTTACATATATGTATATAAATAAAAAACATATATTTGTAACAATGATAATATTCCTGTATAAAACATTATTTTAATGTATAGATGAGTATTTTACTCTTAAAATAGTAAAATTACAGTACAACATTATGAATATGTAGGGAAAAAATTTGTTGACTGTAAGTACTAATGTAGGATGGAAATAGTTGGGGGTGCAGTCAAATTTCTATACATCTATTATGTATCATCTTTTTTTCATATATCCTTCACTTTTTTCGCTCAATTTTTCTATATCTCTATATTATTGTTATAATTTTATTTTATTTTATTATATTCTTGATACTGTTATGTATTTTTATAGTCATTTTTGTTTTTTCTGTTTTTTTCTCATAGCCCTGAAGATGACCTACAAAGTAGGTCGAAACGTCGGCACACATAAAATATAATAAGTTTCCACTTATTTAGAAAATTGTTGACTGCACCCCCAACTATTTCCATCCAACATTATGAATAGTTCATTTTAAAATTAAAAATAAAATATAAGGTTTCTGATAAATATTAATTATCTTAATTATTATTATTAGTTCATTTTTATAGATATGTAATATAGCTTATATGAATAAAACAATGGGGCAATAGTTGAAAATAGTAAATGAATTAGTTTTTTACGCTGCTTGAAAGAGTAACTTAACTAGATGACTATTATTTTTGCTGTAAGAGTAGATGATACATTTTATATAGCCTTGGAAGCTTTGATGATTAAAACCTTTAATATAATCTTTTTAAGCATTTTTTTCCTTTATTGGTTAATCTATTTTAATTAAATCATCCAATATACTTTTTATTTTATTACCAGTTATTCCATTTAATTTTTTTGTTCTTTTTACATACCTAAAACAATTTTTTTTGGAAAATATTCACATTTTTGTCCTTTCCTCTCCTTATATAAGTAGTGAGGAAAGTGTTAAAAACATTCCTAACCGTCAGATAGAAATTTAAATAAAGTGAATCTTAAAATGTATTTAAAAAAAAAATAGTGACTTATTTTTGATTTATATTGTTCTACTAATTAATGTAGAAATTTCAATTTTTAAAAATGACCAGTAGTCCTTTTTTGTAATATGTAAATATTAATATCTCAAAAGGGAGGAATGAGTGAAAAATTATGAATCAATAAAATTTTTGTGGAAAGACTACTGGTTTCCGGGTTGTACTGCATCGAACAAAGAAAATAAATCAGAAAAGTTTCTGTTCAGGAATATTCCTTGACAATTCCTAAATATAATGTATAGTTAAATGTAGTAGAAAATAATTTGAAAATGTGTCGAATCCTAAGCTGCATGGAAACATTATTCTGGATCTGTATATTATGATATTGATGTATTGTGCTTTAAAAGCTTTGCTGGTTATTTGTTAATATTCATGACGCTTGCAGTCGTGACAGCATACAATTTTATATAAAATAATCATAACATGTATTGATTAAATGTATTAATTGCATGTTTTTGCGAATAGATGTACCGAACGTCAATAATTAAATAAATGGTTTCTCATTGCATTTCATTCTAAACATGTCATAAACAACAGGAGTAAGGTGTAGTGTCTTTGCGGTGGTGTAAGTTCCTGATAAGTAGCTCTGGGTACAAGGGTTGACAGCAGACTCTTGAATATCTTGAAAAACTGTAAAAGGACAAACATTACAGGCAAATTTACAGTGTTAAGGGGCACCAGGGGAGTACCATTCATCTTGGAAAGTTTTCCGTGTCTCCAAAACCCTCTAGCCAGCCAAGATGGGTGCAGTGTCGTATTACCACAGCATTGGGTAGCAACTGGGCCTAGGCAAAAGTCAATTCCCTTGTTTTATATATATATATATATACATATATATACAGATAATAATTATTATCTGTTTGTTTAGATTTAATAAGTTCATATTGTTATCCCTATTCTTAAATTAAAATCTTTTTTCATCATTGCTATAACAAGGTAGAAACATCCTTCTTTATTAAGCTCTTCTTTTTTTCATCTTAGGATGCTTTAGGCAAAGTATTTTAATTTGTTATTTTAATAAACAAAATATTAATGGCCTTTAGCGTATTTTCCTTCATCATCTCATTTCATATAAATCCTCACATCCTTTATTTTTATTTGTTTGCTCTCTTGCTGTGGATGTGCTTCGCTTGCCCACGTAGCAGTCTTACCCTCAGGTATTAAAAAGAACATTGTCATTTCATTCATTGTAATTTTATTTGCTTTGTTTGTTTTTTTTATTATCCCATCATCATGTTTGCATTTAAAAAAAAAAAATCTGTTTTGTGTGTCCGTCTTGGAGCATGATAAAAACATTTTGATGCCATCGCGATGGTAGTTCTTACATGTTGTGCTTTTTATTTTCTGGATTATCGTTGTCGTAGTTGTGTTGTGTATTTGTTTACGTCAATAAATGTATATGTATGAGTACAAAAACATACATATTTGTATAATTGTTAATGTAGTTATTATAATTATGATTTACAATAATTATTAATGGCAAACAAATCGTATTTCAGGCACTGGAAAGTTAGGATTTTCCTTTGTCCGAATAACAGCACTGCTAATATCCTGTTCGCGTTTATGGATCGGAACAGGAAATGGAGTTATCATATCCGTCCCTCTCTCAGAAGGTATTTTATTTTATATTTTTATTTAGTGCATTTATGTAGCTTTAAGATTTATTGAAAATGCTTTACTTTCAATGCAGAATTGGTTATGGGAAAAACAACTTACTAAGTTATTTTTACTGTTCCTCATCGGCAGTGTTAATTTAAATAACTGGAAAGGTTTATTAAAAAAACACTTTAATATATTTAGATCTGCATTTGATTAATTTAATATGATTGTTATTAATTAGAGAAATAAATTTAATTGAATTATGATATTATATATTATATTAAAAAAAAAAAACCAAAAACAATTTAAGCATAGTTCATCATTCTGCCTCTATAATGGTCTTTTCTTCAACAATTACTTTATAATTCTTTGAAATAAAATAGCTAGAACAGTTTCAAAAACAAAATAAAAAAAGTTGAATAATGTTAAAATTGGAAAGATGCTGTGTTGGATCGGGACAACTGGCGAAAGGAATTAGAGGATGCTTGGCTCTGTAAAAGGGCATCACTAAATAATAATAATTTTAAAATTTTTATATAGATGTTTTATGACTGTTCACCTAAAAGTTTCACTTAAATCTTTTTCACAATTTTCTTCAATTTTATTTACAAAACATTTTCACAAATATATAATAAATTAATTTTATTATAAGAAATTTGTGTATTCAATGGTAATGGTATGAAGTTGTGACAATAAAACTTGTACACAATTTAATTTGGCACTATTTAATTTAGGAATTTATTTATGGTGCTGCTCTGTCCCTAGTGATGTGATGTTATAAAGAAAAAAAATTTTTTTTGCTTTATTTATTACTATAGATGGAGAATATAAAAACGTGTTATTTTTCACAGGAACGAATAACCGCACTGGAGGAGTGAAGGTATACGCAGATCCAGAGTCATCCCACCTGACTCCTGCGACGTTCATCCCTTATTGTTCAATGCAACACGCGCAGTTGTCATTCCACGGCCACAAAGATACTGTCAAGTTCTTCGTAGCTGTGCCAGGTAGCTTTTGATAATTATTTTTCTTTTGATAATATGATCTAGTAAGTTTTACTTTCCTTTTAATCTTTAAATTCTGGGATTCTGTTATAAGCTGTGGCAGATAATTTATTTAATCTATTAACAACGTAGGATGGATCCTTTGGAATCTGAAGACCCTCCTAGGGCTAACCCAGCCTCTATAAAGTGGGTTCCCAAAATATGTGGAAAAGCCTGGTTGTAGTGGTAGTTTTTTTTTAATTTTATATAAACTGGAATGAAGTTTGATAACTTAAAACTTTTCTTAAAAATTACTATGATAAAATTGTTAACAGTAAATATTTGTGTTAACATAGGTAGTGGTGGCATGTCGGCAGCTACTACCGTCAACTCAAATATTCCTGTGATAAACAACAATAATGAGCCAGAGAAGCCGGTGTCGATGCTTGTCTTATCTGGCGGAGAAGGTTATATAGATTTCAGAGTTGGTGAGTTTTTCTTATCAATTATAAATAATATGTTTGTTTTTTCTGTGTGTATGTATTTTGGCAATGTCACTGTGCAAGATTCAGCTTTTCTCATTTTGTATGGGGGCGCAACTTTTTTTTTATTATTTCAATTTTAATTTTAAAAAATTTATTTTAGCCTTCATAATGGTTTGGTTAATTTTACAAAAAATGGTCTACACTCTATGCATGAAATTTATATAAATTTCATTCAATCCAGCATTTAAAAAAAAATTATTCTTCACTAAACGTTAATGAGATAATGTACGATATTATGTCGCACCGGCCCTGTGATATCTTGTTTGTGTTTAATTGTCATAACAACGAGAATAAAAAGTTTTTAGTAAGTGTCCAATTATTGTAAAATATGGATGCTGCTCATAGTAAATGGTTGCTATTGTTAAACCAAGTTGTTAAAAAAATTTAGTATTTTTGAGGTTGTCAAGCTATTTATTTATTGATTAAATTGTTACTTCAGGATTGTTAATACTTTATTTATAATATTAGGCTATTATAGAAAAATTAAATATTTTTTTCTAATATTGTCTATGATTCCAATATATAAGGGAAAAGGACAGGTATCTATTGCAAGAATTCTCAAAAGAATGTACTAGTTATACATAATTAAGGTTACTGCCAACTTGTTTTCCATAGATGTCCTTTCCATTTGGGTTTAAACCTTGGAAAATTGTACAAGGGCGTACATTTTGATACTGCTTAATAAATCTTAAATGATATATGCAATAATTGTTAGTATTTAATTTAAAGACGTATAATTTTACCAAGTTTTGGGCCAGAGGTTTTATTACTAATTGAATAAATGTTTGTGCTTGTTTGTAATATTGTTATTACTTATTTTACAATTAAATTCAAATATCATTAATCATATATTGTGAATGTTGTCTCACTTGGTGGTCATAAGCTTGGAGGATTAACTTAAAATTAGTTTTAAACTTGTCCTATAAGAATATGATAAATTTTTAGTGTGGTTTTTGTCATTTTTAATGATCGATTATTCCATGTCAAACTAATCGAAGCAATGGTTGTTTAAAATTGGTTATTTTTGAGTGTATTATGATTCTTAAACAATTTTGAGTAGACAATTCATTCAGAGAAAATACAGATACCTATTTGAATAATCTAAGTTTCCCCATCTGCTCTACTCTTAAAAATATTTGTTTTCAATTAGTTATTTTACTTGTTTTGTTAACTTTGTGGAACGCTAGAATTAATTTATTGGAGATTAGAAAAAGAGAAATACATACAATTTTTAATACCAAATTTTTTAATTTAATGGGTGTGTGTAACAGCCAGGGATGGGGTATCTAACTCATTTATAGATGTAATTTTTTTTTTTAACAAACATTTGATATTTTCATTGTAAAAAATGGAACCTAAGTGATTTATAAAAACTATACAAGCAAAAAATTGTTAAGGTTTGGGAGAATTAAAATAGAATTTAGGTTTTAAAAAAATGATTGATAAAAATCAACAACTCCCTTGTGTGAATACTCTTTACTGTTTCTCCATGACTTTTTTTTGTTATTTCAATGATTCCGAACAACTCTGCTGTTTTGCTTTCTTAGAGCAGCACTGTAATTATAACTTTTCGAATGCTTTGAACTTTTCATCTGATATAAATGATGTTAAGGTCATTTTGATTTTATATTTATGTATTTTTGTGTTCACTTTATACTATTGGCTTCCATTCCTACTTTACTTTTTTTTTTCATTATTTTGAAACACTCAAAACTTTATTTAGTGACTTTTTGTTCCCTGATACTGCATAACAGTTAATCGTAAGTAGCTGAAAGATTAATTTATTAACAATTAAAAGTTAGTTCAAATAAAATTTAAGTATTTATTAGATAGTTGTGGTGTTAATTTTGGGTCGGGTTTGCTGGAGTGACAGTTGAGTGGTGTGTTTTACAGTTGAGGACCATGAAGATTCGCTGGATGAGGCTTCACACTTGATCGTTTGGCAACTTTGCCCACCGGTATGTGCCGAGTCTTTACATTGTCCGCTATTTCTTTCGTCAGGGTAGGCTTGATGTGGTTCAGTTCAGTCTTGTGCTAGTAGAGATCAAGATGGCATTTATTATTCTCTAGATTATTTTCGGGATTATGCGATGTGTAATAATTATGTATGTTTGTACATGTATGCTTTAATGACCTTTGAATTGTTCTTATATTGTGTTTTTTTAATTTTATATCTTTTCTAATAATGTTTTAATTGTTAACCTTGGTTAAAATTTAGGGACCAAAATTAGGATACAAGTAGAAAAAATTGATTTATAGGTCTTATTGACGATTATAAAAACTTGATACAAATATTATAAGAAATAAATAAAATAGGGACAATTAAAACGGTTATGTACAAAACTGGTTTTAGACCTGAATAAGAACAGAGTTGTTTATTCATTTAACGTCGCTGTATGCTGTAATGGCTAATCGGACGATGCTACTGCTTTTTAGGGATTCTTTCATTAGTCATTCCAGATGCTATCAGTTAAAAAATAAATAAACTTTAATGTTATGATTAGCTAATTTGACAAAAACATATAAATAAAATAATTTATTCATAACATCATAAAAGGGTTCACCTTTTAGTTATCAGGTGATCTGGTAATCATATCATTGAATTAATATCATACAAAATTTATGATCTTAAGAAACTTATGATATGAAAACTTCTTGTGGTCTGCCCTAATTAGAGTTAGTAACAATGTTAAACCCAGAAAAGGCTCAGTGTGAAGGATTGTATGGTCTCACCATATATTTTTTTTAAGTATATCAGCATGACAAAGATATTTGGATTGAAGAAAAAGTCATCTGCAAATAGAATATTAGCTTAAGAGATGGAATTTGGTGTAAGAAGCTTTTGTATATTGAGAATGCAGAGGATTCCGAATGTGGAAATAAAATATATAGCAAAGGCTGGATTAAACATTCTGAATTAATTCAGGTCGATCAGATCCCATTTGGCTCCTATTGAATTACTGCTCATAAAAGAAAACGAGAGTTTTATTACCTTAAAAGATCTTGATATAAGACTTGAGTGCATAAGGGTTTGATAGAGGATGACTGGGCATACTTAGATTGTTAAAAGGAAAGGAGTATTAAGAATCAGAATATGTCATAGTCCGTTTTCTCTAGTCGCCAAAGTATTTATTACATTTTAAAAATAAATAATTGCTATTTGTTTATTAAGATAACTAAGACAACCCGTTTTATTAGTCCTGCCGTATCCAGATGAATGGTTTTGATACATATTTATTATGCTTTGATTTATTTTAAACAATTATATTAATAAGGAAGAAAATAGTTGGGGGTGCAGTCAAATAAAACACTAAATAAGTGGATACTTATTTAATTTAAGTGCCGACGTTTCGACCCACTTTGTGGGTCATCTTCAGGGCTAAGAAAGAAAAACAGACAACATACAATGAATACAATAATTCATACAATACAACATACAATTATTGTATTTATTGTATGTTGTCTGTTTTTCTTTCTTAGCCCTGAAGATGACCCACAAAGTGGGTCGAAACGTCGGCACTTAAATTAAATAAGTATCCACTTATTTAGTGTTTTATTTGACTGCACCCCCAACTATTTTCTTCCTTACATCATCCAGTCAACCATTCCTCGCTTCTCATGAATTATATTAATAGTTTTTATTGCAATCGATATGAGTTAATGTTTTCAACAGAAATATAGGTCGGACGTATAATTAAATTTTAAAACCAAGTTCCTGCTCCAAAAATTAAAATGTATATTTATCTTTTTATCTACCATATTCTTCTCAAATATTCGATTATTTTGATACACTGATTTGATACTTTTTTTTTTTTTTAAGTTCATTCTGTGTTTGTAAAATTTGATTATTTAATGCCATCTGAACATTACTAGCATTGGGATTTTTATAATAATATTAACTGAACAATACGTTAATATTGTCATTATTATCACAAAGAGACTGCTGCTAGACTGGCTGCATCATGTCAACCTCCCTTGCCAGAGGTGGTGGTTTACTAACATAATTTAGGCACGCTTATGCTTTTAATGATTTACCATTGATTGTGCATCTTCACTGACTAACAATAATAACATTATTATATCTTGTCGATTAACCGAAATATTGCTTTGGTATGTTGGTTAGTTGTTATACCCTTTACTCTTATCTATATGGCTCATTATTTCTCTTCTACAGATTAATCAATGCTTATTGTTTAAACATAATATTATCTATACCGCACATATTCTTTCTGTACTATGGATTAATGTATTTTTATCGTTTTCACATAAAACCTTTTACTTCTACCTGACCTGTATGAATTTCTGTGATTTCACGGAAAAAGTTATTGTTATTTATTGTTTTGTTATTTATATTAAATTGATCATATCTGTATCTCCTGTAAATAAGTAGTTAACTATTTTTAATTAAAAAATAAGTTTATTCAACTACAGGACTATAAATATTTATTTGAGTGAAAATAGTAGTAAAAAAATGGTATTCTTCAAATGCCTGGTCTTTTAATATGTACTTGTTTTTAATCGTTACCATTTATCTGTTTAAATCAAATCCGATTTTGATATATGAAATTCTAAATGTCCTGAAATGTTTTTAAATAAACGAACCAGGAAAAAATGGATTTATAATTAGTTTTATTTATTAATTATTTAAATAATAGAGATTTTTTATTTACTTCAATATTTTTCTTTGGAAAGAAACCTATATTGATTGCTCTATGTCTAACTTTAAATAAAAAAATACAAAATGATTTTTGTAAGTTTTGAAATTATAAAAGTTACTTGTTACTGTTAAAATACCTTTCGCTACATCTTCTGTTCGAAAAAAATCATAAATTGTTCCTGATCTATTTAAAGATAAACTATTGTTCTACGTATTGAAGAAATTTTTCCAAAATCATCTATTGCATAAATTCAAGACTGAATAACTTCTATAATTTTGTGGTTTGAGAAAATTTATTTGAAAAATAATCAAGATTGAAAAAAATCAAGTGAACGCCATGGCAATTAATAAAGATTCAATTGGAGAAAATCAAAATTCTGCTAAGAGTTCATTGAAAACTGGACTTCCTTTGATGATGCTTAAAGTATTGAGTTCAAAAGAAAACTAGAAAAAAAAAAATTGTATCGATAACATAAAAATTATTAACTGAATGGAAGCTGACTAAGTATTATATAATATTCAAGGTATAAAGGACAACAACAACCTATTCGAAGAATTGCAAGTTACTAACACATTCGCTCAACATACACCTGATGATCAAATTAGACTGGACAAAACTGTGATACTTGATCTTGGAATGGATAATTATAAATTAAATGCTGTTTCGACTTCACAGAAAATGTTGGAGAATCCCGGAATCCCTGATAAATGTGGTAAGAACAGTAAATAAACCATCTTATTTTGAAAACAAGAAATATAGGAAATAATTATTAATATTTGGGTTCTAAGATCACCATCTAATAATGAACATGGTACCAACCATTCGTTAGCCAAACATTTCTAGATTGTTAGGTATTAGAAGAAGTGGGTCAGTTGGCCGTATTTTTTTTTTCCATTTTCCTGATAATATGTACCATATTATTTTATATAATTATGTATTAATTATTACTAATATATAATTATGTATTAATTATTACTAATATATAATTATGTATACAAGCTATTCTATGTTTTCTTACATTTTGGTGTCAGTAGGGTGTCATATAAATTAGATTCAATGCTTCTCATGGTTAAATGGATAATCTAAAAAATAATAGACATGACTTTTTCCTCTGGCATTATTTGATTAGATAAACTTTAAAGAAAATTTGAGCCAATGATATTGAACACATTTTTTATTTTAACAAATATACATTTTTTAGAATAGAAATTATAGGATTATTATAGGAAACTAGACTTGTACTTAATTTTTACCATAAAAGATTACTATATGTCCATTATGCTTAAATTGTAGAGGTTTCAGATCAATGTTGAAAATTTTAAAACAAAATTCTTAAAATAATTAAAAATTAGTTAAAGACGCTAAAACACTTGAGGATTAGTTCTTAAATCTTTTTTTTTTTCTATGGCATCTATATCTCATAGATCTAGTCACCTCCTTGCAGAACCGTTATCCATTACAGTACAGTCTTTATCATGTACTGAACCACAGACCCGTTCACGGGTTGTAGTGGTACAGACTTTTTTTTTTCTATGAGATATATGTGACAAAAAATAGATACTCTCCAAGTATTTTAATTCATTTACAAATAAATAAAGTGGTATCTGTTTCTCAGGTTATCGCTTCGAGTTAAGTTATCACAAGTTTTTACTGTTCATTCATTTTTCATTTTTAATATTTTCCAAAATTCAAGTTATCATGAGTTTTTTTATGGAAAAGAAAATGTAATTATGGGTAACGAATAGATTTTGGTAACCATTTCATCAAGAAATACAAGTTTCAACGATCATTTTGAAAGATAAATGATATATGATTGTTGAAACATTCATTTCTTGATGAAATTATTATTATTAAAGTATACACATTCTGTTTTCCATACTAAAGCTTATGATAACTTGTATTTTCGGAAAATATTAAATGGGAAAGGAATGAACTTTGTCGAAGCGATAACCTGCAGAATTACCAATAAAATTAATATAAAGGTAATAAGGTTCGCCCCTATATTTCATTCTAAATAGGACCCAGTCTACACAAAATTTAAAAACTGGTAATATAGATTTTTTTTAGGTTAGAACAAAACATTGTTCTAAAGAAAAAATAATATCTCATATCTCAAATACTTAAAACTATTGAAATTTTAATGAAAATATTTAAAACATTTGTTTATATCAACAAGCTCTCAAGTCTGCTCTAGTTTTTGCTTTATTTATGTCTTGTGACTACGTGTTTCATATTTCAGTATTTATGTTCAGCAATGATCATGGATCTGTCTTATGTTCTTGTTTGAGCACATGGATATGTTGTATTAGTGCTGAATAATTGTCAATTCTAAATTTTACTGTGGCGACCTCTTCTGTACGGAATTGCATACATTGATTTGCTCTTCAGAGTCCAACATTCAACTGTTTTCATAAAAATAGAGTCTCTGTTGATTGTTTCAATTTTTAGTTCTTTTTTCGAAATTGCAAAAAATCTGTTTTACATTTAACATCACATAACAATTGATAATGATATCAAAATACAAATTTTGATATAATTTGAAAAGTAATTAGTTGAATAGATTACTTTAAGTTTTTATATATGCCCGAAAAACAACTTCCAGTTTGTTACTGCATATATGATTTCATGGTCTACTTTTTAACATGAAAAAGTAAAAAAATTATTTGGTATTTGAAAAAGTGATATTTTTATTGCCATAGCGCAATTATATTATAACTTATTTCTTGTCTAATTATCTTTATGAATACAATGTATAAAACGTTATTTTAAATTTCATTATCATATTTTTTAATAATTTCATTATTATATTTTTCTACTTTTTCATGAATGAAATCACATTTTTTATCCATTTATCAGTGTTTCTTCTAGTTTGACCGTGTAGTCAAATTCTTTGTTAAAAATAATAATTGGCAAAGATTTTGACTACATGGTCGAAACCAGAAGAAATAGTTGATGAATGGATTAAAAATATTTGCCATGGCAATTTAAGAGTGAAATATTGTTTATTATTAATTTAAGACTGATAATATTTGGCGATATAAGCCAATTTTGTTTTTAAAATATATGTTTATCTCATTATGATTTGATTCAGGTAAAAAAAAAAAGAGGTTAAATAATAAAAATAGTTTAATTATTAACAAGATTGAAATAAGTTTATTAATAATAATGTTGTTTCAGTCTTATTAATTCAATCTTATAATAATTAGAGTGATTTTTTTATGTTATTAGTATTTGAACTTATGCCAGTGTAAATATTGTAAATAATTTTATGCTTTTAAATACTTTTGATGAGGTTTATGTAAGATTGAAATAGTTAAATATTATATTGTAAGGCTCTGTTTCAGGGGACGACGATGAAGACAACTCAGATAGCAAAAGTATTCTAAAGTCGGACCCAAGTTACCTGATAGTTTGGCAGGTGACACCGCCGACCACCTAGTCTCCGCAAATCTTTTTTATCATCATTGTTCTTTATCTTTTGTGTTTCTTGCTACAGAAACATTACTGATATCTATTTGTATATTGTTTTTAATTTAATGCATTTAAGTTATTTAAAATAAAAAGAGAAAAAAAAGAAGAAGATAATAAAAAAATAAAAAAAGGAATAAGCTGTTGAATATTTAAATAAATACTAAACAATACCGAAATGCTCAACAAACTAATATAAGTTTAGCTTTTTTGGTTATAAAGATTTTCTGAGTTATTTATTCATCAGGTTTTAATTAATAAAGTGATATTAAAAAAAAAGTAATTTGGATCTCAAATATTGGTAGTTTATTCTGTTGAATAATTAATTTTTATAAGATCCACTACTGTGATCAGTATTGCTTTTATTATAATCACATCATTTTTTTGCTAGCTGCTAATCAAAATTTTTTGATTTGTTTATGATATTTTGATTTAAAAAATACATTGTAGTTAATTAACAATATTTCTTTCTAAAATAATTTTTAGTTATTACTTTCAACCTTTGTTTTTTAAATAATAATTATTATGTTTGTTGCAATAATAATTAAAATTCTTATTCTTATTTAAGACCTACCATATTTGAGAATCCAATTTTTCTTCTGTTTTAAAAAAAAATCTAACATATTTTAATGCTAGGTTAAACCTTGTAGATGTTGATGCTTTTTATTAATTTGGAAATTTAAAATAATCGGTGCTCAGTGCACAGCTGAAATTTTCGTTTGCTTTAAAAATTATAAGGCCTTGCTCGCTAGAGCTGTAATACAAATTCAACTAGAATACTTTAATAAAATTTAATTACTAACAATACCAGTGATGAATATTTTTATAGTACGATAAACGATTGTGCAATTTAGTGATTTTTGGCACAATAAATGTGCGCTCTAGTTTCAATTTTTTGTTTGTTTTTTCATACATCAGTGATTGAAAAAAAAAGTTGTTGAAAAAAAAAAAGTAATATATATATAAATATAAATTAGAAAACACTTTAGAGTAGTGAAAAGATGAAAAGCTATTTATTATTGTTGTATAGGCTTGTGATATTTCTATGATGTTATGGTTTTAGAATTAAGATTGTAAAATACATATATGTTAAAATTGGTACCAATGAAATTTTAATTTTTTTTTTCTTTTTACCGAGGGCCAGAACTGAAAATATTTAAGAGATGTATGTAATATATCTTGTTGTAAATATGAATAACGCGCGAGCCAGGAAAAGTATCTTATATCAAAATTAACATATATTTTAACATGTTATTAATGTGATTACCTTTCTCGTTTCTGTCTGTACAATTATTGTTATGTTTGTTTTTATTTATTTAATCCTTTCTAAGGCGTAGGCTTCTAAGGAATAGTTAATTTTTTTTTGTTTTGTGTAAATATCTTCGTATCAACGATTAATATTTATTATAAATCATATTTATTTTATTTAGTAAATAGAAGCTTATGCTGCAATGATATAAAAATATAAATTGATATGACATTGGCTTTTATAGATTGTAAAGATATATTTAATTGTTCACATTTTTATAATTAAAGTGGTTTTATTTTGTTTTTATTTCTCAGTGCGTGAATTGAATTTCCGATTGGTTAGTAAAACATTTTCATAAAAGTTATATAACATGAAAAATTGGAAATTTCAATTGAGACTTATATTAGTAATCTTGATATTGCTAAATGTTTCTTTTCATCTCATTTAAAGTATTTTGATGAAATTACTCACTTCAAGCACTGTGCGAAGGTGTCAGAAAGTAACTCAGTCTATCAACATTAGTTATAATGTAATTATTTATAATATAATTATTTTTTAGTTATAATTTGTCTTGTATGTTATGATAATACTTATTTTAATAAGATTATTATAATAAGGGACAGGATCCACATCGACAACAAAACATTTAAACTACTAGTATAGATAAAATAAAATATTTAAATAAATTAAAAATATCTATGGTGAAATATATATGCTCTTAATTCAGCATAATTTTCATTCATTGAATAATTTAATTGTAAATTAAATAATGAATTAGTTCTTTTATTTATTTATTTATTTATTTATTATATGTACACACAGATATCTGTGAAATGATGAGTAAACATCTGAGATGTATTTGGGAGATAATATGTATCAGATCTTGACAGTTTGTTATGATGGAGTTCAACAGAAATTATATTTAACAAAATTCTTTGATGGTAAAGGTTTAATATATTCTTATTTCATTGAACATAAAATTTTAAATTCAATGTTATTAAATGCTTGATCAATCAATTTGGCATTCTAGAATAAATTGTAGAATCAATTGAATTGTTTTGTGAATCTAGAATTAATTTTTAACAGATAAATATGAATAAAAAGAATTTTTTACGAGAAACAGCTGCTTCATTTGTTATTCAAATAACTTCTTTTTAAAAAAAGCAGCTATACCTTTTAATGATTTTGAAATTTTATGTAATACTGATATTATTTCACTGAATATATTTTTCTTTAGTATAACCATAAAATGACTGTGTTTCCATGTATCCTTTGATTTATTATTTTCATAAATATTTTTTCTTTACTGTCATTCTTTGTTTACATAAATAAATAGTTTTATTCAGTGAAATTATGTATAGAAACCATAATTTTGTGATACCGATGATATTATTATGATAGAACTGTTAAGAAACTTTCTGGCACTATTTATTTTAGTTTCCTTAGAAAAAGCATTTTTAAATCTAAGATTAATTGATTTTAATTGTTAATTATGTAGTAATAATCTTTATCAATGCTTCCTATGAAAATTATCCTGATTGATTACACCAGAATCTAATAATCTGAAAGCCATTGTTAAGATTATAAGAAATGCATTTCACACCATATTGTTTAACCAAAGAAAATAACTTGTTCATAAAATAAATTTTTAGTAAACTATGTATTTATTTTTTATTCATCTTCTGTAAATAATTTTAGGCCTGGTTATATTAAAGAGAGTAATACTTTATTTACAGGCAGTGCTGACCAACTAATGGCGTTGTTACATATACAGCGTACTAATTGTGTATCTTTTGAAAGACATAATACAAATAATGTTTCTTATATTATCTCTATGGAAATATTAATAGTAAATTATCTGTATTATAATCTATTTTCTCCTCAAATTTTCTATATGCCTACGATCAACCTCCATAATAAAATGGGATACCACCCTGAAATAGTTACCACTGAGGTACAATAATACTATATCATTAATGGATAAAAAAATATCCACCTCTTCTCCAATGATTGACCTGGTTGATTGTCCAGGAGTTGGCTAGTAGATAAAGATCCTTTTTCATCCAATTAAATATCATTACATTTATTATGTGGTAATCATTGTTACTAAGTTATATATCTACATACCAAAAAAAGAGCCCTTTCGTTATATGTGAGTGCTTACATCTTGAGTGTCTGGTATTCTGCCTACTACTGTTGCTGGCTGCCTTATCTTCAGGTATAAAGTCTAGGGGATAATCGTGCTACCTGCTCAATGACTCTTAACCGATTTATTTATATATTCCTAGTTTTATAAATAGTATCACATAACCGAATAAAAAAACAAAAACAAATAGAAAACTAATCATACGCTCTCATTTCAGTTATGTACTCAAAAAACCAAAATCAGTATAAAAAACAATAATAAATCGATAAGTAAAAATATTGGTATGTGAGGCATAAATGTCATTGCTTGTTCTAAGCTAAATGGTGTAAAAAATTTGCTGATGCCATAATTTTGTCCCATTAGTTACTGTCCCACAGCCTCTTCTAATTATTCGAACAGTGGCTTTGTGTTGAATAACTTTCTTTTGAATTTTACAAGTCATCATTTATCTTTTGTAATTTATAGAGGTGCGTAGTATTGGAAAGGGGTAATCCTACTTTAAGGTTCGGATTATAATTAATAAAAGATTTGTCTAATTAGTTCAGTGGTTCCCAATCTGAGGATGTGTGATATCAGTAGAAAATTAAAAAAAAATCTTGCTTTGTTTTAGTTTTAATTTTCTCTTACCAGCACTTCAGTTTTAGTGACAGTAAAAATAAATCTTTTTTTTCATTGTCATACTTGTTATTGTTTTTTCATATGAACATACAATTTATTGTTTAAGTGAGGCTTTTATTTGAACAGAAGGGGGGGTGTGGTCCAAAAAAAAGTTGGGAACCCCTGAATTAGTTAGATCACACTAGTCATTGATTCCTGGCAACACTGATCCACTCAAACGCGCAAAAAGTGCTATGCCTTATAAAGTTAGTGCTATGTTCCACCTCCATTTATATTGGAAGTGAAAAAAGCCTGCAGCGGTGTCCTGGGACTGTCTTCTAAAGATATGGTTTGTTTATTATTCTTGTATTCTTCAAAGTGTTACTTTACAAATTTTCATTATATTACTTTTTTGTGTGTTCTTTTCAACGTTATTTAGTATGTTTACGTTCTACTCAATATTATTCTTATCCACTGTAGTTAAGAAACATAAACTTCTCATAGCATATGAGAGGTCTTTTTTGCTTTAGGTAAGCCAGTTACTATAACTGGTTGAAATGTAACTGTATGTGTTTTGAATTATTGAATAAAAATATGTTTATACAGATCTATAATTATATATCAAAATTAATTTTTTGAAGCTATATTCCTTAACTCTTAATTAATAAAGTGCCTGAGACGCTTTTATAAGCCATTGAATATTTATAGAAAAGTGCATTGCCGTTCGATGAAATTTTCTGAAGGCATAGGTTAGTGGAGATGTAATTTGAGAAAATAGAAAGAGATAAAAAGAAAGGGCGTTTTTTTGCTTTTAATGTGTTTATTATTTTTATAATAAATGTATTACTTTAATAATCTATACATATAATTCTTATTATATCATGTACTATTCATTAGCGATCACTACAGTGATTGAAAAGTAGCTGGTAATAATTAAAAACAGTTACTTTTCAACCAGTAAAATTAACTGGCGTGAAAAGTAACCTAATCCAAAAACGAGTACTTAAGTAATAGTATTTTGCCTCTTCATTAGTAAATGATAAATTTAGTATTTTCGTTTAATAATTTCTTTTATTGACCATTTATTTAATGACAGAATTTCTGACTTGTTTTGTACCCGTTTTTAATAAACTTAGTATCTTGAAAGACAAATGTCTCGATTTATCCTCATCAAAAACCACAATTTATCCTGCTCAAACACCACAACCTATGAGGATATTGGGTTCACATATGAACGGGCCTACCACGGGAGCCCTAAAGATGGCCTACATCTTAGGCCGAAACGTTGGCAGAATGAAATAAGTTTTTCTTATTTTGTGTAATCTTTGACTGCACCCCCTGACCATTTCAATCCACTATTTGAATTATCCAGTCAACTATTTTCCACTTAAATATTACTTTTTTAATCTATAAAACAAATTAAAAAAAATCACTTTGTTATTCAATTCAAAATATTTAATATCTCAAAATAATACTACGTGGACTACATGGTAGGGAGCGTAATACTTAAGCCAACTTAATGCGCAAGGGGTGAGTTCTAGGAGGATCTGCAGATTCAACAGGGTCGATCCGCAGTTGTTAAATGAATAAAAAGTTTATCTACTACTTCAGCCGGTCTCGAACTCGATTTACTGAATTTACTTCAATATCTAAGAGATAATCTAGAATTCTAAACATACTTATTGGCAGCTTAGCGCAAAACTTTACCACTATAAATTACTCAATTTTCGAACTAAAAAATAATGTGAGGATATTTAAATCTATGTAACATCTAGATCCAGCCTGGATATCTTCCAAAGATACCTTCCTAATTGGTTAAAACCTAGCCGTTAATGTTGAACGATGAACAACGTCTTAAGGTGTCGAAAATAAGGAATTGCGCAGAATATTCGATCCGAAAAAAGATGCGACTACTGGTGAATTTGGAGATTGCACAATGCGGAATTGCATAGCATGATACAATAATATAATAGAAGTGATGTCGAAGGTCGAAATGGGCTTGTAAAGATGTCTGGATTAGTAACGAATGCGTTCCTAAAAAGTGAATAAGCGCATAGGCGATTGTAAACGTCCTAAGGATAGACCGAGACGACGGTGGGAGGATTGCATTAACAATGATCAAGCGGATTTGGGTTCGTGAAAGGAAATTCGCAAGCAGCGATTGGCGGTATGTCGATACCGCCCATCTCCATCCAATTCGATGTCGATCGAACCTTCGGATTCGTTAAGCCTTATTATTATGCCCTAAGATAAGTATAATTTATAATTAATATTTTCTTGCATTGAATCTACTTCAGACATTAGAGTTATTTTCAACATAAATGTCATTTTCCACATCCAAAACACTCAGTTTTGCTTTAAAAAAATTGTTTTAAAAAATTGAACAGGTGCTTGCTACATCAGTGACATAATTGAGGAAAAGGAATTCAGCCCCAATCGTAAGTTTTTGTGTGTTTAACATTTTTTTTTAATTGAAGGAAATATCGCTTTACAGGAGTCACGTTAGTTACTGTAAAAGGTCATGCTACCGATTGTAGGCACAATAAGTGTTTTAATAACTTCTTTAGTTTGCAAAGATATTTTTCTAAAAAAAATCTCTGAATTCACTACAAATTATTATTAAAAAAATAAGTAAGATGATATTTCATCAAATGAAAAAGTGCTGGTAGTGGCACGTTTCAAGTATTCCTTTACGAAATATCTCATGAATATTATATCTTATAATACTTGCTCGGGAGGAGAAGGTAGGTGCAGATTTTGGTATTTGGTATTTAAGGTGATCCACGTTTGTTTCCTCGTGATCGGAAGCGCATGGCCAACCACGTGAGTCCTCCAGCGCAAGAACTATAGAGTCGTCCTGGGAAAAGGATATCCTCAAAGACGTAACGAACAGGATTTCTTTATACTTTTCACTACTTGACATACTTCACCTCTTTTTTGAAATAGAACAACTTTATTCTAGAACAAAAGAGCAATTTAAAGAAGAAAAACATAAATAAATTTAATTTAATTTACAACTGTATTATAAAAGTTGGAGGAAGTTAAAATTTCTTAGTGTAATATCAAGTTGTGCTACCTCTTTTGTTCAAACTTTCTTTTAAATTTACAACTGTATTATAATAATATAACAAGTTAATAGAATAAATGATACGTAATGACATGAGATAAAGCCGTGTTGAGAAACTTATTAGTGGTACTACTCAAATAAAAAATAAAACTTAAAATGTCACTAGTCCATCTTGTTTTCAAATGTCTCGGAGGATTATCGGGAACTGGAGGAAAAGTTAGGTTTTAAAACTTGTGGGTTTGAGTCGGAGTAAAGTTTGTCATGAAAGGATTGATATCGGTTTCGTGCCGAAACAGCAACAAAGGGACCATTAAGTTCATTATGGTTGATTTTATAGATAAAAAAGTTAGGAGAATCGAAATTTTTAAGAATTACGGATTATAAAGATTGGATATGAGGGGGAATTCGATGGGTTAATGGAATAAAAAAGCACTTTATATGTTTGACCATTATATTAAATTAATAACACTTATAATTGAACATTAAACATTAAGTAAGGTTAAGTTAGAGTATGAGCCTAACAACAACTGCTGCAATCTTCTGGCCAGGGCTGGTTGCCATGGATACTCCCAGTGCTGACTGTATTAGGAATATGACAGCCTCCCCTCCTAATATGAAATCACTCACAAGATACCCGGTATAGTACCGGATCCCCATAACGTTCAATAGGTCTATGAGTGCGGACAGGGCGAGAGAAATGTAGTGGAGGCGGACTTAGTTGAACAGGAGATTGAGCACTGGTCTCAGCTTGAGGGACTTGAGGTACACTATAGAGTTGTGGTGGAGCTGGATCAAATGTCACTGTCTTCTTTTGAACTAATGAAGAACGAAGTTGATTAATATGTCGTTTGATAATTCTTCCAGAATCTAGTTTCACAAGATAATGTCGAGTTCCCAGTTTCTTGAGAATTTCACCAAAGTGCCAGATTGGTGAATTATTGACATAGACTCTTACTTGGACTCTCTCCCCCTCGAATAGTGAACGGATGTGTGATGGTTTACTTGTGGGCTGTGGATGGTAAGGAAACAAAGAGTCAAGCCGTATCCTCATCTTCCTATGTAGGTACAATTCAGCAGGTGTGTTACCACAAGCAAGTGGTGTAGCACGATAACGGAGTAGAATATGCTGTAATTTAAGGTTTAATGGAGTAGAGTCATTTTGATGAGCTTTGAGACGATTCTTTAGAGTCTGTATATTTCTTTCAGCCAGTCCGTTGGTCGCAGGATGCCCTGGAGCAATATATTTTTGAAAAATACCACGCTCGGTACAGTAGGTATGGAATTCATCACTCTGGAAAATAGAATGATTATCACTAACTAGAACAACTGGATACCCATGTGAAGAGAATATATTTTCTAGTAGGCTGATGGTACTGGAGCTGGTAGGTGCGTTTTTAGAGATTCGTACTTCAATCCATTTTGACTTGGCGTCCACGCAGACAAGGAAGTAAGAATTTTGAAATGGTCCCGCGTAGTCTACATGAACTCTTTCCCAATTATTTTGAGGACATTCCCAAGGGTGAACAGTAACTTTAGGCGGGTTAGATTTGATTTGGGCGCATGTCTGACAACTTCTAACCAATCTTTCAATGTCACGGTCGATTTTAGGCCAAATAACGTACCGTCTTGCGAGTTGTTTCATCTTAGTAATACCCAGATGAGTTTCATGTAATTCATTTAAAATTATTGATTGCAATGAAGCCGGAATTACAACTCGATCTTTACGAAACAAAATTCCGTCAACTAATGTATAGTCCGTTTCATTTGAATTATTTTCCAATTCATGAATGATTTGTTTTAATTCATTGTCATTACCAGTTTCTTCCCTGATTATCTGAGATGTAATTTTGTTACTAGTAATTTGTAAGATAACTTCACCGTAGAGTTTGTTGATTTCGTCTCCAATCTCTTGTTCAGCTGATGTCTGGTTTGAAATAGGGGCCCTTGATAAACAATCTACGTTTTCATTGTCTTTTCCTTTTTTGAACTGTACAGAGTAGTCGAATCCGGACAGGAATGAAGCGTAACGAAGTAGTCTGGCGGAAGTCATCTGGGGAAGAGATTTATTCGGGTGAAAAATTCTGGTAAGAGGCTGATTGTCAGTGATCAATGTAAAATGTTTCCCATATAGATAATTATAGAAATATGTAACCCCAAATACTAAAGAAAGCGCCTCGCGATCTAATTGACTATAATTTTGTTCAGAACATGTAAGAGAGCGTGAAGCATAAGCTATAGGGTGTTCAATGTTGTTAATAATGTGACTAAGAACTGCAGCTATTCCATAAGGGCTTGCATCAGTTGTTAAGACTACGGGTAAGTGAGGGTCAAATGGTACAAGAACTTTCTCACTGCACATGATGGACTTCAGTTTGAGAAATGACGCTTCACAATCAGATGTCCAGAGCCAACGTTTGTTTTTCCTCAAGAGGCAGCGCAGGGGATATGAAATAGAAGAAAAATGAGGTATAAATTTTGAATAATAAGTAACAAGACCTAGATACTTTCTTACTTCGTCAGTATTTGTGGGTCTAGGCATGTCTTGAATAGCTCGTACTTTTTCAGGTGATTTTGTAATTTTATTGTGTTCAATAACATAACCAAGATAATCAATTTTTTTAACAAAGAATGAACATTTTGATTTATTAACATGTAAATCGTAATCAGATAATCTCTGTAAGCAAGCTAATAAGTTAGTAGTACATTCTTCAATTGTCGTACCATGAATTACAATGTCATCAAAATAAGCCTCAACTTTTCGTAAGCCATTGAGTATCTGACTGAGGATTCTATTGAATTCAGAGGGTGCAGTTTTAATGCCAAAACTTAAACGGTTCATTAGGTAGGTACCTCTGTGAGTAGATATGGTCTGAATTTGAGCACTTTGATCGTCTACTTTAAGGTGCAGGTAGGCCTTGTAAAGGTCAAGTTTACAAAAATATTTAGAACCTCGTAAACTATGAATGACATCATCTATCTTACGTATAGGGTGGTTAGCTTGAACTAATCTTTCATTAACCCCACATTTGTAATCAACGCATAGGCGAAGGTTTTGGCCATCAGGTTTTGGAATACAAACAAGGGGTGATCCCCAGTCACTGGTAGGTACAAGTGTAATTATACCTTGAGCTTCCAATGAATCAAGCTCTTTATCTACTTTTTCCTGAAGAGCATAAGGAATAGTTCGTTCTTTAGTAAATACTGGTTTCACGTTAGTGCGCAATTGCAAATGTATTTGGAAATCCGGAACACAACCAATTTTTTCCTCAAAAACTTTTGGAAATTTTTCAAAAATATCTTGAATAGAATGAATTTGATGTGTAGAATAAGAACGAGTAGGGTTACTCGCAGTTTTCTTATCGATGCGTTGAAGTTCAATTCCAAGTCCACGTATCCATTGTCTACCAAGTAGTGCATCATGACCGTCAGGTACGATATGTAAGTCACCTGTTATTTGTTTACCTTCATATTGAATATTTAGAGTCACTTTCCCAAGTGGTTTGACAATGTTCCCAGTGTATGATCTGAAAGCTAAGGATGATGGTTGAATAGGAATGTTTAGGTTGAGCATATTAAATTCATTCTCAGAAAGAAGTGAATACTTGGCACCTGAGTCCACCTCAAATGTTTTTTGTGACCCATTCAAGAGAACAGTAATCATGTATTTATCACTGTCGGTATTAATTTCATACAGGTCAATAATTTCACAATTTTGAATATGTACCAAATCAATTTTGTCAATACCATATGTAAATGAAGAAGTAGAAGGTTCGTGTTGAACATTTGAATTTTGATTTTCATTTTGAATTGAATTTGTATTTTTATTTATCTTAGTTTGGATACAAACTTTAGAAATATGACCAGTTTTGTTGCAAAAATTACATTTTAATTTAAGTCTATCAAGACGACAATCAGGTGATATGTGGTCATTTCTTCCACAACGTAAGCAACAATTATCTAAACCTAAAGATTTAAAATTGACATAATGTGAGTTTCTAGCTCCTGAGTTAGACTTATTGTACAATTTATAAGACTCACGTGACCTTGGGCTGTTGCGGTAGGTAGGGCGGCTGGACGTTTTGTGAATATCCAGGGTTTCGAACTGAGGACTAGAAGTTGTGCTGCTGGTTGACGCTGCTGCTAATTCCTTACATTCAATCCGGGAAGCTATATGCCATTCTTAATTGAGTAGGAGCTTGGAGCGTTTGTAGAGTAAATGTTGAAGGAGCCTGAGATGGTAAAATCTATGATCAACAGGAGTAGTCTTTACTTGATAGTCTTTATTGGAGGTATCCCGCTATTACTCTAAAAATTGAAGGTCAATGAGTATCTTAGATTTTTTTTTAGATATTTTTCATTAAGTAATATAATAAAATGTTTGTTTTTTAGTTAAAAAATAATTTAAGTTCATAAGAAAAATGTCTTAATCTTATCCACTGCATTCTTTGTATTTAAATCTTTGTATTTGTATTTGTATTTTGTTCCTTTATTGGAATAAGATGTAGCTTGTTTTATCTTTTAAATCGTTGCATTCCATTTTAATTGTTTAAAAATGTCAAATTATTTTGTACGGCTAGTTTAATTCAAGATCACACATTAGATACAAATTCTCATAACTATGTAACGAGTTTTTTTTTTTTTGTCGCTAATGTCCGATGTCTCTATTTATCTGAGCTCACTCTAGCGCGGGCTGTCGTTACACGCGGAAGCATATCAGTGGTTTATATGGCCAAGTAATTGCCAAATTTTACTGTATACCTTATCTTTCCTTTGCTGCTCAGCGGTAGGCATCCTATTAAAATTTGTAAATAAAATTGTAAATAACCTTTGTTTTTTATTAATTATTTATCTATGATTTTTTTTGTTTTTGTTATGGTTATGTCGTTGGTGTTACGGTTTAATGTAATGATTATGTTACGAACTTTATTATGAATACAAACTATTTTTTTTGGACTTTTTTATTTAATCAATTTGGACCTTGGACTGAAAACCCAACAACCTGGTCACTCTTCAAAAGAAACTCGTTACAACTATATACTTTCAATTCAACCAAAGCCTGTTTTTTAACTGTTTGGGCATGAATATGTGAACAGTAACATCTCGAAACGTTGCCCAAATATAATTTTATATTTATTGACTTGAGCCTAAAAATTTAATATGAATATTAAATTTAATAATATAAATTGTATATACGTTTATATACATTATCGGTAGGTCACTATTGTGTGGCCGTCAGTTTCCCATCTACAGGAGGTATGTTGGAAGAATTGAGGTTGCGAATTCAAGCTCAGGTTGAATTCGCCCCAGGTTGAATTCCAAGAAACTTAGTTTAAGGCGGAGTGAAAGGTTTTCATTTTCCAGTAGAGGCGATGTAATGAACTGGTAAAGTCCTGGAATGAGTCCAAAGGGTAAAACCTGGATTCCACTCAATTATCTTTTGCTTTGTAATGTTATTCTTCTCTAATTGTTGACCCATTTCCATAATTTCAAAATGTAACTATGGAAACGTTTCAGTTGTTACTTTTGGGTTAAAAATAATAAAGCTGTGTTGAGTTTTCCTACTCTTGTTGAGGGAAACATGATCGTTATTGTTCCGGTTTACCATTTTTTATAACCAGAGTGAGAAGATCGAAATTCATTCCGTAGGTCGCCACGAAATAGCTGATTTCACATCTTAACCATTGCTGTCCCCAGAGATTATACCATCTATTAAAAAATGAATGAACTAAAATGCTTTTTTAAATTAAAGTAAACATTTAAATAAGGTGTCCACTTAATCAAAAATCTTTATTACTGCCCCGCTCAAGTGTATTTCCTCCTTTATTTTTGATTCCCCGAGACTCTCTTACAAACTCAGTCAATTCCTACCCCCTATATACTTTCTCATTTCAAGTTTCTTCTGTTCAAAAAAATGTTTATCCACTGCTGCGTGGAGCTCTTTGTCGGTGTCAAATCGCCAAAATTCATTGCAGCAGTGAACTCCTGTTTTTGAGCAGCTGAAAGAATTTTTGGAACCCATCTTGCACTAACCTTGTTCATATGCAAATGTTCTTTGATGATCCTCAAAACACTTGTTTTTGAAACCCCCAACCTCGCTGCTCTTGGTTTTCAGTCGCCGGTCAGACAGCAATTCAGATTCCACAAGTTGGATTGTTTCAGAAGTTTTTCAGCTTCCAATGGGCAAACGGGACGCGGGTCATCTGCTAGACGTTCTCTCCCAAACTTAAATAATTTTGCCCATTCTTTCACTGTGGAATACGAGGGGGAGGACTGCCCGTATACACAATCCAAGCGCTCTTTAATTTGTGCAGGGCTAATACCCTCTTTAGAAAATAATTTAATAACCGCACGGAACTCCAGTTTGAACATTGTAAAAATGGGGAGTTTCCTTCAAGCCTGGATACTGAATGACAGGACTGAGGAAGTGCGGGCGATGAGTATGGAGTGAGCAGGCATGGACCTGCATAGGCGTGCAGATCCCGGCACGTTTGAAGGATGGCAAGCAGGACAGACCGGAAACTTATAGATCTTACTACGTACATGCCTATTATCAGTCAACACTAACCCAGTTATTGCATCCCTTACTGTTTAATTCTGTGGAACAGGACCGTTACTACACCTTGACAGACGTTTCACTTAACTTGGAATCCTCATACTAGACTCACAATATATGAAAAAGCTCGCCGTTTCAGGCTACTTTAAGATTTACTAGGCAGGCCCTATAAGCTCCCATTAATTAAAAAGACTCATATACATGACAATCATAAGGCCCATCTATCTGGACCTACGAATTTTGGGACTACGGACTTTGGGGCTCCACTAGCCATTGAATCTAGGGCAAATCACTTCGCTGTACGACCTTTGTCCAACAAAGTGTACTAAAGTGTACAGGTACTTGGTTACGTGGTCTCTACCACGTACACATTCAGCCAATACCCTCCACGGGTGTTTTTTTTTAAAGTATATGAAAAGTACTTTGAAGCAAAAAGGTTATTATCACCCAGGCTCACATTACAAACAATCGTGCAAACAAAATAAAAATTGGTATCATTCCGTTCAGCTTATAGCCAATGAGAATCCCAAAAAGCAAAGCCTTCGTTTTCTAAGATACAGAAAAATCAGTCCAAAGAAGACAAAGTGCAGCAAACCTCACATCAACAGTCTAAAAAGACTAATCAAATAGAGCTTTTTTTGTGCGTGCATGACCTGAATTGGCATGGAAAGCATGGAAAATTTTTGTAATGGAAATTCATATGATGTAAAGGATGATAATCATGTGAATTTCAAGTTACATCTCAAACAACCATGAAAAAAATATTCCCAAAAATATTATTTTTATTTTTATTATTTAATATTATTTTATTATTAATAATTTATAAATTATTTTTTTAACATAATTTATGTACATGATAATCTATTTAAGCAGTTGCTCTAACGCAATACATACTTCCCAGAACTCAAGTTCTCGGAGACTGACATACCACAGCTCCGATGACGCCCTCTAACTCCGGAAAAAGGAAGACTTGGATCCCTGACCTCTTGGTCAAGGGCGCCTCAGTGTATGGGTGGAGTACTTTTGTACATTTGGTACTCGGAACCTTTCTGCAACATTTAATGTTCTTAGGAAAAAAATAACATGCGTAGCAACATATTTCATCTTGTGTATCAATAATTATAAGCAATTAACACACTTGTTCGGAATTTAAGAACAAATAAGCTATATTTCACAACCCGAATAGGAGGTAAAATTCCCAACTAATAGCCACCTATTTGGCTCATAACCCGTATATTAAGTTATAACGAGTTCTTGTGCTAGTGAGTTTGAATGCGAAATCTAATAACAAATCCTATACGTAAACATACGTATACGTAAGTATAGTTTCTTAGACATAGTATAAATTACATAAATTTTGAACTATATAGTGTCAAGAAACTGGAAGTTCTGGAAAGAAGAAGAAATAACGGATTCGAAGTAACAGAGAAATTTATCAGTAAGTGGAAAGAATCTCGGACACTCTAAGGATAAGGGGGCTGACATCCCTTTAACTTCTGTACTGAATCAACAAGCGTAGATTGACTTAGCAAATATTGGAATATTTCTGTGTGAAGAAGACCACTACAGCGCGGACTAAAGACATCAGGAAAGATTTGGCAAAGTTAAACTTGAACATCACAGAGTCTCTGAGAATTTGAATCCGGGAGCAAACTGAAAAATCTGGAAGGGTTTCGTGATGAAAAAAGACCAGAGAAGGTTGGACGAACCAGGACAGAAGATCAAAGGAAACATGCCTGTGAACGCATGAAGGAATATATTATACTGAAAATACTCCTGTAGGGGAAATAAAAGAATTGAAGTTGTTGCGTGATTCTAAGAGTTCAATAAGAAATTTTTAAAAATAAATAAATATAATAAAAATAAAAATTAGTCAAGTGACAATTCTGGACCTTCCGTGTCATGTGCGATATGATATTGAGGGCACCTGGCGATGCAATGTTGACCAACATGTCGTCTCCATGTTTGCGGTGAAAGAATACCTATTAAATTATTAATATAAAATATATACCTATATCAAGACTGACCAGTTTGCTTTTGAAAGAATCTAACCAAAATTATTTTTTTCGATTCCATTGTTCTAGCCCTTAAATTAGTTTAAAATTTAATCTATATTATCAAAATTTATCATGGAGGTGAAATTGGTCCTGATGGAGTTCAAAAATTAATTCTGAATAGTAACTAACTATTTATTAGAAGCCAACGTTTTATCATCAGAACTGAAAAAAATGTTTTAACTATGTACAAGAAAAAAAAAAAAAAGTGATACTAAAATAATTTGATACCATCATCAATGTCCATGGTCCATGGAGGACCTTGGCCTCCTCAACAATTCTCCTCCACTTTGACCGATCTCCCGCTGCTCTTCTTCATGTTCTTACACCCAGGAGCTTAAGGTCTGCTTCCACATCGTCCAGCTATCGCATTCTAGGCCTTCCTCTTCCTCTTTCTCCGTCTGGACGTCCCTCCAGAATCACCTTTGGGAGCCTTTTATTGTCCATTCTGTTAACGTGCCCCAACCATCTCAATCTTGCTTTTTTTATACAAGAAACTATGTCAGGTTCTCCATATAGGTCCTTAAGTTCTTGGTTCCATATCATGCGGAAACAATTTCCTTCCTTGGTTGGGCTATACACTCTTCTAAGAATCTTTCTCTCCCATGTATTCAATAATCTCTCATGCTGTTTGGTTAGAGTCCTCGCCTCCCCACCATAGGCAAAGACAGGACGAAGTATCGTCTTACATACCCTTATTTTGAGACTACGGGGTACAGCTCTATTTTGGAACACGTTTCTGAGGGACTAATAGCATCTGTTACCGTTTTAAATCCTGGCCTTTATTTCATATTCCAGTCTGTTATCTTCTGTAATAATGGTGCCAAGATATTTAAATGTCTTAACATTTTCAAAACTGCACCCTCTTCCTTGGAGATATCCACTGGATGACAGTTTCCTGGATGAGAGCATGTATTTTGTTTTATCTTTATTTATAATGAGCCCTGCCTTCCTAGCTGCCTCTTCACATTCCCATAATGCTTCCAAGAGCACGTTTTCATTTCTTGCTGTGATTACCACATCATCAGCATATGCTTTCGTTGCTTCTTGCTTTCGTTGTCATTACTATTTTCTGCAGCTCCAAATTAAACAACACTGGAGATATAGAGTCTCCTTTTTTAATAGGGAAGTTTCTGGACATTTCTCCCTTGACCTTAACCACACCGCTAAATAATTTGATATACATTAATAAAAAAATTGTAATAAAATGATAAAAATAATATTTAGGTGAGAAATCCAGTATAATTTACTGCCCATATTATCTGGAAGAGGCGTAGCTGAGTGAGTAGACCGCTGGGTTGCTGTGCTGAAGACCCCGGGCACAAATCCTCAATTCGTAGATAAATTATTTAATCTTATAAAAACCACCAGGGGATCCTGTGGAGTCTGCAGAACCCCCAGGGGCTCATCCATCCTTTATAAAGTTGTCACTCTTAATTGACGGATGAAGAAAGAAGAATAAAAAATCTCGAGTCTGAGCGAAATCTCGGATAATAGACCTGTACATCAGATGCCTTAGAAATAATGTAGACTCTACTTTGTACTGAGTCTAAGTCCTTTCGTGAGTTCAAGTAGTAAAGATTTTGTCATATCGATGCCAAATATATACTAAATTTTAGATATATTTAATACAGAGGAAGGGATACTTTACACTCGAAAATACAGATTTGATTTTTACCGCCCACCAATTAAATGGAAGCTGGGGACCGCAGGGCATTGTGTGAATCAACGGCCTCGAACCCTAGGTCATGGGCGGTAGTCGATACCCACCTGGGAAAGATGTTATCCTCCTCCTACTGCCAGCTCAATCTTCTTTCAAGTATTCATATATAAATAAACTAAATAATTTGTAAGAGTAAAAAAAAAAAAATCAACAGAATCTCATAAGTTTGCATATGAAAGTAATCCCGCTATGGCAGATAAATTACTTAAGTATCTAACTTCTTAACTACCCATGCATCAACCCTGAAGCATCTACTAATCCTCCATGGGCTCACTCAGCCTCATTAAACTAGAGATCATTAATACAGGGAAAACCTGGCGGTTGAGTGTAATCTTGGCCAAAACACATCACTTTAAAACCGTTGGCTTAGAAACAGCATAGTGCGTACCACGTTTTCAGGTTCAAAACTTTCAGCAAATAATCATAACACTATCTTTTAGCGTCGTTTCGAGATGTAATTTTTTTCTTATTCATGTCTTAGCAGTGAAAAATAGGTCTTTCCTGTTGAATAAGAGTAAATCCTTATGGTCACTAAGATCAAACGCTAGCTTGAGCTAATAAATTATTTAACATAACGTGAATGAAATTCTTTAAGAGTGATTTTTCTGATTGGGGTTTGATATGTTAATACTGATTGGTAGAATCGGCTTCGAACTTTCGCGTCCAATATTTTATTCAGAATAAGCCACTATTGACTACGTATCTTTAGCTCTCTGATTCTTTTTTTGTCAACTCAACTCCCAAATCTCACTCGTCCTTGCACACTATGTTCCCCATGTCTGTTCTGTCCAAGCGGTTTCCGTCTTCTTTTTAGATGCTTTCTAAAATTTCGGGTTCAGAAAATTTTCACCCAGCAATATCTGCAGGAGTAATCTTTAGTTTCTTCAAGTCTTTTCCCACTTCTTTTCCTCAGAGGTCCATTCACCATTATTATTCGGATCCTAGTGCCTGTATAAAGCTTGAGACTGACGCCTCCTACGTACTAACATAAACCTATACGCCAATGATTCCATCAATGGAGTCATACTGTCAAGAATTTTTATAATATAGAGCAGAATTAAAAAAATAGTCTGTTATGTTCGTGATAAATGAGGTCCTTCCCTCGGATTACGCTGGCACGGATGATTTGACTTTCTCTATTTTTCATCAGCTGTTTTTAACATTTCCAATGTAGGTTCTAAAATGTAGTTATTATGTTCAATACAGTGATCGTGTTTATTGTTATTGTGATTATGTTTCCATAGAGTGATTCTTTGATATCAAATGCGTGCGTTATTCTAAAGATATGACACACTCATCATCTCAGAAACTCCTCAAGAATTTGTTCGTGAATAACTTAATCAAGTATGAATCGAAGTATCACCATTGGACAATTAGACCAGAGCCCGCGCATGCGCCCGATGTGGCAACAGTAATCAGTCCAACAAAAGAACTCCACGTTTCAATTAATCTCTTTCGGTTCTGCAACAGGTAAATCTAAGCTAAGTCGTGACGTACTAATCTTCCTAAGCTCACAACTTCCAATCAATAGCCCATTGAAGACAAATAACTTATTGTGTGACGAAAGAACAAAGAAAGAGCGAACGAGTGTCGTGTGGTGTAACTGAAGAGCGAAACTGAGCAATAGGACTCAGAGGAAAATAGATATCCCATTTAATCTAAGATGAGCACATTATCTTTTATTCTTTATTCAATATCCATGATCGAACGACAATTTTAATTTTGTGTATTGAGGCAAAGAATTAGAAGCGGAAACATAAAAGATTTTAGTAAATCAAAACATTTAAACAAAATTATTGAAATTTACAACTGTATAATAATATTACATCAAGTAAAAAGAAAGAAAGATATATAATAAAATGGGATAAAGGCAAGTAGAGGAACTACCTGGTGGTAGTACTCGAATAACAAATTCAACATGGAAGATCACGAGGCCATCTTTTTTTCAGACGCCTCGGAGAATTATCACGATTGAAGATGTTGCTAGATTTGAAACTAGTGGGTTTGGGTGGGAATAAAGCTGGCCATGAAAGGATTGTTACGAAATCAGTAATAAATGGGAAATTGAGGTCATTGTGGATCACTTTGTTCGTAACAAACTAAGGAGCATTGGGTGTTTTACGGAGGATTTTGAATAAGAGAGGAATGCCCAGCATTGACCAACAACCAGCGTTCCTATTTTGGGTACCCTCTTTATAGAGTGAGTCCTAGGAGGGTCCTGGATCCCATACGATCTCAGGGCGTTAAGAGATTAAATTAAGGGATGAGTATGGAAAGAAGGCACAGGGGGTGAAGAGAGGAATGCTTTGGAGAAAAGAGGCCTGGATTGGAGCAGGCGAAGTCTGGTTGGTCTGGGTCGATCCACATGGACCAGGCTTTACAAACGGGCTTCCTTAATACTGTTGACGGTAAAAGAGGAAAATATTAGGAAGAAGAAATTTTCGTACATCAACTTAACACACATACAAATTTTCAACTCTGATGATGCAATAGAAAATCTTAAAAGCTCCAAAAAAAAAAAAATTTAAATCCAAGAGTAATTTTTAACGGAAATCTGTCTTTGACTAGCACAAACAGTCTCTGTTAGCTTTCAGTACAATGCTAAGATCAATATATCTTTTTAGGAAAAATATTAGAAATAAATAATAATAGGATTGCTTTACCAACCATAGAGAATTCTTTTATATAAAGATAGAATTTCTACCTCTCTCCAAATACTGTGTAAAACAGAATACTCCCACTTACGTCTCGTTCTACCCTTTGGACACTTATACCGTTTGGTTTTGGAATTGGTCCATTATTCAATCAACAGCTTGCCCATTCTGATCATTGCGATGTTATTACTCTTCTCATGCCTACCTGACCAATGCCACGCAGTTCTGGGTATTACTTCACTTCCGACTAACTTAGAACATTTTACTTCATTGAGTTTCTGCGAGGAGGTTTCACACAAGTAAACAACAGTTGAAGGATAGTAAAATTGTAAATTCTAACTCATGGCTCCTATTTGTGTCGATTAGTATTCTTGATGAATGTCCTTGCGGTCGGACTACTCTCTCTCCCTTGTTTACAAAACCTTATGCTTCCAATGTCTGACCTCAGCCAATAACATGTTTTGAAAGAACGCAAACCGACGATTTCAATATACAATGTATATTAAGGCAAAGTATCAGAAACTAATATTTAAATTAGAATCCCATAGGTAACAGAAAAAAGGAAAGCCTTATGTCTGGAAAAAAATGGAAAAACTAACGTCAACATTTTTTGAATAGAAGCATCATTAGGACATATGCCACAAATCTCTTGAAGCAAGGTTGCTGTCTCTATTTGGGCTGTTGATGAGAGATGTGCTGGACTCTGTCTTCTTAGGTGTGATTTTTCTTTTACTGTAGGTCCTGATGATGTCCGGTTAGGTAGAACGTTGACTGGTTAATTTTTAAGCATTTTAAAAATTTAAGGCTTTTAGGTAATTTTCCTATTTTATTCTACACTTTATATCTCTTTTTGAGTTTTTGCACATGTTTAGTGAACCAACCAAAATAATCATTGTGTTATATTGAAATATTATGTTCTACAATATGTTTTGCTGCCTGAAAAGATGTGTTTGAAAGTGAATTAAAGCTTTTTTATTCTGCGTTTGACCTGGCTGTAGGACTTAGTATTTTATTTATATGTTTGATTGCTCGTGAACTTATTATACATTTAAAACTTTGTTTTCCCAGATGAACCAATACTTGAATAGTAATGAATACTTGAAAACACAATGAAAATCCTTGTGAATGTGTTTTTTATTTAATCGTTATTGTTAGATTTAATTTATATTCATGATGATTAAATCCGCAAAGGACTAATCAAAAGGGTATTTTGAGGATTTTGTAGCATTATTATACAATATAAAAATATATTACATAATATAATAGGTTTAATAATACAAGGCTAATCAATTACGAGTAACAAAGAGACCACTGAAGTCATAGTCATAACTGTCAATCAAACTTATTGCACTTTTGATGTAAAATGATCAATAGATCTTTCTCATTTTTCTTAGGTGTAGTTCGAGGTACGCTCGGGTATAAAACAATGCTTTCATCCGCATTGTTTAATTTATTGTTCAACAATTTAAAAAACGACTTTTTGCGAAATCGGAGGCAGTGCTGGAGATGCGTGGTAAGATTAAGGTAGTAGGGGAAATGGCGTGGCTTCGTTTGCGTGACGAACCTAGGCGACCTCTGATCAGGTCGTTTTCGAAATCGTCGAGATATAGTACTAAAGACTTTGATTAGAAAAGTGGTACGCGTCGGAAATGCTTTGAATCTGGATATTAAAGATCCGTGTTTCTGTTTTATTGAGTTAAGATATAGTTACCTAAAAACTATATATGATGACGCAGATGAGGCGTACAGGGGTCGATGTATTATCTTTTTTTTTTTTTTAGTTTTTGTTTATTCCGTTGTTTTTTTTTTACAATCAATGAATCTCGATACGCAAAATCTTTTCCCGCCTATTCCTCTTATCAGCTCATTCTTCTTCCTCTCACAGCCCTCTTGCTGCTATTCCTTCTCTCACATCCTCCATCCATGTCTTCCTCGGTCTTTCTCTCTTTCTTCTATAATACCGTTTATAAAGGAAGAGTTTCTATTGGATGTAATATCGTAAAATAGAACATCGTTGGTAGAAGATTTAGCGGTAACATTTGTGGTAGAGGTGATGATTGGAATAAGTTTGTTGTTTGTTTATTTAACGTCACTTTATGGTGCTAAGGGCTTATCTGTCAATGCTAAATTGAGAGCCCTGATTTTTTAATTTTTTTTGGCCAGGACCCCCGTTTAACGTCCCTTACGAACGACGGCACAACCAAGGATTTTTTACACCCTTTAAAGAGATCCTAATGCCATCTGCCAGGCTACGAACATGCGATCTTGGCCTTAGTAGGTTATTATGCTAATCACTAGACCACTGGTCTCTCGATTGGAATAATTTAAACATAAAAATAAATAATAAGAAAAAGTAGATTTAAAAGGGAAAATAAAGCCATCGTTAAAAGTGAGGAATGCTTGTAATTTTTTGGACGCACCGAATATGGATGGATTTGGGAGGGACGCTTGGGCGACACTCCCCCAAATCGCTTACTAACTTAGTCATTGCATTATTACAATTATTTATAAGATATAGTTATATCGTTAAGACAGTTGTCCAAAATGAGACAAGTTTCCTGGAGAATAGCTGTCATAAATATTGCCAAGTCGCGTACAATCTCGAGGAGGAAATCTGGACGGGCATAGCAATAGTGAACTAATCGTGACCGAATTATCGTGTTTCGGATCTGAATAAACATGAGAACATGTCTTTTGTAGTCTGTCGTTTCTCAACCAAGTGTCATTTGCAATTTAATGTTCGATTCTTATGCGAAAAAATAAAACAAGAAGAACAACTTGCCTGGGAGGTTCCGATAGGACATTTCTTGATGGCAGCATTCCACGAAGATACAGAACATTGTAATAATTGTCTAATTAATACAACTATGTTTTTAAAATATTAAGGGGAGACTTAGGTTTGTCGAGAAGTTTAAGTACTCAGGGTCTATGGTAACTTGAAAAAACGAAAATCAAGAGGAAACAAAGTCCCGATTGAAGGTAGAAATGCTTGTTATTATTCGGTCTCGACATTCCTAAGCTCGCGTCTTTTGTCCCGAAATCTTAAAATCATAATTTATAAAAACTATCATCATTCTAACTATTCTTTACGAATGGGAAACGTGGCCTGACTAACGCTGAAGGATGACCAATATCTCTTTAGTTTAGGAGATTACACAACGCGGAATTGCGAAGCATACACCCCGTTAAAATTATTCAAATGATTGCGTAACGAAAATTAAGATGGGCTTGTAAAGTTGCTGGGCTTAGTAACGAACGAATTCCTTAGAAGTTAATAAGCGCTTTACCGACTTGGAAAGGTCTGAGAGGTAGACCGAGACGTATGCGGGAGGATTGCGTTAACAGTGATCTGATGGATTTGGGTTTGGGTAGTGGTCCGTGGACAGAAATTTGTGCGCAGAGATTGATGGTATCGGCCTTCGGGTTCTCTAACCCTTTTTATTTAATTACTTATTTATTCTAAAATATTGGTAAGGAGTCTTACTACTGAGCGACATTTTACTTACGCCATTACTTAGTGCCTACGAAGCTGGGTTACTAATCTCTAGCTCCCTAGTTCAAAATAGGCTGTGGAAGATATATTATTTATTCTTCTAACATGTGTGAATCGATCCTGTTATATTGGAGACCCTATGGGGACTCACTCAGCCCCTTTAAAACGGTGACCCTGAATCGGGGGAAAACAGGCGATTGAGGCTATTCTACGTACACTATCTTTGGGTTAGAAATATACTTCTTTCCATGTACTTAACCCAAGATCTCTTTCTTCCATAATTCATGAATGATAAATATTTGTATGGATACGAAAACCCATGAATAGTATTGGGTAAATAACAAGCTTTTGCCATACATTTCATTCTTTAGGTTCTGAATACCCTGTTGCGTGTACAGACCAATCATTATATAGACATTTCCTTATTTAAGAGTAATTATGAGGTACTTGAAAATTTGAAGTAACAATTTTGTTATATTTTTTTAAAAAAATTTAATTTATTGATATTTACAACTATAATATGACTATAACTAGTAAATCTGCTGATATGTACATTACGACATGAAAACCACATGTGAAGTAACTACCCATCGGCAGCACTCCAATAAAGTTCTGTAGATGGTCTCGAGGCCATCTTCTTTTCAGACGCCTCGGTTGTTATATTTGAAAGCATTATAATATTTTAACTGCTCGTGGACCCGAAGGCTCGATGCCGATACCACCATTCACGGATTACAAACATCCGTCCATGGGTTACCGCCCTGTTTTCTTCACTGATCCATAAGATCCCCCTCTTAACGCAATTCTGCCTCTCTGATGTTTACCAGTCGGTTAAGCGCTTGTTAATTTGGGACCAAAAATAACCCCTAAATAGCTTGTTAATAACACTGAGGGATCTGTAGACCCTTCTTGGAGCTTTCCCAGTCTCTATAAACTGGGTACCCTTACTTGGGAAAAACCTGGCGGTTGAGCGTGGTCTAGGACAAAGCATCACCTCTCTTTACCGTTGTCCTAGTTACAATACAGTCACTACTATGTACTGAAACCAAAATCCTTCATGGGTTTTAATGGTACAGTTTTTTTTTCTTTTACAATAAAATACTTCCAAATTTGAACATTTTATTGAACATCATATCGCCGCTCCGGAAGTATAATGACACAACTGCAAAAATTGAAATTTTACACTACAAGCAATAGAAAAATAATTCCAATTTGTCTTAATAGATTGGCCTATAGATACAGTTTAATTCTTTCATTAGAGTAATTTATAAACATCGTGGATTATTATTGCAACTTTTAAGTTATTTCAATTTATAAAATAATACCAGTATCACAGTAACCATTACCATCTAACTACCTCATTGTTCTTTTGAAAATGCATCACAAATTTTACACTTTTGTAGTCATAGGAGTAAGGAAAACAAGTAAAAATATGAAGAAAAGTTTATTTGAACAAAAATGATCAAAATAGTATGAAAAGTATAAATCGATTTAACAAAAAAATTATTAAAAATTATTTACGAAAATTACAGAAAAACCTGTACCAAAATTATTTAAGACTGTCATAAATGAGTTTGTAGAAAAAGGGAATAATATTATTGTTCATCAGACTAATTAAGTCTTTTAACTTGTTTTCTGGAACAGAAATCTTCCTGGTGTAAGCAGGTATTAAAGAAAGCCTTTCTTGAGTATTTGATTTCCTTTTTTTAAATTTGACCACTTTCCAATCTACTTCCTTAAAACTATTTTTATACTGAAAAATATCACTTGTACAGGTATACTCCAGTAGCAATTTCATTGGTTCCTCGTTTACCTAATCCTTCATGCCAAAAATAGCAGTTATTTTTTGACGTTATAATTTCGGTTACCTCAGAGAAAAAAATAAAAGTCAGTTAGTTGCTTTTTTTGATAATTATTAATGGTGCTTGATAGAACTTACTGTGAAGTTAAAGCAGTTTAGTCGCGACTTGTAAAAAAATGCTGATGTTTGCCCCATCGGGACAGCTTGCGAATCACAACTGAGCAAATGAGTCGTTATTCTGCCGGAGGGAAAGGCAAATAACCATGCAGGTTGTAACGACCGATCTTCCCTCCAGGGGCGAATTTCGTAAATACAATTATATCGATTTACAAACATCTAGTAAATGCGTTTATGAGCCCGCCAAGACAAAAAAGTCAATTTCACAAAATTTTGCGGTTGTGTCATTTAACATTAAACAATTAACATTAAAATAGTCACAGTATTGAATATTATTTTTCTTGACTATACTTTCTTAATAATTTTAAATTCAATTAGATGGAGCTTGTATTATATTTACAAAATTTACTTGAATCCATATTATAAAGGGAATGAAAAAAAAAAAAAAAAATTCATCTCCTTGTATTTTTCTACATTTTAAATGGCGTTAATCGATTCGAGTAATATACCGATACATCCTTCGATTTACACTACATCGATACTCTGCAGTCGCAGTTCCTGTTGTCAAGGTCTCTAGACCATCCTGTTTTCCATTGCATCGTTATCATACGTTAGGCAAATGCGTCTCCCGATCCTAATCTTTCGATTGAGGTGGATCATCTCCACATCGGGAGATCATCCTTGCAGGACTTCTTTGTTTTTGTCGAAGAGGTGTTTCGTGAGGATGTAATTCTCTTAGAGATAACATCAAAGAATTGCGGTGTTTTTAACTTGTTCCAGCTCGACTAAATTGAGTGTTTAGAGCGTTTTAACTCGCGATGACGTGACCGTGTCAGCATTGAATAGTAATTATTCGCTTCAACAACAACTATAAAAACTCTCGGATTGTGTTTTGCTTTTTGTTTAAAGGAATAATTAAGGCTGGTTTACATTTTTCAAAGTTTTCAGGCTACCTGCTACAGCGTTCTTTATATCAATTGCGTAAAATTATATGCAAATGGTGTAATTTATTTTATTTTAGTCACATTCTAATTTTATGAGGCGAGGTTTGGACATCTCTAATTGTATACCGCGCATTTAAAGAATATTTACTTAAAATCCAGTAATGGTTACTTTTCTGTTAATAATTTTATTTTCAAAAGATTTGTTGAAAAAATTATTAATGATTATCGGCAAATTATCATTCATTACATCAATCATATCTGTCAATGTTTTTCCAATTGAAGAATCATTTGGACAAACACATAATAGAAGACATAAGTGCAGCACATCTCACGTCTACAGTCCTAACAGACATTAAAACCTCGCATCAAGACGTTCCACAAAAACTAAGGCTAAGGAAAGTAATATACGAACAGCTGGGGAGGTTATTAAAAACAGCTGATAAATTATTATAAATATAAAATAGTAATCTATAAATATAAAATCTCTACTTATAAAATGCTTTGTCCTGAATGATTGACTGACTGAAAGACGGATCAACGCACAGCCTTAACCGCTGATCGTAGAAACCTGCAACTGGAAGGTGTGTTCTTTATATGACGTAGGCATCTGATTAAAAAGGATTTTCCGAAATTCTACCCCTAAGGGGGTGAAAAAGGGGGCAAAGTTTGTGGGATCTACGGACAGCCTAAACCGGTGGTCGTAGAGTTCTGAAACTTGGAAGGGTGTTCTTTGCATGACGTAAGCATCCGATAAGAAAGGATTTTTCGAAATTCTACCCCTGAGGGGGTGAAAAAATTGTTATGCTTGCTCACGTGTTTCTTACACGCAAAATCGACATATTTTCGCTGAACAAAACAAATCAAATAACATAGTTCACTTCTCGCTGCTGCAGTACGACAAGTGAAACCGTTATACTAAGTAATCCTTTTCAATAAATTCAATAATATTACATAATAATCCTTTACTGACACGAACAACAGTAAACTTCTGTCCGTCCCGTTTGTTAATCAGTATCAATGTATGTTTAACGGCTGTGCTGATCTGTCTGTGATAAAATTTGATATGGATAATCTCAAGCCTGGGACATAGGCTACTTTTTATCTACACACCACCCAGGCGAAGTTTATATAAAACTGTCACCTGAGTGACTATCCAGCGGTCAAAGCACAGCAGAAACCACTGAACTCAGCATCTTGAAATTCGTAGATAGGTTGTTTGTATAGCTTAAATGAACACTAAGAAAGGGATTTGGACAATTCAACACCCAAGGGTTTCCCCCTTAATAGTTCAAAGATTGTATGGAATCCATCAGTTTTGAAGTTTGACATCTGAAATTTCGGACATACGGGTAACTTATGGTTACAAAAAATTAAATTATTTATTTCAAATGATCTGTCACAAAACTTTATGTGGCAGACTAAATTCCACGCGAGAGAACCCGTGGGCTAAAGCTAGTGATCTATAAGTGAGATGAAAGTTTGGATTAGATTAAATTATCCATAATGACCAAAATGTTTTGTAAAAATTTTAATCGCAGAAAGCCGGCATTAAAGCGTTTTGAATAATAATTAAAATAACGGGGTTTCGTCCTTCGTACGGCTTAGTTTTTATTTTCAAAATATGAAATAGGCAGTCATGCTACCGATAGAAGGAAAACTCAAAACTTTGTAGTAACTCTGTAGTGTAACTTGAATTTCTTAAACAATTATAGCTTTAATTATTTAAATTTTATAATTTGTTAATTGAAATTATTAACATTAGTCTCATTTTTACATCTATACATAGTCCCCAACCCAAATAATAATTATATTAATGTAGTTTATTTATTAATCCAATGATATGATGGAGTGCACAAATCCAGAATAAAATATTAATACAATTTAATTGAAAAAATAGTTATTACATTGTTTATAGGATCCAAATTTTTGTGTATTTGCATACATTAGGAACTTAAAAAAATATTTAATTGTGACAAATGAAACCTTTTAGGCGAAAGGAGAAGTTTAACCAGTTATTGATGTTATAAGTTATTATGAGCGTCAAATACACAACTATTATACAATTTCTTTAGTTAAATAATATTATTATATCAATGGAACTCGTCGCTAGTCTCGCACAACACGCCACGAGTATGTCGCTGATGAGAAGCCACCCCCCCCCCCCCCCAGAGCATCGCTTAACGTGGCTAAAGAAGTTTCTATTCATAATATAAATATGTAATGCTCATAGAATATGTATTGTAGGTTACCTTCACACTGCCTTCACTCACGAGCCATTTAGTTTTGCCAACCTATTCCTTCAGGTGTTGGGAAACTACTGTACGTCCAAGGTGGGGTTATTATTTTTTAGTAAAGGTATATGCCATGGTTTAAATACCGACAGGTTTTTGATAAAGTAACGGATGGAAGAGAGGCCCCAATAGCTCGGAAAACTATTAAGTCCTTCAAGCACCGCGAGAGGGCGGATCACGATTCCGACCTTAGAACTTTCGGATAAAGTTTAATAATGAGCCTGAGAACTGCGGCACATTCGTACTTGACATTTAGCGCTATCTGGATGCGGGAAATGGCGAACGAATGGGAAGCGCTATTGTCTTCCTTCAGTCACTGTTACCCTATTAGAATCGCTTCGCATATGTTTAATCAGACTCTCTATATCGTCGTGGGTTAAAGATCGATTCACTGAACGCGTTGGTCTTAGTAAAGAACTTATTATTGAACATTAGTTGGAGTTGTACTAAAATTAATAGGCATGACAGATGGTTCAAAATCGTAAAATAAATGTCAAGACAATTATAGCACAGCTAAGATTACACTTTATTTATGTTAAGTAAGTAAAAACAATTGGGAATTGGATCGAGTTGCTTCGACTATTTATGTCAGTCGAATATGGCAATGCAGACATAACTTATCATGTGAGGAAATTTTCGTTTGTCAAAGGACGGGTTTTTAGTAAAATAATAAAGATTATACATTGCTTAGAAATGGCTCAAGTACCCGAGCAGACTAAGGTGGTTGTGATAGATATTAAAGTTAAGCATCATCGGATATGTGAGGCCCGTCAGCCTACTGGAAGCAACTCAAAAAGACCAGGCATTGCGAGCAAGATAAGGCATTGGAGTGATGACCTTTTCCCGTGTACTATTGTAAATAGTTTTTTGGTTAGCCGGAATGTCTAATAGTGGCCCGGAAGTTTGAATGAACGGTCTCAGGAAAAGAATTCTTCTTCCAACTGCTAAATTCGAACCGCCACAGTTCTTGGATGTATATATAAATTTATCATTGTCCTTAAGCCCGACTTTTTATCGGAGGGATGGGTACTGGTGAATCGGTCCCAAAGGGGCCAGTGGAGCTATGGGTAACCTGCCGATGCACCATGGAAACCATTGACCACAGCAACGTGAGGTTGTGTGACCTCCTCCTGGCTGTTTTTGACGAAATATAGCATATTATACTCATGACAAATTAGCAGTATAATATGCAATGCTTTATACAAACAATAACAAAGCATTTTTATAATGAGAAAGGGAGAACAAATGAAATTCACATCTTTAATTTAGATTATTTCTAATTAAATGGAACTTTTAAAAGATTAATGTTTAAAAAATATTTAGTTTTCATATTTAAAATAAAAAGAAACATGTTTTCTTCTCATCTATTTTAGTAAAAAACAATAATCACTCTTGACTTTGTATTCATCCTCAATCTTTCGCTTCGCCTGTTGTTTATTATTTTTGTTGGAAGCGGTCCATTATCTCTATTATGTCCGAATAAATGGACAAATTGATTTCTATCTGACAAAGAACTAATGGTCCCGTGCTCCAATGCCAGGGCACACACAATGCACTCGAGGACCCTTGACATAGTCCATGCTATTGCTCAAAAACGTGTTGTAAATTTAATAATAGGGAAGGGTTATGTACATAGTGAAAAATACAATAAATATTTTTTTCTATTTCCCTGACATATTGAGAAAGAATTATGCTCATCGAATCGGATGCTGTGTAAGGTGTTTGACGTGCATATCATTTTTATATATCAAGTTTTATAACGCAGTCATGTACTCGTACTTCTTTTGTCAGATTGTTTTGAATTAATTTGGAAAGGTCTGATCACTTAATTCTTTTTTTTTTTTTATAATTCACCCCATAATTTAAACCAAATGAACACATATAAATTGATTTTACTGAAAACAAGTTCCAAGTGTAACGAGGATGATCTTTCCTTACCCGTTCATCAGCCCTATGTAACTCGATGCCTTCAATACAATAATTTAATAAGTTTGTCTCATTATCCTGACCAGGATCTTCGGTATTAGTGGGACATTAGCGATTTTTTTTATCCAAAGACAAGTAATAAAGGATACAAGGCTTATTCTTTGAGACATGCATATTGACTACTAGTAGGATCAACTGGGCAATTTCGTATTTTTAAAAAAATACTAAAAAACACGCTTTTGTAGCTAGCCGAACTGAAAAATAATAATAGAGTAATGAACACAAAAAAATGGTAAAAAATATGGCGTGAATTTTACGATATTTTCAAAATGACTCTACTTCTACCAATTAAATATTTACAAGGATTAACATCAAGGGACTCATGTTTTTTTTTACGATAAAGTTAACGATTTGTTCACAATTCTGTTCTTATTTAACACTTACTGAAAATTGTGTAGTAATTATTAAGTATTATTTATTTAGTTTAAAAAAATACTCCATATAGTTGATCGAATCTTGGAAAAGTAGGAATGACCCAGTTAAAATATTAATATTGGAATCCTGGATGGGACACTCCCCGGTGGCCGAAATGGTACACTCACTGACCTGAAATACTAATAGCATACTGTAGGTTCAGGGTCGTTACGGTGGCCTGAAGTGTAGCGATCTCCGCTGTGATAACGGCTATGTCTCTACCGGCACCATCACTTATCACTCTCTCTCTCTCTCTCTCCCTCATTGGTAACCGCTATAATATTGTTTTCAAATAAAAGTTTATTTTGTAAAATAATTTTATAAAATAAAAATACTCATCCTCATTTTCTAAACATTTTTCCCAACGTGTTATCAAATTTTCAATCCCAGAACTGAAAATTTCGGGGTTTTGTAATGAAATAAAATATAAATATTACTTTTGACTTGATTATCTTTTTCGAAAATGAAAGGTGTAAGGAAGTTGTCCAACTCTTTGAGCAGATGGAGATCTGTTGGAGGGAAGTTTGTCGAATAACCTGGGTGTAGGAGAACTTCGTAAACCTACTCCTTTCGTTTCTTCATTGTCTGTCATGAAACATGAGGTCTGCCGTTGTCGTGTAGGAGTATAGGGCCCTCCCGATTGCACATATTGACCAATATGGAAAATGTGGATGTAATGATTTTACGTTTGGGTAGAAAGGAGAAACGAATTATTCCTGCATATGAAACCAATATTATTTTTCGATGTAAATATGGTTTTGGCATATATCCACGGTCCGTTCGTTTCAACGTCCAAACGCGGTGGTAATGTTTCTTGCAGCTTGCAGCAACGGATCAACGGATTGGCTGCCAGTAGAATAGAATAAAATGACATGAGGGGGTTGAAGAACATTACCCAGCGGCCCCTCTCCCGTGGTTTGATTTAATTTCCTACGATAGCGAGATCCCTCATCCAGCTTCTTTTAGTCTCCTAGTTTGAGAATAGTTGCCTTTTGTTCTATCGGACTTGGATCCCCGTGTAGTTTTTCTTGAAAGCGTTTGTAGTCGTACATAACTTAGGACGTTTGTATGTTGGCGTTAACTGATTTAAGTCAGTATGCTGACTTTTGTTATTGACATACTATGGTACTTTTGTGACAAGCCTAAGTATGGAATGGTGAAATTTTATAGAATTAATTTTATAAACTTTTGAGTAATTGTATGGTAAATTTAGACTAAAATAAATGTTATGGCTAGACTATACTTATGCTTCAAGAGCACTTTCATGGGCTTGTGAGATTTTAGGTCAATTTTTATGGAAATATTTCCATAAAACCTTTTTACAGGATATAATTGAAAGGTTTCCATTTTAATTCGTCGTAACGATTCCCGAGTCCTACTTACGATAATTTATTCAAGCCTGCTTTTGCGGCAAATGATTTGTTTCTCCCCCGAGCGGGGATGTTTCGCGGCCGATGTTTCGAAAGCGATGACGAAGGCGGCATCAAGGGCCAACGGTTAAAACTGATTAGCCCCGAATTTGTGCCAGTAGCCCGACCACTAGCCTTGATCTTCGCCGTTCCTCAATATGTCGAAACATCTTTCGACAATTGGCCGCTGTAGTTTTTTTTTTTTTTAAGCGTTTGTAGTATGATTTTATGTATGCGTCAACTATTTGTATTTTTAAGTCAGTATGCAGAGTTTTGTTATGACATTCCTCGTGGTCTCCTGCCAGTTGGTCTCACTTTCATACACTTTCTTGGTACTCTGTCTTCCCCTATTCTACATATTGCTCCATACCACTGAAGTTGTTGGCATTCTAAGGTTTTCAGTGATGGCACCTTGAGTTCTCTTATTCTCTCATTTGCTATTATGCCTCTCCTGGTTTTAATATTCTTCTTTTCCAATATTCCAATATTCTTCTTAGAATTTTCATTTCTGCTGCCGTTATCCTACTTATATTCTTGTCTCGGAAGACCCAGGATTCGCAACCATATAATAATGAAGGGAGCTACACTGCTTTGTAGATGTGTAGCATACTACTTCTGTCTTTCCCACTATTGTGCTCCAACTTCGATAATGTATCGTTTGGTTTTTTTTTAAATATTCTATCGGAGACTTCTTGATCTATTTTCCCACATTTCAGTTCTCGTTCTATAGGACTTCTCCATGTCTCAATTGTCTATTTTCAGAACGATTGTCATACAAAAGACCATTTATTCGAAAGATAGATTCATAAAACATTTTAAGGTAATAGTAGATATTCCGAGAAGGGAGTTAATATCAGTTATATTGACAGAGGTCGATTGTAATGCATCGATACTAGTTGATTTATTTACTAGCCGCTCAGCAATTATAGATATATCAAACATAAAAGCCACACTTGTCACCCTTAGAAGGGTACTTGCGAAATAAACGTGACCACACACATTCTCTGCTTAGGATAGAGTACATTTGCAACTGATCTGTTTCATTGGATGTGTACTGAGTACTTAGTTAATTCATATAGAATATTTACTTTGTAGTGTAATTAATAATAATAAATACAAATATGTAAAAGACGTACATCAAACGTCTTTCATTTGAAGACTGATATGGTTACTATGGTAACAGCTGGTATATAAACAGCAAGGAGGTTACTCTCAGTTGTGTTTTATTTTGAACAGTTTAAACAGAATAGTTTGCGAAATATTCAGTTCAATGTCGTTTCTTATTATACACTTTTTACAAAACTATTATCTTTAAACTGTTGAAGATAAAACACAACTGAGAGCAACCTTTCCGGGTTTTTTATCCCGGCTGTTACCATAGTAACCGTATCAGTCACATTGAAATGAAAGACGTTTGATGTATGCTTTTTCTGTCACACACACACACACTACACACACACATATATAAATATTAGTTCCGACGCGTCTGCGGCTCAGATCCCACTGCAGATAATGTTGTTAACCTTATGCTGGTCAATAAGGATTATTGGATGGCAGGCCAAAGGTTAGCAGCACAGGTGCTACAAAAGCTAAGAATAGAGGAAAAGGAAAGGCGAGCCAGGAGGTAGCTGAAATCAATGAGGCGGCACCTAGACACTCCCCCCCCTCATGATGTAATGCCTAACGGCGGTCCAGTGGAGGGTGAGAAACAGGTGTAGGGAGGTTGGTTTTAGTGGGTAAAAATCCCGCACACGGATAGGTACGGGCCTATTCGCGTCTTTTGAAGATTTCCACCTACCCTCGTAAAAAAAAAAAAATATATTATATTAATATATATAATCTAGTGATTATGTGCCCACATGCAAGGCTTCTTCCACCACTATTGCTACCTGTATACCTTCATGTTTTTAAATTATTCATTAAATTGCTTAAATAGTTCAATTATAAGAATTGAAATAAGGGAAATGATTATATACGTCGCCTACAAATTAAGCTAAGTTGTAGGGAAATATCAACTTAATGGTGAATGCGTGTTCGTTTCATCTCATTTCACTAATTTGAGGAAACTTGCGTCTATTGTAGCTCTCGATTAGTTTTAAATTGGCAGTAAATTCCAAAACAGTTAGGAGAAGGTCTTTGGCACAGCTTACCAGGAAACCATATTTTCTTAACGAGAACTAGATCTACCGTTGCTACGTTGTAAAGATCAGTCTCTGCTTAGTAATCAAAGGCAGGAAGGACCAGCTGTTGTAGCCTCCAAAGTGAGTTGCGAAAGAATTTCTGCACTTGAAGAAGTTGATCTTAACGATCAGAAGTGAACCTGGTTAGGGTAATCTACTTGAGTACTCGGGTGTAATGTTTGCGTCGATTAAAAAGCCTTAGGTAGTGGCTAAGTTAGGAAACTAACTACTAATCCAAAGGCCTCAAGTTATTCTGTCATAAGGATTGGACAGATCCTGCGGGGGCTCGCCCATCCTTAATAAGTTGGTATTTAATTTGAGAAAAACTTGATGGTTGAGCGTTATCTTTGACAAATCACTTCCATGTATGTACAGAACACATAGGCTATAATTCTTCAAAGCTTGTACTGATACAATTTTTTTTTTCTTATTAGGGAAACCTTAAACATTAACTGGCTCCCTCCCTTCTGATAATTCCTTGGTACTTAAGGATAGAATAGAAAAGTAACTTATGTCCCTTTAGAATAACAAACATGAATAGAAAAAGAAACATAATATATATCTGGCCAGAAGGCTACATAATACAAATCATAAGGTGTTTAAAAAACTATACAAAAAAAAAAAGTAAATAAAAAGTAAGAATCCTGACAAGATATTACGCTATTAAAGAGAATAAATTAATAACAACTGTTAAATGCATGAGCTAGCATGTAATAATGTCTTTACGTGATGTATATCTTCTTAAAAAAACAACTAAAATGACTAAACAACAAAATAAATTATTCAATACATATCATTTTAAACAAATGACTAATCTGCTTATAGAGCGTCTTTTGGGAAGCCAGGAGGTATTAATTAAGAAATTTAAATTTATAAATTTTTGAAACTTAATGTCCGACTGAGGATGTTTGTTGAGAGTATAGATCTATATATATATTATATTTAACATAATAACTCCCAATAGGATCTGGAAACCTTCATGATCTTAGCCAACATTAATAATGTAGGGATTTATGTAAGGAAAAACCCTACGGTCACGTGTGATTTCGGCCAAATCACCTCATTGGACATCTTTTCCCTTAGAAACAGTTCAACCCATACAAAGCACTGGATCCAAAATCCTTCATATGATGTAGCGGTTATTCTTTTCTAACCTTCAATAGGAAGTAGGCAAGGAGAAATAAAAGTAGGTGAAGATTAGACTAGTAAGTTTGTTATGAAATATTTTCAGAAGCCATAATAAGAAAGAAAGAAATTTTATTAGATTTAGGGTAAAGGTACCTTTTCACATGCAATTTTTTAAAACTAAATATAAAAGGAAATAATAATATTGATTTCATTAGGTTGTAAATTGATTGTAAGCAATATTTTGAATTTTTGCTTATGATCAATTTACAACCTAAGAGCGTCTGTATGTTTGTGTGTTGAATTCAGTCCATGACATGGGATGTACTTTTTCTAAGCCAACTGTTGTGAAGAGAAGTTATTTTTTCTTCACTCTCCACCACTATGCTTTTCACCTGCTTAAGGATATTTAGTATGGACGAGCCCTGGAGGGTATGTAGATCTCCCAGGATTAACCCATTGCTCTTAAAAGAAAAACTATAGTACATACCACAACCGGTTTCATACGCGGGCTCACAGCTCAATGACTCAGTGTTTTAATCACTAATCTGAATAACAAATCAATTTTCACTTTAGCAACCTTATGGGGCAATGATATTCTCGATTGTCAAAACTCTCAGCGATAAAATATACCCTTGATTAAAACCAGCTGGGAAGGTGATAAGGGTTTCGTAAATGATTAGTTAGCTAATAGCAAGATCGATATCCTTCGGTATCGATATATCTTTAGATATTGATCTCCCACTGAAATATTTTTTTAAGTATCACTTGTGTTTTGGAACTATTGCATCGAATTTGAGCATAGTAATTAATTTGAATGGACTCTGTTTTGATCAATTGGATGAATCCCATAAGTTTCTAAAATACTTGAAATTAGTAATCAGTCGACGTTATTCAACCATAATCAGAGCACACTTCAAAAGAAAATCACATCAAAGAAGTCTAAGTGGAGCATAGTCACAACAATAGTCCAAACTGGCCCATCTAATAGTGACAGCAACCTTCCTTTAAGAGGTCCAAGACTTGTTTGTGGAGCGTCAAGGAACAAGGTTGTCGTCTCCAGTTGAGGTGTCTGTGTGGATTGTTGGTGTCAGATGTGCTGCAATCGTCATCTTAGATGTAATTTTCTTTTGATGCGTGTCCTATGTTCCCCGTCACCTGTCCTGAATAGGCAAATCGTCGTCTTGTTGGTTTTCTTGCAGTATTTTGGAGACTTAAGGCTTTGTTTTGGGGATTTTTCCTATTGCATCCTATTTATAATTTATGTCTCTCACTATCGAGTATAGATGTTCACAGTATAGGATTTCCATTCTTATTATTATTAGAATGCACTCGCATAAGATAAGTATATTCCTTTAATCAGGAAGATACAATACTTTATGTTACGAAGATATGATATAATTAGATTAGCACCGTGGATCTAAGACCTGGAGGTCTCCAGTCCGGCTTTGGGAGATAAATAATTCTGTTAACAGACGTGAATCTGGGATCTGGAGGCTTATACAGACTCTATGCAGGGGGTACCTTGATTTAAAAGGAAAACCCTGGCTGTTGAGTTTTATGTTTGACAAATCATTTCAACGCAGAACGGTTGGTTCTAAAACAGATTTGCCCTTTCCATGTAAAGAACTCTTAATGGTTCGTTGAGGTACTAGATTTTTATACATCCATCCACATTTTTCCTTTTCCTGCCTAAAGAGAAATCCTTTGTACTTCATTTATTGATCAAGGAATTTATAGATTTCCTTTTAGATTCTTGAAGCTTAAAGCCACTCTTAAGATGATTTTGAGCAAAAAAATACAGCTTATCTGCATATTAATAGGGTTTTCGTTGTTTTTACTAAGTTACTTATTAATAACATTGATTTAATTTTTTTTGGAAGTAGATATGAGGAAATCGATGAACTTCAACCGCTTTTTTTCTTCATAGTTTTTATTCTTCAAGATGCCCTACCCGTATCACGATAAAGCTGTAATGATAGTATTCTATGACCGGTAATGGCCGAATTGCCCAGTTATCTAGCCTCAAGCGGATAGGAATAGCTTAGTAACAGCAATCTTTACGTTGTAACAGCTGTAATGTTTACTGCCGAAGATGATAATGCCTGTGGTGAGTGCCTAAGTGCACCTTTTTACAGTCTTTACTAGTAATTTTGAACACCAAATGTTTCTAATATATTTTTTGTTAAAGGTCTTCCGACACTTTTCCATACCACCTCATAATACAATACATGAAACAGTATGTATATAGTATACTATACATTGCACACTATAAATAATTTAATTGAAACAGAATATGATATAGCTACACTACACTATGTGATTATATATTGTTTGTGAATTATTATCCTACGAGTATTCTAAATAATAAATATACTATTTTTCAATATCAAAGCCCCTATTGTATGATAGATCAACTTGCTGGACTTGTTCTTCCACCATTACTGATGCCAATGCATCTTCATTATGGTTCCTAGATAAGTACGTCCATTGTAGTGAAGAATGATTGGCCACAAATGACTGTACAATCGAATGATCCTAAATGTCGATAAATTATTCGATAATCAATAAATCGACATATTTTTCAATATCAGCATTCCTATCTTGGGATGGTTCCACTTACTGGGCTTGTTCTCTTATCCACCATTATTGATGCCTTAGTACCTCCATTACGGCCCCTATTTAGGTCCATCTTGTTGAAGAATGTTCGACAGTTGATCAGACAATGTTGCCCCCGTCCTGTCCCGATAATGGACCCACCTTGAACTCTTACAAAACGAAATGGAATCGACCACCTTTCGTGCAATTAGCTGGCATTACTGCCTCGCCCTTCTTTCGTAACGTTTCGATGATATCTCTTCTCATCGGCTTCGAGGTGCGATGTTAGGCGTCAGTCGTTTCGGATATTACCTGTTTCCCGCGAACATATATTCAACTGAATTAACCCTACTGCATCTAGCCAATCAAAATACAATGAACTTAATAAAAGATGAACACTTCGTGAACTGAAACCTCATGTTCCAGGTAGGATTTTGCCAAAGAGGTACGGCCAACGAGATGCAGTTATTCAAGCAAAAGTAGCTACCGCTAATCTACCAAGAATCGGGACTAAAATAATCCCATTGGGATTTACCGGGGAGGACAACAAACACATTATAGAATATGGAAACTAACATTAAAAAGAACAGTATATATACTCCCGCCCCCATATATTTCATTGGATTTCCTCCCACACACTGGCTACGCCCAAGGGATGGTTAAAACAAAAGAACAGATCCATCATTTCAGTGCTATATTTTGTAACTTACTTAATAGCACTACGTGAAGCAATGTAGAATAATTATAACTTATCAATGTAAAAGTTCATTCTTGATATATTGATGATGATAATGTACTCCTGAGTATGTTGAGGGCAAATGCTTACTACTTGCTATGTTGATGCATTATTAGGATTTAACCTTCTCTTACGTTTCATCTTGTACCATAACCATGTATATTTAAGCATTGGTAACAGAACTTTACAAACAACTTAACGCCTCGTTAGCGATTGTAATTTTGTTGCAACGAAAATTGCCTCTTTTTTTTTTTATAGCTACGACCCCTATGATTTGCGAGCCCACATTTTGTTTCAGTTTCGTAACCGGCACCATAGTGTAACTATTAAAAGAGAACGAAACCTCTCGAGGCCAATAAATAAATCACTTTCCTAGAGCAGACCTAACCTAGATCTGAGTTATTCCCTACCTACGATAGTACCTCTCGTCTCAAATGGAATATTTAACTTGTTGTAGTACAGCCTGTAATATTCTGCAATTTCTCACCGACGTAGGGCCTTACGGGACAATTAGGGTTCTGTTATTCAAGGTGTTGAGTTGCATTACTGCATTCAATAATGCAGCAAGAACTGTTGCAAGCGAAATTTAAAAAAAAATTGCATCAGTCTTGAAAACTGCTTTAATGTCAAATCTCAGTACTTGTATAATATTTTATTGTGTTATTAAATGTGACTTATTTTTTAATTTGTTGTAAAATGACCAAAGAATGCTTGGTATTTATTTTGCGTGAGTTCTATCGAACAGATTCACTTCCTATAGCTTGTGCTCGGAGTTAAAAGTATATTATCTTTTGCAGACCTGTATCAATGTTTATTTTTTTATTTTATTGCTTTCTTAGTCAGTAAAAACATGCGAATCAAGTAGTCGTGAACTCTGTGTTAGTTCCTGCTATTATCCTTAATTGTGGCTAGGTCGTGGCAAAACCTCTTTTTATACACTTTCATGGTAGTTGTAATTCCCTCTAGTGAAGAAGATCCTGTGAAGTGGCTACCCTATAATTGACCTATCACCTTATAGACTCTTCGAACTTGGCTCTCCTTTAAAATCCTCATCAAATACTGAGAAAAAAATAATTTAACATGTATTGAAGTACCCAGATTCGAATTTGGTTGTAGCAGCAATTATTTTAACTGCTAACAGAATACTTCGACTCTCGGGCTCACCCCGTCTCTATAAACGGGACAATCTTAATTTGGAGGGAAACCTTGCGTTTGAGCGTGATTTCAACTAAATTAAGTTCCTGTCAAATCTTGTATAAGAAACAGTACAGTCTCTGACTTAACCCAATACCCTCTGTGGGTTATAGTGCTACGAATTCGTTTTATTAATTGACTACTTGCCAGAGAAATGCAGATTGAATAAATCTAAACCATTGTAATTTATTGTAATTTATTGTAATAATCTATATATGCATAATTATTTAATAACTGTTTATTGCAGCCATTGTTGTATTCTCTCTATTTATTTCATCTTACCGTAGATATCATTCAAACGTTCTCTTTTTCCATTATATTAATACAATAGTGTTGATTCCATTCTTTTTTTCAGAATCGACGGATTTAAGAGCTTTATATTTTTCATCTATTTATATCATTTGAACCGGTTTCGAGCATAATGTATTAAGAAATTAAAATCAATACCAAAGTGACACACCAGGAAAATCGATTTCGGAGACAATTTATCTTCAGCACCATACGATTTTTCTTCCGTAAATAAAATTAAATATGTCTCTACCATATACTGAACGAAGGATCCTCCTTAGATTGTAGTGTTGCAGGGTTTTTTATTTTCATACTTGAATTAGATGCTTTAAAATGGTTGAAATCGGTCGTTTATGGAATTGGCAAATAATTTGAGGCGATGGAATGATGTGCTTACAATTTTATTTAATTTTTTCATTTCTTTGACATAATGGCCGGTTCCAAACGAGCCTTAAGGGGAGGCATTTCTTGCCCTCGAGGAGGCTGCAAGAAGGTTCGTATTAAAAGTAAACCAGCAAAAAACTAAGTATATGCAGATTGGAGGGCTAGGAAACCACGAGGCGTACTGTGAGGTAGCACAGCATAGATTCCAGGTGGTCAACAACTTTATCTACTTGGGAAGCGAAATAAACTACCAAAACGATATCACCCAAGAAATTAAGCGTAGGATAATAACCGCTAACAGGTGCTACTACAGCTTATCAAGAAACTTCAGGAGCCGAAATATGCCAACGAAGACAAAAATATATAAAGCAATAGTCCACCCAGTACTTTATGGCTCGGAGGCATGGGCTATTAAGAAGGCAGATGAAAAACGGCTCTTGGTGTTCGAAAGGGGGATACTGAGGAGGATATATGGAACCATCAAAGTAGGCAAGACATGGAGAAGACGAAAAAACCTGGAATTATACGAACTCTTTGAAGATAACGAGATATCCAAAATCAAAAAATTGGGAAGACTTCGATGGGCTGGCCATCTAGCCAGAATGGATGATGGCGAGATTCCGAAAAAAGTGGCCATAGAAGAGATCTTTGGAACAAGGAGGGAGGGACGCTAGGATTCTTCTCGGCGTGCGGGACTGGAGGACTGCTGCACAGGATAGAGCTAACTGGCGGAGGCTACTTGAGGCGGTTCGGACTCGGTGACGAGTTTTTGTACCGGTTATTGTATTGTATTGTATATCTTTAGAATCATACTTTTCTGAAAAGAAAAGAATTTCATTTAGAATAAGAAAAATCTCCAATATTGTTTTATGCGCATTCTACATCGCGAGTTCACAGGCCGGCTGGTTTCCCTAAGATATTTTTTAACAGTAGTAAAAGATATTTGGTCATCCTGTCATTCGGAAGGGACGTAAAATGGGGGCTTGTGCGGTTTCAGGTTAATGATCTCCCATTATCCCATTACCCCAGGTTAATGAAAACCCAATTATAGCGGGATAGGAAAAATCTAGGACACCTGCTGTCATATCCGATTAGCTATTGTAGCATAAGGTTATGTTGAATGAATAAACAAAAACAACAAATAATCGTTGTTAAGTTTGTGATCCTTCGAGATAGATAGGATGGAATCAATAGTGGAAGCAGTAGTCCTACGGAAGACTTCCTGAGGTCAAACTCATCAACATGAGGTCAAATTTTCTCAACTTCCTCAATCATATGACTCCACTTCATGTAGCCCTTGTGTACCGAGCTACAATTGTATTGTTCCGTTGATTTTCCACTGCAAGGTTATCCTCAAACAGGCCTAATATGGTGATGATGGTGCTTCTGCTTCCTCTGTGAGTAAGTCTAATAATAAACTTCGGGCGTTGTTTTCATTTCTCACACCTTTTGAGTTAATATCATGTTAATAAATATCTGTTTCAATGACAAAAATACATAATATTTTTTTGTAATAATTATACCGACCGCATTAGCCTAACGTAATATAAAGTAGAGGATCTGGCCCACTCCAATTTTTCCTTATGCTATATTGATCCAAATATTAATTAATATCGAATTAATTGTTAATTAGTATTAGTAAATTAATCGATTAACGTATTATGAATACGAAATTTATTGTTCTTCATTAGTTATTTTAATTAGTTATAATAGTTATTTTACTAAATTATATTAAACAGTTAAAAATAATTAGAAATAACCGTTAATTTATATCTGCGTTCAGTGTAAAAACTCTTTTTTTTCAATATTACTTTCAGAGAAATATCTAAATACTATTTAAATAAATTTAAGAGATTATTTCGATATTTTTAATTGATGTTTAGGTCCTTTCACAAAACTATTACACCAAGTTTTTTGTTCTTTGTTCATTTCTATTTTAAATTATTATTAAACTTTAAAAAAAAAATTTTATATATAAATATCAAAGTTTTATTTCATACTATTTGAAAATTCGATAACGGATATACTTCGATGTTTTTTTATCAGTTAATGTTTTTTTATAATTAGTATTAAGAGTCCTAAACAACTCAAATACACTAATTTTTTGTTCTTTCTTTTAAAATTTATTTTTTAAATAATTGTTTTGGATTTGAAATTTTAATATTGATATTATGTATGATGTAATGGACAATAATATCTGAACTTAATCATATATAATACTAAACAATATATCATACATAATACATTCCCGTTATGACATCCCTTATAATACATTAACATACTTCTCTAACACTGTGTAACTTACTTTTGTACTAGTAGAACATTGTAAATATCTAGATTTATCCATATATAATATATCTTATATAATACATATCTTTTTATAACATCTCGTATAGATTTATATACATTGAAACTGTATAACATCCCTTTGAAATGCTATCACACTGTTTATGGAATATGTTTTATTAAGTTTATTGTAATTTCTTTATTTAATTTATCAGTTTTTATAAAATTTATTTTAATTGAGTAGTATCTATTTATTTGTTATTAAGTCATCTTTGTTAATAATTTATAATGCTGCTTCTAATAGCCTCTTCGCCTTTGACATTGCCCTATCACGTTGCGACATAGATATTTGTTCATGAGAAGTTTTTTTATTTTTTTTTTCGTATCGAATCTGCATCAAGGAAATAGCCCAGGACGTGATTCGAGAAAATAAAGAGAAAAAAAACTTCCAATTGTGTGTGTGGGAAATCCTTGAAAAACAAATAAGAATCGAAAGCATGCCACGACAAAGACCATTATTTACTCATCACAGGCAATAATGAAATTACTATCTCCCTTGTCTTTATTTCCATTATACATTTGACACATGATTCAGTATTTTACGTGGCATCAAGGTGAATCTTGGCACAGAACTCCGAAATCGTAATTTGAGAGTTTGAAGGATTTGTTCTCGTAAGCGTGAATCATTTATTGCTTATTCTTTTATTTGGTGACTCCTAATTCGTAGTAAAGACTGTTATAACGATTATGACGAGTCAGTATTGTTTAGAAAATTCAAAACGTTTCTAGGCTAATATCTGACATTAAACATTGGAAGTAAAATCTTACGTCGCGACGTTCAAATAATGAATATAACAACCCATATGTGGTTGGTCTTTCGTAAAATTTAACTAAGGCCTGCTTTGATTTTATTAAAACACTCTATTTTTAAGTAAACAGGGTCTGGAATTGCGAAAAGACACCGTCGAAGTTCATTTGTCTATGGTTACTATGGCAACAATCGAATACAACTCAAGTTATTATAACGTTTGAATCGCAAACAAAAGAAAATTTCTAGAATTATTTCAAGTGCGTATGTACTTTTCAATTTGTTGTATAGTTATTTTTCTTTCATTTACACGGCACTGTACGTTGGCTTTTTTTTTTTTTTTTACATAGATGTACTGTACCTCATACTAATTATTACATGTTTTTCTTCTCAGCATTGCTGGTTGATATGTCTGAACCGGTCGATATTTAGAAATTTCCTTACAATACTAGCAGTTCCTAATAACACTGCTTTTTGTAGTATTTCAACTTCCCTGTTCAATTCAAGGATTTTCAAGGATCTTATTGTTTCCTCTGGGATAAGTCCATTCGTAGACACTACAATTGGTAGTACTTCAACCCTCACCAGCCCACAAAGATGCTTCAACTCTAAGCTCCTGATATTTCCGAATTTTTTCTCCTATTGTTTTTTGCACGTTATCGTCGGAACGAACTCCTATCTTATTATTATTATTATTAGTGGTAAAGATCCCTCAGTGGAAGTCGCTAAGTAAAGATGGTTCATTTTCCGTTCTTTTGGTTCTTTTTATTTGCCCACCAGTTTTTCATTCTCTACGAGAATTTAATTTTTCTTTCTTCCTCGTACATTCGTTCATACTAATTATTATAATTTGTTTCTTATATTTATTTATTTTTAATTTAATGAACTTATCAATTTTCTATTATCGCTATTGCTTACATTGTTTTTTTCTTCTTTTTTTCCTCCCCATTCATTGTGTGTATTATTAAAAAAAAAATCTGTACCACTACAACCCGTGAACGGGTTTGGGGTTCAGTACATGGTAGAGACTGTGCTGTTTCATGGACAACGGTTCTGCAAGGAGGTGACTTGTCCTAGGTCACGCTCTACTGCCAGATTTTTTCCACTTATTTTTTTGCCCTATTTTAATTATTTTTTAAATATTTTTTTTAATAGATGCTGGTTGGGCCTCAGGAGGGTCCTAGATCCTATATGAGCCATCTCCCGCAACAAACCAGGATTAGGCTAAAAAAACAAAACAGGATTTCCGGCATGGCAACTCAGAGCTCTACCACTGAGCCACTCCCTGTATTATTATTATTTACTTATTTTTCACTTTATACAGTTGTTTTATTATTTAAGTTGCACTACGTTTTTAAGCACACTCATATTATCTTATATACTTCCTTTGATTTATATATACAATAAAATTTTATTATTTTCCGATGTTTCGAAACTATTTCATCATTTTATCAAAGATAATTTGAGTTTACGGGAGTAAGATTAATGTAGAGGTTGATCAATGGTACCATGAACGATAGAAATATGGATTTTTCTGTTATTTATTATTATTTTTTAATTTGTGAGTTTTAAAATTGTAACTTTTTTATTCTTAGAAAAATTAATTTTTATTTTAGTATAATGTTAGCTAGCTGAATAAGAAGGGGGTAGCTCACAGGTAGTAGCTGAGTTTCTAGGTCGGGATTCAAGTCCGGCCGTGATAGATAAATATTTATAAATATTAACAACTCTGTAGGGTCTGCAAATTGGTGCACACACAGCCTCTTTCAAGCGGGTACCTTGATTGGGGTGAATCCTGACTAGTAATGAGCGTGATCCCAGACAAGTCCACTCCCTCTACGAGTGTTTCTTAGAAATAGTACAGTCTCTACTATGTACTAAACCATAGATCAAATCATAGACTCCCAAGCGGCTCTTTAATAAGAGGTCAAGGTTGTTTTTTTTTACTACACGGACTGTGTAGTTACTAACTAATTGTTTCGGTCATACATGCTGCTACTGGATTTATTAACTTCTTAGGTATTCCCTGTTCAATCAATAAGTTATTCACCATCTCATAGTCGATGCAATCGAAAGCCTTTTTGAAATCGATCAAGAGCTGAGAATTACACTGATTCAAATAAAAACATTTTATTTTTCCTCATATCAAACGTTAATGTACTAGTATAAACCTAAACAGACTTATTTCGTAAAATGTCTCTTATCAAATGAGGAGAACATGATAGAATGTACCATAAATTATTATTGTTAGGATTCGTAAAAAGATTGGTAGACGATATTTTTTCATATCTATTTTTGACCTTCGACTATGTTCACATACCCCTAGTTAATGGAAGATGCTCATATAAGAAAAATAAATAAAACTTAAGAAATAAATAAATTTATGACAATCGTTTCCCTGATCAGCGTTGAATCAGGCCTGCAACGATCAAAGATTTTATGATACTCAATTTAACAGTAAATAATTGAGTATTTGTATTGAAGCATTTTACTGCCGTCGAAGTTACGACCTGAACCGCCAATGTTTATCACTGTGTAGTCAACCGACAAAGGGCGATTAGAATAAGTTTCTTCGTAAGAAATCGGCGTATCTGCGTTTTAACATCATCAGTTTTAGTGATAATAATGCTTTTAAGTTTAATAGGCAATGATGCGCATTATATATTTTTATCAATGGTTAATGTTTCATCCGAAACTGTCATCAATGTGTACTAGTTTGGTATTGTGGCCTAAGTGATAATTGGGTACACATCTTAGGCGTTTTTTAAAATCTAGGTACAATGGGTTACCCTTTAGATTAGTCCAGTTATATAGGTTATAACCTATAGATCAGAGGTTACGAAGTGGTATTATCATAATATCTTAATAAATACTGCTCACGTAGTGCGATCTACAAGTAGGTGATTATACTTGGTCAGAACATCCTTAACCTATATGGACATAGCGCAATCGTCTACATATTCGCAAAGTTCGTACATGAAGGTGCCATGCCGACAATATGCGATGCTCGAAAGAACGGCCGAACCAGGAGTTCAAGGATATATTTTACAATTCTATTTCTCACAGGTTGAGCTGGGCGTGAACATTCAAATCAGGGATTGCTGTTTAACAACGCACGGTTGAAGTAGCGAAATTCTCTTTTTGTTAGATTCTGCTGCCGATAACAAGTGATTTTCTCTAGATTCTTTTATTTGTTTCGAATTACTTTCCGGTTTATAAGCGCTGTTTTCTTCTTCTTCTTCTTCTTCTTCGCATGTTTAACTTGGAATTTATAAATTGAGTAAATTCAACAATGAACTCATCCTTCTAAAGCTATCTGACCATTCCTTTATTCACCAATAAAATAATTGATTCCTATTACTGCTGGTTCTATAGACATATAAATAAAACTTCATTACAACCTCCACATTGCTATTTATTTTTATATAACTAAAAATTATTGAATAAGAAAATTATTGGTTTTGTGATCAAAGTGTTGATCTAAGTTTTGATGTATTAGGATCAGAGACAAGATACATTATGATTTCATAAAACTTAACTATATTTAACAGTATCTATATATCTATATATCAACAAGTCAAAACAATACCGCCTGTGTACACTTTGGGCGATTTTACAGGAGAGAAAAAAAAAACGCCCCATATGTGTATATTATCTTATGTATTTTGGTTATCTTTCAATTGCTATTTACATCACTGCCTTGGGTTCAACCTTGAAAACTTTTTTTAATATTGTGTAATTCAACCTGTAGAATGCGTTACTGTTACTAACTCATTTTCACCAAAAGTAGATACGCGGTATTGTTTTGACAGCTACGATATTTAAGAAAGGATAACATAACTAAAAAGGTTACACATATTAAAACATATGGTTTGAACAGATGGTTGCCATCGATATGAAAATCAATTGTGGAACACCACCCATATTTAGTTTTTAATTTGCTTGCGACTGATAACCTTACTTTTGAATCAAATATAACATAGGATGAACACAGATGGCTATAAATCGGGATAATTATACAATCCATCATTGAATTTTGAAACACACAAGCCAAATTTCCTCTACACAAAAGAAAACCTCGAAATATCCGTTTGAGAAGTTATAAAAAACACTTTATTATGAGTTTATCCTATGGGTTTTATCCGAATGTAATATAGGAGGTTAATGAGTTAAGCCTGCGTGTTTATAGGTTGTAAAAATATTTAGGGAAAAGTGTAGTTTGTAGAACGCAGGGTTACTAGGCAGTAGGTACCGGATTCAAATGCGGCTGTAGCGAATAGATTACACAGGTCTGCGAAAAAAACTTAAAAAAAATTGTTTTGATTTAGTTAACTGATGTTCATGTAGTTTTTTGCGATGATTTCAAAAATTACCTTGTTTTTTTCTATTAAGTAAGGCTTGTCTACAAAATAAAGTTGAAGTTTTTGGAAAAAGTAAAAAAAACGCAAAATTTTGGATTTGTTTTTATTATTTTAGCATGAAATAAAAGCAAAAAAACCACAACGATACCTACCTAAAATGAGCATAAAAGTGATTGACACGTGTTGTAAAGTTATTATAAGTCTTTGTATATACGTTTTCTTTTTCCATCAAAGCTTCTTTTGGTACTTTTTCGGCTGTGTTCTTGTGAATTTTCCCTTTTTAACATCCAACAGTAGTCTGCCATCATGTTGACATTCCATCGACCTTGGTATTTGCGCTCCATTTCTTTTATATCTTGATTGAAACGTTCTCCTTGTTCCTCACTTACAACCCCAAGATTTTCTGGAAAGCAGTCCAGATGTGAGTGAAGGAAATGAACTTTGATACTCATGTTCCAGCCCGCGTATCTACAACTTTTGGTGAAAACATTTTGTAGTTTTTTAACAATTCAGCAACCAAAGTTTTGTAGTTTGGGTCTTTTTTGTTTCCAAGAAAGCCTGTTACAACAAGTATAAATGAATTCGAGGCTTTTTTTTCTTCCATTTCCATTTTAGTGACAAACCTTTCATATTTTAAAAGTTTTCTGATGTCAGGGCCAACAAAGACTCCCTCTTTCATGTTAGCATCGGATATAACAGGAAACTGTTCACAAAGATACTTGAAACACTCTCCTTCTTTGGGTAATGCTTTCACTAACTGTTTCATTAGCCCCAATTTGATATGAAGTAGGATCTTTTTAGGATCCACTAAACTTTGTCTGTCAACATTTTTAACTCCAGGAATAAGACCCTTTCTGATTCGCCACGTCTGCTTGACATAGTGTTGTTTCCTGTCACGGCTATCTCATTCACAGAGGAAACATGGAAACTTATGTAACCACTTTGTTGAACTAATAACATTAAAATAACTTTCAAATCCCCACAAATGGTCCATTTGTGGCCAGAGTAGCCGAGCATATTAAGAACAAACTCAAGATTTTCGTAGCATTCTTTCAAATGGACTGAGTGTCCAACAGGCACAGAAGCATATCGGTTACCATTGTGAAGAAGTACAACTTTCAAACTCCTTTTTGATGAATCAAATAAGAAATTTTCAGGTGAAATTTGTGACTTATCTTGGAGTGATGGAATTTGTTCACTATTTTTTCCGTAATCAACACAAAAAATACTGTTAAGCCCACTATTTAAATATTCTACAATTGTTTCATCACAGACATGTGTTATTGAATCTGTTAGTAGCCACGAATAGAACATGTGAGCCCAATCGCCTCATCTAATGGGCTTACCCAGCTGGGTTTCTCAATACAAATCTCTACTATGTAATGTGTCCAAGACTCTTCTTGGGGTGTAGTGATACAGTATTTTTTTTATGTTCGGTTAAACTGATTTGTAAGTTCCAAGACTCAAAAATATTCTTTGAGATTTGGTGGAATGGCTTGATTTTAAAATGCTAAATGCTGTGTTAGGCCTTTCTGATGTCTCAGTATGATGGCGTTTAACGACTTTTGAGAGAATTTTTAAAAGCAATATGGATTAAATCGTTTTTGATCCCATTAAGCATAAAACGGTGAAGAAATTTTTTGTCTAGTCTGACTATTTGAGAATAAAACTGAGCGACCATTTTGCATCAAATCCCCTCAAATACGTCGTATGTATAAAGAACAGTGTTAATGGTTTTTAATTAAATTAGACATTGGTTCAATGAATAATACATATTTAGTTATAAAACACATATATTAAATGGTAATGGAAGTTTTTTATCATCTGACGAACGAGAATAATATCCGATGACGAATCCTCTCGTGACTAATTTTAGAAAGTATTTGCGTCGACAGACAGAATCCGTGTCCCTAAGATCATCGATGAATCAGCTGAATGGGTACTGCAAACCGAACACTTGATGGACTCAACCTTGCAGATGATCTTAACTGAGTCATACTAAGTCTACAGTTAGATAACTGCAATCTCCGTTGTATATATATTGTTTTTTATTAATCTCGACAGAATAATATTACAAAATAATTTACCCATAGGTTTTATATGAAATACCGATATTGATGGTTCAAACGGTTGATTGAATATTGATTAAAAAAAAACTACTAGTGCAACCCATAAAGAGTTTTCAGTACAAGGAAGAGACTGTACAATTTCTTTAAAGACAACGTTCGTGCAGGTGGTGATTTATCCGAGGCCACACCCGACCACCAGTTTTTTCCCATATTATAGGTACTCACTTTACCAAGGATGGCCTAATACCAGGAGGGTCTGCAGATTCGACAGGTTCCACCCGTGGCTGTTAACAGGTTAAATAATTTATCTGCCAAAGCAGGATGAGCCCGAAGCAACATAACTACTAAATAAGGGAATGAAAGGAAAAGGGAAAACTTGGGTACTTAGTTTCCCTATGCCAAGCGTCTTATTGGTTGATGCTGAAAAGAAACAAAAGATTAAATTGATACTAATTCATTAAAAATCATTTGTAAAGAAAAGAACAACGAAAAAATTAGTGTTTCACGTTCAGCATTGTAATTTAGGAGTCGTGATACAAAGAGAAGAAGAACATTTATCTCGCATTTCTAAAAAGAATGGATGCCATTTAATCATTTTTGAGAGAAGAAAAATGAGCACCTTTTAAAGCTAGAAATAAATCCACGTAAGGAGATGAAAATAATTTTAGAAATTTTGAAAATTGTGGTTGCAATATCTGATATATATGGTGTCAAAGAAAGACAAAATATGTAACAGTCCAACATGGCTCTTATTGGACTGTTGATGTGAGATTTACTGAATTTGATCTTCACTCATGAGAATTTTTTTTTATGCATCTATTGATGCAAACTTTGACTGGTTAATTCTTTAACTGTATTTTAGAGAATTGAGGCTTTGGTTTTTGAAGTTTTCCAACGATATTCTAATATATTAATTGGACCAGTGGCACAGTTTTAGACTTTTATTTAATTTGTTACTGGTCGGAGATGGATACTATGGGATTTAGGATGGGGCTCACCCAACCTCTATTAAGTGGATACCCAAAATATGGGGGGAATCTGGCGGTTGGGCGTGGTGTAGGACAAATCACCTCCCTGCACAAGCGTTCTCCAAGAAACAGTACAGTATCTACCATACACTGAACCCAAGACCGATCGTGGGTTGTAGTGGTACAGGTTTATTTGTTTTAATTTATTTTTATTTATTTTTTTATTAATATTTATAATTTTAAATATTTTTATTTTGAGGAGAAAAGATATGCCCAGGGCTGGGATTCGAACCCGACATTTCCGTTGTGGTGCTCTACCAATTGAGCTATCCTGGTTCATACCTCGGCCAGACATATTCACGTATTCTCGCAATTTGCGATTTATAAAAGGGGAAGAATGTTCATTGAACATTACTTTAACATTAGATATTGAACATTACCGAGGTACGTAAGCTATACTAAGCATATAATAGCTTAGTTGGTGGATCACCACAATGGAAATATGGGAGACCCGGGTTCGAATCTTTTCTATAGCTTATCTTTTCTCTTCAAAATAAAAATATTTAAAATTATAACAATTATATAAAAAATAAAATAAAATAAATTATAATAATATACAATGACGTAAGTCAACAAGATCCTAATGTAGGTAATGTTCAATGAACATTCTTCCCCTTGTATACATCGCAAATTGCGAGAACACGGGGATATGGGATCAGTGAAGAGAATGGATATGGTCTGACCGAGGTACGAACCAGGATAGCTCAGTTGGTTGAGCACCACAACGGGAATGTGGGAGACCCGGGTTCGAATCCCGGCCCTGGGCATATCTTTTCTCTTCAAAATAAAAATATTTAAAGTTTATTTGTTTTATTTATTCTAAAAGTCATTAATAATTTTGTTTATAGATATTTTGTCTTTCTTTTAGCATTGTAATTTTTGTTGACATATTTGTGCTGTGTTGTATGTAGACCACCATAAATATTTCTTTTATGAATTCTTCCTTTCATTTTCATCCTTCCTTTCCTAACGTTTTCATCCAAATTTACACCAGAAAAATCATAAATCGCGTACGTGATAATAAATTTACATCGAGTATGTAATTATTGTCCGAAACGAATTTTAAATCAGAGTAAAAATATAAGTGCTTTTGATGAAAATTAGGGCTCAACAAATAATCTTTGTCAAACATAAAATGGTTATCAGAGTTAACAGTTCCAATTACTAACCTGTTACTTAGAAGTAACTGGAACTGGTATGAAAGAGGTGAAGGGCCAGGGATTGGTTGAGCAAGAAACTGACAGTGGTAACAGTTTGGGCGGGACTGCTCTGGTATTCGGAGCCAGTGACCGAGCTCAGCCTTGTACGGTTTGTGGTGATTTGCAAGGGATTGCTGAGGACCTTGTGCCTTATTGGTGAAAGGGATCCTCTTTAGCGGTTCGATATGGGAAGAAAGTATCGATACCTGCTAAATGACAGTCCTTATCTATTGTTAATGGAACACAATTCATCAGCCTGATTCGCAGTTAATCGATTAATAGTCTGAGAAAATGAACTAGTTAATTATCTCAGGCATTTAATCTCTATAATTTCTTTATGATGATTGAAATTATAATAATGAATTGCGTTCTGAACACGATCGCAGTTTATCGATTTCCGTCCTCGGATTACTCCTCAAACCCTAATTCGGAAGATCGCCCTTAAAGCAGTCCTCTCACCTAAGGTTCGGTCTATTTCTCAGATAGATTTACTTAAGAGTGACAGGGACTCAAGAATCATTACCTTCTTGACAATATTTCAAGCCTACTGGAGTTTAGTGCTTTCCAATTCCAATATTTTATTTTTGGTTAATAGACATGAGCTGTGTAATGCCAAGACCGACACTTGGCAAGTATTTCATCTCTTTAACTGCGGTTTTATGTCCTTTCTCTAAATTTCTCTTTATTTTTATCATATCGAACTATTCCTAAATTGATACCGCTCAAAAATCAGTGTTTTTTCGGTGGTGAATTATGATCATGAAAGAAATGGATAAATATCTCTTTTTTTTCTACCACTCATCAAAACTGTACCAACCTTGATTCAGTGATTTTATGCCAGAAGGCACTTGTGTCACTAGTATTATCCTAATGCAATTCCAAGCCCACTAATAGTTTTTCCTGTTTTTTTTTATCAAAACGTAGGTTTTTGAAAAATTTCGCTTTAGAAATACTCGTACTAGATCGATATGCCCCAAGTATTACAGACTTAACTTCTCGACATGTTCAAACATCTTCCCTGTTATATGTAATTTTAATTATATATTATTATTGTTATAGTATGACACACTAGTATGTTTCGGTTTCGACACTACTAAGCTCGTGGCTGTTGTCTCGAAATTTAAGTTTTTTTATTTATTTATTGATATTTACAACTGTATTACAATAATACATCAAGTAAATATGCTAAACGATACATAATGACATGTGAAAATGGCAAGTAGAGAAATTACCCACTGGTAGTACTCAAATCACAAGTTCAACTAAGAAGGTCACGTTGCTATCTTCTTTTCAGACGCCTCGGAGGATTATCGGGAATTGAAGAGGAAGCTAGGTTTGAAACTAGAGGGTTTGAGTGGAAATGAAGCTTTTTATGAAAGGATAGATACCGGGTTCCGGCCAAATCAGCAACAAATGGGACATTAAGGTCGTTATTGATGACTTTATTTTTAACAAAATAAGGAGCATTGAGGATTTTACGAAGGATTTTGGATTGTAGGGATTGGATACGAGAGAAATTCGATGGCTTAATGGAGCCCCAAAGCTCTACTTCGTAAGGCCAAATAGGTCGTATGATGGTCGTGTAGATGAGTCTTTTGTAGTTAATTGGGAGGTTAGAGCGTTTGTCTAGTAAGTGTTGAAGTAGCCTGAAACGTCGAGCGGTTTCTTGTCTTTTCAGTCTAGTATGAGGATTCCAGGTCAATCGTTTGTCAAGATACAACCCTAAGTATCGGATCTGTTCCACAGGCACAAGTGGGATATTATTATAGGATATTCAAGGGCAGGAAGTCATTGGTTTACGACGTAAGATAAAAGTGATTTGATGGGATTTTTGAGAATTTATTTTAATTCTCCAGTTTTGACACCATTCTTCAAGATCAGTGATATGGGATTGGAGTCTTTGTGATACAATAACTGGATCGGTGCTGACTGATAATACACATGTATCATCAGCATACGTGGTAAGGATAGTATTAGAATGAGTTGGGATGTCAGCTGTATAAACTGTATAAAGGATTGGGCCAAGGATACTACCTTGAGGAAATTTAAAATTAGAATTTTGAAAAAAATCATCCTTTGATACGTGGCCGTTGACGTTGAAGAAGGAACAATGTCATAAAGTATTCGGAAATAAGGATATTCGGTCTGAAAAACGTTGAGACTTCAAGAGCATTGTAGAGTATCCAACTCATATAATTCTTGTGTTACTGTCACGAAGGTTGAGATGGGCTTGAAAAGTTGTTGGACATAAAATTAACGAATTTCTAACACGAACAGTTAATGAGAGCTTAGCTGAGTCGTAACACATCCGAGACATAGGTGGGAGGATAGCGTTAAGAGCCTTATTGTTATTTTTTTATTACAAATTATATTGGAAGTAAATTGAGTATTAATAATACCATTTTTACTCATAGAAATGTTGAGGTAGGGCAGCAACTACTTTTTTTGTTTTGTTATGTTTTAAATGCTATTGTAATGTTATTCAAAGCTATCAACAATAGAGTGCAATAAAAAAGAAAATTTTCGAACGTTTAAGAAATAAATTGTTCTCTATCGTTCCGCTTCAAACGTTTCCACGAAACCTCCAAGGCCAAAACGTGATGAATACCTATTTCTAAATCTTCTGTCAAAATTAATTATAGTAATTTCCATTCTCTAAACTGTCAATTGATTCACTTAGTGATATTACTCATTAGATAAGTAAAATAAAAGTGAATAATATCTCTATTCTCTACCACGAGAATAAAATACGCCGAATCATTTTGATTTTTTTTTTCTAACTTTTTCAGTTCTATCAATAATGCAACAAATATTGTCTAGGGAATGTTTTAAGAGAATATGATTATTGATACGGCTCTGAGTGAAGCGTTTCTTCTTTGAAACTCAAATACTGATTAATGGCAGGCAATCATAATTTAGGATAATTACGGTTATTCAAAATATTACTTGGACGATTAATATGAAATTAAAGGAGTGGTAGGGAATTTTGACAAAGATGCTTTAAATAATCAAGATTAATCATGTTTGATTGTAATAATTAAGGCAGAGAGACAAATTCTAAAATTATTACTCATTTTGATTAATATTTTTTAAAATAATAATCCATCTAGCGGCGGATCTACATCCTTCTTTGTAAAAAAGAAACCTGTACCATTACAACCCGTGAAGGTTCTGGGGTTCAGTATATGGTAGATACAGTACTGTTTCATGGACAACGGTTGTGCAGGGAGGTGCTTTGTCCTAGATCACGCTCAATCGCCAGATTTTCCCCCTTATTTTGGGTACCCGCTTTTAGAGCCTGGGTGAGCGCCAGGAGGATCCTAGATCCTATATGATCCATCTCTGGCTGCTAACAGGCTAAGTAAAAGTCTTGCCTGTAACGGGATTTGAACCAGGATTTTCGACATGGCTACTCACTGCTCTACCACTGAGCCACTCCGCTTCCTCCTTTATATTATTGTTCAAATCACTGGAACTCTCAGTGTTGTATAATTGTTAAATTGTGTATATATATATATTAAATATAACGATCTCAGGGTGGCATCCCATTTTATTATTTAAATATTATTCAGATAAAAGGATCTGTCATGGAAGCATATATACCAATAACTCTAGCCTTATTTGATTACATATCACTTTTCTAGGGGCTTTGTGATACATTACCCGCATTGCCCTACAAAACTTATTAATTATTAATTAAGTTTTTTATATAATAGTTTGGTTACTTATATAAATAGTATAATAATCTTTGTAATAGTTTTATACTTTAAGACGATTGTTATCATCATAAATAAAACATACAAAAATATTCTAGAAATAAAATTAAACTCTTTGCCATTGTGCTTATATTCTTCCCATTGGAAGTCAAGGTAACAGAGAGTGGGAAAGAAAAAGAACAAGAGGACTTTGGTTTGTGAAAAATACTTTAAATGTGTAAGTTTATAAGTAAGGAATTTCGAAAATGATAAAAATTCATTGGTGAGTTTTAGCACAGCGCTTTCCAAATTGAATAATAAAGGAATTTTTTAACCTTTTTTTAAATGTTTTATTTGGCTTTTTATTAAAGGTAATTGCTACCGTAATAGCATTGTGTAATTTTAATTATCCTTGTCCTAATTAAGTGAGTAAATATTTAATGAAAGAAACCACTAAAACAGTTATTGGATGTTTTACGTAAGGTATTATGTTATTACCATTATCGTTATATAATATATAAGGTGCTAAAGTACATTTTAACGTACCTGGCGGAAAATATGTGAACCGCAAGCGTGATTTGGAGCTGAATTCTTTTTATTTTTCTCTTAATTACTGCACCAAGAATTCTCAATGGTTACTGACAAGAAATAAATATAATAGATAGACCTGAGGAGGCAATTCTTTAGTTTTGTATTAACTTTTCAGTGAGGTCTCCCGTCCAGCATCTTTCCACCCCTAATTGATTATGATTTTCTTAACCATTTCCTGAAACAGCCTTTTAAGTTGACTTTCGAAATTGCTGTGGAATCGTTTGTAGCAAGTTTTTACATGATCTTTGAAAGTTGGCATACTTAAGTCTTTGTGTAGAATATTACTGCATACAATGTTACTTTCATACAAAGGTGCTTGTATGGTTATATGGTTATATGGTAAATGGACACAACCGTCATGCACCTGGTGGCTGTTTCTCAAACTACTAACGATTGTAAGTCTAATATTGTTAACCACCCTTCAAAGTATCATCTTGAATAATTTCAAATTACTTAAAAAATAATAAATGATATCAGAAAAAAATATTCATTAAACTATTGTCAACTTAAGGTTTCTTATTCGAGGCAGAGAAAGGTATCAGTAAAACCTGAATCCGGAAAGAGAATTATTACACTAAGAAGTTAATATAAAAGAGAGTGCATCACGTTCCCCTGTAATGAGGAATATTGCAGGCAAACCGTTGCAGATTGGATCCACTTTCGCCAGTTGCATTAACCAGATGGCAGCACGGTCGCGATGGCTTATTAACTGAGAGCGGGGAGTACTTCCTCAACTCTACTTAATCTGCCCTTCACCTATTCAATTACACGGATGAGAGTTTCTTTTTAAAAATATTATAATGCATGTTTTAGTCTGGTGATTCTGATGAAAGAAATTTTTTTAAATAATGGACTGAGCTTTATTTGGAAGAAAATTCCTGAAAAACTGTTCGATACTAGGAAACTCGAAGCCAGTAAATCAACCGTCGAATACTACCTCAAGGCGATTGGTAAGATGAAGAAGCTTGAAAATTGGCAGAACTTTTCTTTGTCTTCAAGGCTCAAGTTTTCCACTAGAAATCTCTAAGCCACCGTTGAAGAGTGGTTATACTACCGTCGCCCCAGAGTTAGTTGATATTTCTGGCCGTTTGGAGCCCGTTACAGCCGAGTTTGATCTCGTAATATAAAATTATACGAAATTCACGCTTGGACATTTTATTAAAGACTATTTCCACGCGACAAAATGCTACAGAGATAAACAAAAATTTTGGTTTGAAAAATGATTAATTAGTACTTCACTATTAGGGGATATTTTGAAGAAATAATAAAATTCTGTTTTATTGCTCGGACATCCCAATAGCTAGAAAATTAATTGATTGACACAAAATCAACGGCTATTACATCCTGCAATCTTTGTAGTTTGCCATGAAAACGCTTACAAATTTTGTTGATGATAACAAAACATTCAGGGATAAATCAACATTTTGCTATTCGGTTCACATATGTTTTAAACACAAGTCCTGGTATGTAATAACTCAAATATTCTGGACCTATCAGAAGATAAAACGAGAGTAATGTAGAAACGGTTGTCATAACAACAATCTGACGCGATATGGTCACCATAGCGACACAGCTTAGGCCAAGGCCTGCGCTGCGGAGGTGATGGGTCATGGCTCCACCTTCGCCTGTCAAATAATAATTGATAACATTTCATCAACAATTTATAATTTATTATATCATAATTATGATAACTTAATCAACGATGGAAAATGTTTACATGTCATAAGTCATAGTAACTTTGGGGAAAACAATTTGGAATATCCTTCAATCGCTCAAGTTATTTACTTTTTCTTTAAGCCATTCTCATATATCAGACTCAGTAACTTATTGTTTAAAGCCCTCAATCGCTGTCCTGAAAGTTATGGGTTGATTCAGGCTTTGCCAGATAAATGATTAATTCTATTTACATCCTTAGATGTATCCTGTGGTTCTGGAAACCCTCTCACGAACTCGCATCTTCTCTATAAAGTGGGTACCCTTAGTTGGAATAAAAAACTGGCGTTTGAGCATATTGTTTGCCCAATAATATCGCTGCAGAATTGGTTTAAAAACAATTAAGCCTCTATCATGTACTGAACCCATGACTCTTCGTTGATTGTCGTATTTCAGTTTTCTGTATTTCAGTACTATTTCAGTACTCTCTTAAATTGCCATGGCCAATATTTTTAATCTACTCATCAGGGGTTTCTTCTGGTTTCGACCGTGTAGTCAAATTCGTTCCTGACGTTTCGCTGGCCATACTGCAACCTTCCTTAGTGCTTAATCTGAGGCTGAACCTGTTTTTCTCTACTTCGGTATTTATAGCTTCTGGGTCCGTGGGTAGAGCCTATTCCTCCAATCATCTGCTTGGCTGGGTCCCGACCGTGTCGTCTCTGATTGGGTGGGTCTCAATTGCCTGACTACACTTTTGGAGCACTCTAATTTTGTCAAACTCTATAGCACGGTTGGTGTTCACAAAGTGTTCTGAATACTCATGACTTGCAATCCACCTTTTTACTCTCCTAATACGCTGCAAGTCTTGTACATGTTAGTCTTCCTTTTTTCCCATTGTACTCTTTCCTACAGGAACACAGGATTTTGTTGATTTGACGTCTTTAAACCTAAATCATCTTTTTTTTTAATTTCAGTTTTGTTTTTGTTTTTTAGGCCATAGTTGATCAATGGTTTAAATATATAAACACGAATGTTATACTCGAGCCGCACGTTTCTAAATACGTACGTCGTAAACTATCCTTTGAGTATATCCGTTATTACCGGACACATTTTCTTGAAATTTGGCAACGAAGTCACATGTCAGTCCAGGTTGATCTTCGGAATTCGATGTGGTTTTTTACTTTTTCGGTTTAAAATGGAGTCCAGTTACGTATTAAATATAACGCTATTTATAAAGAAACAGATTTGTTCTTGATTATTTATAACCACAGTTACTGTAGCCTGAAGGTGAATCGACTTAATCGGGGATCAGGGAGGCAAACATTTCCAGAAACTCTTCCTGTTTTGTTCTTACGAAACAAATCAAAGGCGCCGAAGTTCGCATGATCCCTGAACACTACCATCATGAGAACCCCGCGATAAGGCCTCAGGAGCGATCACTTAGGCTGCGGACACTGCTGTTAGGGGACTTTCTCTTGTAGCCGAAGAGGAGGAGATGGCGATGGTATCTGGTAGCCGCAGGATACCGTGTCCGGAGGAGAGAGTGCGTGCTCAGGATGTCTCTCAATTGGACCGTTGCTGAAGAGAAATGGCCCGCCATTGTCTGTGGAGTAGAGGATACTCCTGGCCATTGTCCTTAGGGAAATTCCTCCATTATGGTTGTCCGCTTTGTTCTCTTTCTATTCTTATTCATCCTTATCCTTTCAGTCCTTCGAGGCTAGTCTTGTTTACAGTGAACAGATCTCTGCCGAGGGAAATATGGAACAAAAGAATTGTTGAATGCTTTTTGTGAAAGTGCCTAAATCAATAACGGTCGTATGAAAGAGTTCTTCCCCCTATCGACGTGATTATAATAGAATGGGAATTTCGTAATTTTTTTTCTAAGCTTTCATAACTTTATTCGCTCTTTTAAATAGGTCGATAACTTATTATAAGGCTATATGCGGTGACATTTCTCTTGCTGGTTCAAGTCATGAATCAGTCCCTCAATTCAAATCCCTCTATCAAAATTTAAGTATTTTCCTAATGGTCGTATCGCCTGTGGCCATATATCTAACAGGTTATTGTTTTGGCCATGGATGTTATGATAAAAATCCCAATAAAGGGAACGTGTTGACCAATAGTTGGTGGTTTTAAAACGGTGTCACCAAATAGTAATTGTTGTTCACGTACCAGTGAGGTTCTGTTATTAGTCTCAAAACGTTAGGATTGAAAAGATCGTCGTCTTGATAAGCAGTTGATCTTTGTGGCGTATGTCCGAATAGGTTTATGTATGTATTTAGTTATTTTTAAAGTTCTGGCTAATTGTAAAAATTTAAATCGGATCTGTAACTCGACAAGTTTGAAACCGGCCTGCGCAGAAGTCGCCTCGGGCTGGCCACGCATGAGAACCCCCCCCCCACCACCTAACTCTCTTTACTCCTCCTTTGTTTTCATTCGTGGCTATACTTATATTAATCTATAATATTATATGGCTAAAAATTAGAAGAGAAGGGCATTTGCACCATACTTGTTGAAACAGGAATACAACCTGAATAAAAAATATCACATTATTAACTTCTTCTTCCCATGGCTCTACAGCCTTGCAGGGCCCTGGCCTCCGTAACAACGCCTCTCCAGTCCTCCCTGTCAGCAGCTCGACCTCTCCACTGTCCGATCCCCATCCTCTGCAGATCGTTCTCTACATCATCCAGCCATCGCAGCCTGGGCCTTCCTCTTCTTCTTTTGCCTCCTGGTTTGCTATATAATAGCTTCTTTGGGTACCTATCTTCTCCCATTCTTTCTACGTGTTGAATCACATTATTATCACAACTACCAAATTGCAAATTACAACTCCCCTCCACACCACCCTAGTCCCACTTCTGATTTTGCAAAAGGTTGTTTTCTTAACTGACGGACGATAATAAATTCTTATTTTTTTCGTTTTTTAATTAACATATTTATTTGTTTAGCTTTGTAGTCTTATTTTTATTGGTGTGTTAATAAACTTCTATAGATAGTTTGTTTTTGTCATGAGCCATACACACGTGAATATATAGAAATGTATCCCATTTAATTCGCTATGCTAATCCTTTGATAATGTCGAATAATTTTTTATAAATATTAAATAAATACTGAAAGACATAAAATAAAGCCTGTTTTTCATGACGTTAAGTGGAAGTATTATCTTGTAAATTTTTACTACCATACTATGTAGTTCTTTGAAACATGCAATTTTCAGAAATCAAGAACAGTTTAAGGTAATGAGATCTAATAAGACCTTAAGGGAATCGATTTAGTGAATTGGTAGGAGCGAGAAATCTTAATACTGGTCTAATATTTGGTTGACTAGTAATTTTGTCGTAAACAGTTTTGGGTTACGTCAGACTCAAGGATGTTCATAAACTGGAGCAAAATCTCTAATTCTGAACTTTGTATAATCATTTTGACTTGGATTACAAAATAGCTGTTTGATCATGCAGCGGAATGGAACCACCACAACCCAATCAGTTCATATATTCAGTTCATAGGAGAGATTGTAATGGTTTCTAAGATAACGGTTGTAGAAAGATGTAATTTGTCAGATGAGCGTGATCAATGTTAGGTTTTTCACCCTTAACACACAGGTTCACGTAAAAATACGTTTTCGCATGTTGTGGGTAGAGTGTGGGTCAGGGAGTTATACATTGTTTTTTTTTTTTAATTAATGGTCGGTTAAGAAAAATAAATGGCTATGGCTAATCGGACGATACAGTGGGAGCCCTAAGTTTTTCGTATCCAAGTTTAATTAGGTTAGGGATTTCTAACGAGTAACTGACACCATATTGGCTTGGGACTCCTGTTGAAAGTCCCCTCTGAAGGACGGTATAACCAACGATTTTTTACTCCCATTAAAAATCCTAGGGCCACCTTCCGGGCTACGAACCCGAAATAAAGTTATTAAGGTTACCAATGTTTCTCGTTTACCTTTCATATACAGTATTACGAAGTTCGAGCAGACACAGAACTATAGATTAGATAGATTATTTGTTAGATCAAAGTGCCTTTTTTTTCTACAATAGTGATGAAAAACACTTTTTAAATTTGTAGTGAGATTTTTTGTGTAAGAATAAAATTTACGAACATTTTTCAATAAATTACCTGCTTGCCATAATATACCAGCATAAAAGGCACGACCACAAAGTGTTAAGAGTAGCCAGTTTATATATATTGGTCCATCCGTGGATGTTAATAGAGTTAATAATTTATCTGCTACAGCCGGATTTGAACCCGCGACCTTCAGACCACGAACCCTGCTCGCTACATACTGAACTACCCTAATCCCTATGCTATTCAAACTCTCCTTGAAAGTTTAGACTATTTTTTTTTTTTCGAGCTAAACAGATTCAATACATTAGCAAGATCGAAGCAGTCTTTTATTTGCATCCGCTTCCTTAAGGACTAACTTCTTGAACACACTCTTCTTCCCACAAGGATACTACTTAATTCAGAAGTAGCTTGCAGACGAGCCTTGGAAAGTCACTGTGTACACAACTTGACGCTATAGACATGCGCAGTAAACTATAGACATAGCTATAGACATTCCTTTGCAACTTATTCGGTTAAGATATCCTTGTTAGGCCCCAAAAGTTCTTCTGTCGTGACTTTAATACCAGAGATCCTCTGAAGGCCTTCTTGCCGCGGGGTGCAAGAACTCGCTGACCACATCTGGTTGTGTTGGCTCCTGGTCTTCAGAGCCTACATTATATAATTTATCTTATTATATGTTTGCCACTTACGTGTACTCTGCGGTCCTCCTGATAATCCTCTTATGATTGCATATCGTTCGATAACTTCTAATTTGAGTCAAACGGATAATGGATTTGGAATTACGTAAGGAAAAAGGATATCTTCGTTGGAATCTGTTACTTCATGTTTGCCAACGTAGCTTGTGCATAAGTTATGAGATACATTTCAACGATTGCTAAATCTTCATTCTGGATTCTGGGTTATTTTTCAGGATTATAAGTGAAAGAATGAGGAATTGAATGATATCATCTGTTTAACAGTTTATGTACAAAGAAATTACTAAATATTTTTATAATTAATCCATATCGTAATATTTGCTGTTTTCTATTTCGTTGTCGAATTTCGTACTGAATGAAGCGGAATCGTGTCATTATCGTAGCCTTTGGTTTCAAATGGAGTTGGAAGCAATAATTCCTTTTCAAGCCAAGGCCTGGCTTAGTCACGTCTGCACTGCGAGAATGACAGACAAGAAGTACAAGAAATTCATTTTGGATAAAATTCAATTTAACCCCTTATTGAAGGGATCTACAGGTGTAATGGGTTGATTCATTCCATAACTGAAAGCTGGTGAAACGGAGCTTTGATGCAAATGATCATATATTTTTAAAAATTATGCTTTTTTTATGCTTATTGCTAGATGCTTATAACCATTAAATCATTCAATTAAGTGTGTAAAGTATGAGTATAAAAATATACATTTAAATATAAATGAATATATTAATAAATCTGATATTTAATAAATATCAAATTTATCAGCATATAGGTATGTGTTTCTAGAACCTCGAGATCTCAATAAAACTTATCAATAAAATATGGATAAATTTAGCAACGTACTTATAAAATAATTACTTTCTTTAAGATATTTATGAAGAATTTTTAGGGAAGAAAAAGAAGTAGCTAACATAAAATTGACGAAAAATCTGAACTATTTACAGACTCTGTGATGATCAGAGGGACCTCGCAGTTATGTTTGACGTTTAAAATCGGTCTATTAATACTTGTCATCTCCTCAACGTTTAGTAAATTTATAATAATAGTGTTTCTTTGACGAGAAATGATGAAGGAAAATGCAAATTTATGACTTAGAAAAAAAAAAAAAATCTAATCGCTGGAGATCACCTGTAGCGATTCAAATAAGCAGTAAAATTAATTCATAAAATTCATGTGTGGTCCTGGAAAAACAAAAGAAATATGATCAATATCCATCTCCATGGCTACCGGGTTCGAGACCTCTACAAGAAATGAAGGAAGTAGAATTGGTCATTAGTTGCAATCAAACAAATTATCTTCATTTTATCTGTCTTATTCTTAATGGTTAGACCGATCGACATTTATCTTACTTCAATTGTTTTTTAGTGATCTGCCAGCAACATTTAAAAGTGAGAGAAATATATAACAAATGGGAAATAATTATCTTGAATGACAGAAGGATTATCTTTAATCGTTATTTTTTAATATAATGTATTTTACTTGTAGTTCCTTATTTCCTCTTTTATATAATTTATCAATATTAGAAGTATTTCCAAACATTTATCTTTTTATTCACATTCTTATGGTTACATTTATAACATAGATAAGATTAATTCATAAGACCAATTGGGACTTAAGAGTAGAGCTTTGGGGCTCCACTAGGCCATCGAATCCTTCTCTTTTTTTTTTCTTTTTTTATGTTGGCTAAAGACTTTCTTTGAAGTCCTATACCGCCCGATATCTTTAATTAATTAATTAGTATTTTCTTTGATGCCAACAGCACGCAGTCTTCCCAGGCGGTCACCCATCCAAGTACTAACCACGCCCGAAGTTGCTTAACTTCGGTGATCGGACGGGAACCGGTGTGTTCAACGTGGTATGGCCGTTGGCAATTCTTCTCTTATTCAATCCTTACTATCCAAAATCCTTCGTAAAATTCTCAATGCTCCTTACTTTGTTACGAATATGGTAATCAACAATGATCTTAATGTCAAGTTTTTTTGCTGGTTCGAACCCGATCAATCCTTTCATGACAATCATTATTCCCACTAGTTTCAAAACCTACCTACCTTTTCAATACCCGATACTCCTCTGAGGCGTCTGAAAATCAGATGGCTTCGTGACCTTCTAACATAATTCTGTTATGTTTTCATACTTGTATTAATGCCATGCATCATTGGTGATATTTACTTGTGGCATTATTATAATACAGTTGTAAATTTCAATAATCAAATTTTTTTTAAATCATAATTAATTAACTTTTAAATATATCTTTAATGAATTTTTTAAAACCATTTTATGAATTATGCATCATATCACAAATTTTATTTTGAATATCGTAATTGTTTAAAAGTATTAAATCATGATCAAAATGGATAAATACGTTGAAACGTGAATTGCGAAATTTTCGTGATTACAAGAAATTTAAAAGAACTTCGTACAAGAAAGTAGAAAGACAGTTCATTTTACTATTTAGAATAATGAATTTGCAAAAAATATTTCGTTTAATGATTTTATACATCAAAGATGTCTGAAGGCATTTTTCAAATTGTTACACATTAAATTTTGCTTCACCTCAAGCTTGTTTTGGTTTATCGTCACTTTATGCTATTGTGGCTGACGGAGAATGCCACAGTGATTTGAAAGACGATTTCAAAATTGATTAGTTCATTTTAGATAATAAAATTAGACATGTTATATTTTAAACTGATTTATGAGAAAGGCGAAAGTACAAGCCAAAATGAACGCATTCACTGTCAGATATTATCTATAATATATCGATAAAATAGATTAAAAAATAGAAGTTTTTTTCCTTTCAAAGAACTTTGAAAGAACCGTTTATTTATTGCTATATTCCATACTTCAATATATTATGTGCCTTTTAATTACACTTTTACAATAAGAATTAAAATATATCCAAAAATCATTAATCATTTTATCCTGTTACAATTAACAAAAATTTAAATTTAAAAAATGAGTATGTATGTTTTCAATGTATAAATATTACTAACTTAATGTCAACTTTTCTAAGTATACATTGTTATTGAATTTAGTGAATTCAGGCCGAAATGTATTATATAGTTTCTGTTCAGCTATTGGCCAATGTTTCCCTCTTAAAATTATAGAAATAATTCATTTGAAAAGAATAATAAAAATAGAATAAAAATAGAAATAATTAATTTTGACCTTTCCCTTTCATAAATTTGGCAGTCACAAATTATATGTTTAAATGTCTGTTCTTCTTTGTCTTTTGAACAAGTATTGTCATTGATTATACGAAATCTGTGTATGATTCGGTATGTCCATATTCAGTTAAAACCTGTGTTAGTCTGTAATTTGTTGAGTTTATTAATTTGTAGTTATCTATTGTCAGTTTTCGAATAAACCTATGCAATTAGGAGATTTATAAAGAAGCTTTGTGAAAATTTATAGATAGAGGTTGCTTAGAAGTCATTCTATACGTTTTTGTTATCTGTCTATACGTTACTTTTTCCTTTTTGTTTGAAGTTTGCCTCTTATGGGTTATGTTTATTTGGTATTAAATTTAATTAAACCATTTTATTATGACTTAATTAATTTCTTAAGTTAAGAAACATAGCGTTCAGCAATAACATCATCAATATCCTTATTATACTATCTCATATCAGTTCCTTAAGGTCATCATAAAATAGCTCGTAATACACAGTTATTTATAAACGGGCCATAAACTTGCATGTAAAAGCTTTCATCCCATTCAATAATTGTTGACTCGGTGCTGAAAATTATTTATTGACTTTAATCGGAAACGAGTAATCACGTTTTCATCCTCCGGGCAAGTTCTTCTTCAAACAGAAGAAGATTTATCGAGAAATTAAAACATTCCGGATATGAGAGAAGAATGAGGCAGAATTGAATAGCGGCCTTGAAATTTCACTTCGCACGGGAATTAAAAATTTCACTACAAGATAATAAATTTATAATGATCAGTAGTAATTTAACTCCCCGGAATTAGTAATTCATTTCTGGAATTTCCCCTTGACGGAATACCGTTTTAGAATCTTTGTTTTCGACTAACCACGAACTAAAAAAAATATGGTACGCATCTACAGAACTGTTTATTATTTCAAATTTCAGTTGCAATAACTATTTAAAATTATTCATTTATATTAAAACCAGTATTTGATTTCTTTAACGACCTGGGTCATTTTTACTCAAATGTACCCGTAGTTTCATAAGTTTGGACTTTACAAACGTTTTTGCCCTATATTATTTAAACAATTTAGTTTTTTTTTAATAAAAAAATTAAAAATTAATTTTTTTAAGAGGCCAGGGGGTTCTATATCTAGCCATTTTAGAAATTATGTAACTGCTCATTCAATTGTACAATTGTAGGTACTTATCATTTTAGAGGAGATAGAATAATATTCTAGAAACTAAAGTTCTGTGTAATGCTTATTTAGTATTTATCCTCCTTGTGAGCCTATTAAAATATGATTACCTATTGAGTATTGTTCTGAGATACAGAGAGTATTTTGCACATAAATTATTGATACATTTTTTATTTATTTATAAGAATTTATATCTTATTTCACTGCATTCACTGTATTGAAATAACAATCCTGAAATGGAAATATTAGACTAAGATGTAGCTTGTTTTATTACGTTTGAATTAAAAAATGAAACCACATTTTGTGTAGTGGGTAAAAAAAGTCTGGAACAGTAGCTCTTAATTTACCAATTTTTAAAAATATTTATAATTTAAATAATTGAGCTCATCGAAAGACTAAAAATAAGTAGTTCCTTAAAATGTTGCTAGGCAACACCGATAAAAATATTAATAAAATATATTATATATAAAATAGTAATAAAATATTACTTCACAACATTTTTTTTACATAATAGAGAGATTTACGTCTATCATAGTCAAAGATATACAAAGGTAGTAATAAATTTTTTATGTAATAAAAATAAAACGAATACAGTATAAAGTAAGGGCTAATAACAATTTTAAAAAAAGTATATCCAAAAGATTATATAAACATCTTCTCTAGAGATAATATGCTTAATTTACTAAATTGAAAATTTTAGTCTGAAACATTTGAAAATAAAATTACAAAAAAATACAATATCAAAAATATAACCAATACAATATTTGATTTTAATCATCTTAAAATGTATATGCTCGAATTTTGGGAATACATTAGTTTAGTTACTTAAATTTATTGCTTTAATAAATTTATTACTTAAATAATATATTTTACTTAATTGCTTCCATCTTCTATATTATGTAACATTCGAAATCATGTCTTCTTTTCTTTGGGCCGAATACTTTTACCTAATGCTAAACTTCCAAATATGTCAAGGCGTTGTTTTCAATTAACTTAGGCGGCCTTTGATTCTTGATGATCAACATCTAATTAACGTTAATTGAGGTATTTAAAAAAAATGTTATAAAGCCAAAAGGTCCTGATATTTGATAGTAGATTATTGCTTCATCTCTTACCTACGAGGATAACGGTGTCTTCAATCCTCACTTTCCGGTGCATGACGTCTGCTCAAACCTTGATGTTTGGTTAACCGTTTCCCGGAAAGTAACTCCATTCATGACAGTTAATATTTTTAGGATAGGAAGGAAATAGTTCGGGTGTAGTTTTAACAGTTCTCCCTATATAGAGAATTTTTTTACCTATACCCGAACCATTTTCTTCCTCATATATTTAAAGTCAACTAATATTGTTCAAAACCGTTAATGTTTTTATTGACAGGTCAAAACTAGTTAGGGACATTATTTGTATTGTTTTAATTAGTTGATCGTAAAATCTCTCTATTGTATGTAACTTAAAAATATCAATATTAAAAAATACCGGCTATACCAAGTATCAATAATTTGCTTCGATATATCGAAATATCATATTTTAAGAGTATAGCAGTCATTTCAGCTGGAGAAAAACCGTTAATGGGAGGATAAATCATATGAAAATATGAAGAGATTACGATTGTTTAATACATTTTTTTTTAACGGTGCAAGGTATCTTTCGTCACATTTTAGGTATCGAATGATCTCTTTTACTGCACCAGGTGCATTTTAAGAGAGTAATCTGGATAAGATTTTATTGAGATTAGTTGGAACATTATTTATTTATTTTTTCACATCCTCTAAGATTTTATTTAAAATATATGTACAATTACAATATATATGCCTGCAAATGCTTCTAAGTGGTACAAGCAAGTGTTAAATTTGTATTTTTCTTCATGTTTTATCTTTATTAATGGCTATGAACAGACACTCTATTCCTAGTTTATGCCCTGTATTTAAGTTTTATTTACTCATGTAAAGTGTACTTTGGGTTATTTATTTGTTTCCCTTTTTTACTTTATTTTTTATTTTTGGAGATAAATATCCAAATCTGTTCGTAAAAGATTGTTGACAGACGTTTGTGGAATGTAAAAAGTCTCTCACTATTAAAAAAAAATGTTTACGTGCAATAAATTAATAAATATCAAAGGTGCGGTTTATTAAAATTTGGTCATAAAAGATTGAACTTAATAGAAGAAGAAAGCCTTTCCTGGTTTTTATATATTTACAGTAAGTAATAAATTTAAATAATTTTATAATAATAATTAATGGACATTATGTGGCATAGTAAAAATGAAAAACAATCAAAATAATGAAAAAAAAAGTTCTACATCGGCCAGGAATCGAACCTGGGTTGCTCTTAATTCTATTTAAGAAACGAGCGTTCTACCACTAAACTACCGATGCTTACAAATAAATTGATGTTTCTGTTTCCCTCTTAACTTCTAACAATTGATATATAATGGTTTTACAGTAATTCATATATATTTAAATTCGAGTAAATATATTCGAGTAAAATTGGCACATTCCATACCACTGTAAACTATGTATACACAAGTAGGTGTATACCAATCATACAATTTTATTAAATACTAATTTAGGGATTGAAAAGCCAGTTTATAATCAATTTAAAATTATTTTTATTCCAAATCCCATCAAAAATAAATTTCATGAGCTAATTTAATAGAATAAAATTATTGGCCCATTCTACTATTAAGAATCAGTTTAATATGCTCTTTTTTTGGACTAAATTCTTGTTTTTTATCAACATTACGGCTTACAGAAGTGGCTTTGTGATTCACCAATTTTTAAGAATGTTTATAATCGATCGATCACGACAAAAGACTGATATCCTACCTTAAGAATAACATATAAAATAATCAATAGAAAAAAAGTTGTACATCTGCCAGGAATCCAAAAGCCCCAGGATTTTATGCCCAAATTTTCGTTCTATTTATTCATGTTAATTTTTTTAAATGAATATATTACAAATATGCTAATAGAAGATTAATGACTGGCGTTTGTAAAAATGAAATAATTGTAAAAAAAATCAAAATAATGAAAAAAAAGGTCTACATCGGCCAGGAATCGAACCTGGGTTGCTCTAAAATCTATTTAAGAAACGAGCGTTCTACCACTAAACTACCGATGCTTACCAATTCAATGATCATATTGAGAATGAAACGATGGAAAATATTAAGTATAATTTAAGATATTAAATTCACGTCACTGTGTCATTCACGAGATTCCTTTCATTACTTTCTACATATTTCTTCTGTTTTCATTCATTACTTTCTACGTATTTCTTCTGCATTTATTCCCTGGCATAATATATTTTATCAATTTTCTTTCATTTTTACTTATGTAGTTCTCCAGGAGTCTATTATCATGCATTCTATATTTTATCTGTATTACACTAATTTAAGTTTTCCATACATTTATATCTCATTTTTTATATGTACACTTTTCATTTTATATCTTTCTGTTTATCTTCTCTTTGTCTTTCTCTTTACATTTCTTTGTACTGTAATGTTTTTTTGTCTGTTTTCTTTCATAGCCCTGAAGATGACCTACAAAGTAGGCACTATCAATAAATAATTCTCACTTATAAGTTGTTTACATTGACTGTACCCCCAACTATTTCCATCCTAAGAAGATATTAAATATTTTCCACTATTTTATTATTGTCTTTTTCTTTGACCACACACCTTCTTCCTTACTTCCCTTCCTCAAATAACTCAATATTAGAAAGAATGAGATGTTCCCAATTCTTCAAGTTACAGGTAATAAGGAATCAATTCACATGATTTTTTAATTCTTTAATAATATATTAAGGACAAGGTTTATTTATGCATTATATTGCATAACTCATTCCAAAAAATACTGTAATTTAGTTAGAAACATCTGTACTAAAATTTCTAAAAACAACAACATAAATGGAAAATTTCTATTATTGTTATCGAGAATTATCACGATCAATTCTACTCTAGTGAAATAATGTTATACAAGTATTTTATTAATTTTGTAATTACAACTTCAAAGTATTCTTTAAAATACATCTATCTATCTAACGGCGCTATGGTCCTTGCAGGACCTTAGCCTCCTCAGTGATCCTCCTCCACTCCGACCAGTCTTCGGCTTCCCTTCTCCATCTGCCGGCATCCAACGTCCGAAAGGTCCTCTTCGACATCCTGCACCAACGAAGTCTAGGTCTCTCTCTGCTCCTCCTTCCCCCAGGGTGTCCCTCCATCATCATATTCCCATTCTTTGTACGTGCCCTTGCCATCTTATCCAGCCTGGTTCTTTCTTCTTCTTTCCTGGTCCTCATATATTTAGTTTTTTCCGTATTAATTTCCAGTCCGGTACTTGCGGCTACTTCGCACCCCTCGAATGTTCCAATGCACTGGCTTTAAAATACATACTAAATTGTAATTACTGCATATAGCGAACTTCGTAAATATGTTAAAATTATGTACACAGTCCATAATGCATTGCATATTGTAATTATTTATAAATAAAGATTTGGAGGATGAGATTTAAAAAAAAAAGTTTTCCAATATATATATATTTTTTATTTTTTTTCATGACCACGACCGAGAAGCCTTCATTAGGGCCCAGGATAGCTCAAATTCCCGGTCCTGGACGTATCTTTTCTTTTCAAATAAAAATATTATAAAAATTAGTAACAAATAAAATAAAATAAATTATATATTTTTTTTCTTTAACGTCGCTTCGACTGCTGGGGGCCATTAGCGACGACTGCTCCAAATATTTATTTGTTTAGCTTTGTAGTCTTATTTTTATTGGTGTGTTAATAAACTTCTATAGATAGTTTGTTTTTGTCATGAGCCATACACACGTGAATATATAGAAATGTATCCCATTTAATTCGCTATGCTAATCCTTTGATAATGTCGAATAATTTTTTATAAATATTAAATAAATACTGAAAGACATAAAATAAAGCCTGTTTTTCATGACGTTAAGTGGAAGTATTATCTTGTAAATTTTTACTACCATACTATGTAGTTCTTTGAAACATGCAATTTTCAGAAATCAAGAACAGTTTAAGGTAATGAGATCTAATAAGACCTTAAGGGAATCGATTTAGTGAATTGGTAGGAGCGAGAAATCTTAATACTGGTCTAATATTTGGTTGACTAGTAATTTTGTCGTAAACAGTTTTGGGTTACGTCAGACTCAAGGATGTTCATAAACTGGAGCAAAATCTCTAATTCTGAACTTTGTATAATCATTTTGACTTGGATTACAAAATAGCTGTTTGATCATGCAGCGGAATGGAACCACCACAACCCAATCAGTTCATATATTCAGTTCATAGGAGAGATTGTAATGGTTTCTAAGATAACGGTTGTAGAAAGATGTAATTTGTCAGATGAGCGTGATCAATGTTAGGTTTTTCACCCTTAACACACAGGTTCACGTAAAAATACGTTTTCGCATGTTGTGGGTAGAGTGTGGGTCAGGGAGTTATACATTGTTTTTTTTTTTTAATTAATGGTCGGTTAAGAAAAATAAATGGCTATGGCTAATCGGACGATACAGTGGGAGCCCTAAGTTTTTCGTATCCAAGTTTAATTAGGTTAGGGATTTCTAACGAGTAACTGACACCATATTGGCTTGGGACTCCTGTTGAAAGTCCCCTCTGAAGGACGGTATAACCAACGATTTTTTACTCCCATTAAAAATCCTAGGGCCACCTTCCGGGCTACGAACCCGAAATAAAGTTATTAAGGTTACCAATGTTTCTCGTTTACCTTTCATATACAGTATTACGAAGTTCGAGCAGACACAGAACTATAGATTAGATAGATTATTTGTTAGATCAAAGTGCCTTTTTTTTCTACAATAGTGATGAAAAACACTTTTTAAATTTGTAGTGAGATTTTTTGTGTAAGAATAAAATTTACGAACATTTTTCAATAAATTACCTGCTTGCCATAATATACCAGCATAAAAGGCACGACCACAAAGTGTTAAGAGTAGCCAGTTTATATATATTGGTCCATCCGTGGATGTTAATAGAGTTAATAATTTATCTGCTACAGCCGGATTTGAACCCGCGACCTTCAGACCACGAACCCTGCTCGCTACATACTGAACTACCCTAATCCCTATGCTATTCAAACTCTCCTTGAAAGTTTAGACTATTTTTTTTTTTTCGAGCTAAACAGATTCAATACATTAGCAAGATCGAAGCAGTCTTTTATTTGCATCCGCTTCCTTAAGGACTAACTTCTTGAACACACTCTTCTTCCCACAAGGATACTACTTAATTCAGAAGTAGCTTGCAGACGAGCCTTGGAAAGTCACTGTGTACACAACTTGACGCTATAGACATGCGCAGTAAACTATAGACATAGCTATAGACATTCCTTTGCAACTTATTCGGTTAAGATATCCTTGTTAGGCCCCAAAAGTTCTTCTGTCGTGACTTTAATACCAGAGATCCTCTGAAGGCCTTCTTGCCGCGGGGTGCAAGAACTCGCTGACCACATCTGGTTGTGTTGGCTCCTGGTCTTCAGAGCCTACATTATATAATTTATCTTATTATATGTTTGCCACTTACGTGTACTCTGCGGTCCTCCTGATAATCCTCTTATGATTGCATATCGTTCGATAACTTCTAATTTGAGTCAAACGGATAATGGATTTGGAATTACGTAAGGAAAAAGGATATCTTCGTTGGAATCTGTTACTTCATGTTTGCCAACGTAGCTTGTGCATAAGTTATGAGATACATTTCAACGATTGCTAAATCTTCATTCTGGATTCTGGGTTATTTTTCAGGATTATAAGTGAAAGAATGAGGAATTGAATGATATCATCTGTTTAACAGTTTATGTACAAAGAAATTACTAAATATTTTTATAATTAATCCATATCGTAATATTTGCTGTTTTCTATTTCGTTGTCGAATTTCGTACTGAATGAAGCGGAATCGTGTCATTATCGTAGCCTTTGGTTTCAAATGGAGTTGGAAGCAATAATTCCTTTTCAAGCCAAGGCCTGGCTTAGTCACGTCTGCACTGCGAGAATGACAGACAAGAAGTACAAGAAATTCATTTTGGATAAAATTCAATTTAACCCCTTATTGAAGGGATCTACAGGTGTAATGGGTTGATTCATTCCATAACTGAAAGCTGGTGAAACGGAGCTTTGATGCAAATGATCATATATTTTTAAAAATTATGCTTTTTTTATGCTTATTGCTAGATGCTTATAACCATTAAATCATTCAATTAAGTGTGTAAAGTATGAGTATAAAAATATACATTTAAATATAAATGAATATATTAATAAATCTGATATTTAATAAATATCAAATTTATCAGCATATAGGTATGTGTTTCTAGAACCTCGAGATCTCAATAAAACTTATCAATAAAATATGGATAAATTTAGCAACGTACTTATAAAATAATTACTTTCTTTAAGATATTTATGAAGAATTTTTAGGGAAGAAAAAGAAGTAGCTAACATAAAATTGACGAAAAATCTGAACTATTTACAGACTCTGTGATGATCAGAGGGACCTCGCAGTTATGTTTGACGTTTAAAATCGGTCTATTAATACTTGTCATCTCCTCAACGTTTAGTAAATTTATAATAATAGTGTTTCTTTGACGAGAAATGATGAAGGAAAATGCAAATTTATGACTTAGAAAAAAAAAAAAATCTAATCGCTGGAGATCACCTGTAGCGATTCAAATAAGCAGTAAAATTAATTCATAAAATTCATGTGTGGTCCTGGAAAAACAAAAGAAATATGATCAATATCCATCTCCATGGCTACCGGGTTCGAGACCTCTACAAGAAATGAAGGAAGTAGAATTGGTCATTAGTTGCAATCAAACAAATTATCTTCATTTTATCTGTCTTATTCTTAATGGTTAGACCGATCGACATTTATCTTACTTCAATTGTTTTTTAGTGATCTGCCAGCAACATTTAAAAGTGAGAGAAATATATAACAAATGGGAAATAATTATCTTGAATGACAGAAGGATTATCTTTAATCGTTATTTTTTAATATAATGTATTTTACTTGTAGTTCCTTATTTCCTCTTTTATATAATTTATCAATATTAGAAGTATTTCCAAACATTTATCTTTTTATTCACATTCTTATGGTTACATTTATAACATAGATAAGATTAATTCATAAGACCAATTGGGACTTAAGAGTAGAGCTTTGGGGCTCCACTAGGCCATCGAATCCTTCTCTTTTTTTTTTCTTTTTTTATGTTGGCTAAAGACTTTCTTTGAAGTCCTATACCGCCCGATATCTTTAATTAATTAATTAGTATTTTCTTTGATGCCAACAGCACGCAGTCTTCCCAGGCGGTCACCCATCCAAGTACTAACCACGCCCGAAGTTGCTTAACTTCGGTGATCGGACGGGAACCGGTGTGTTCAACGTGGTATGGCCGTTGGCAATTCTTCTCTTATTCAATCCTTACTATCCAAAATCCTTCGTAAAATTCTCAATGCTCCTTACTTTGTTACGAATATGGTAATCAACAATGATCTTAATGTCAAGTTTTTTTGCTGGTTCGAACCCGATCAATCCTTTCATGACAATCATTATTCCCACTAGTTTCAAAACCTACCTACCTTTTCAATACCCGATACTCCTCTGAGGCGTCTGAAAATCAGATGGCTTCGTGACCTTCTAACATAATTCTGTTATGTTTTCATACTTGTATTAATGCCATGCATCATTGGTGATATTTACTTGTGGCATTATTATAATACAGTTGTAAATTTCAATAATCAAATTTTTTTTAAATCATAATTAATTAACTTTTAAATATATCTTTAATGAATTTTTTAAAACCATTTTATGAATTATGCATCATATCACAAATTTTATTTTGAATATCGTAATTGTTTAAAAGTATTAAATCATGATCAAAATGGATAAATACGTTGAAACGTGAATTGCGAAATTTTCGTGATTACAAGAAATTTAAAAGAACTTCGTACAAGAAAGTAGAAAGACAGTTCATTTTACTATTTAGAATAATGAATTTGCAAAAAATATTTCGTTTAATGATTTTATACATCAAAGATGTCTGAAGGCATTTTTCAAATTGTTACACATTAAATTTTGCTTCACCTCAAGCTTGTTTTGGTTTATCGTCACTTTATGCTATTGTGGCTGACGGAGAATGCCACAGTGATTTGAAAGACGATTTCAAAATTGATTAGTTCATTTTAGATAATAAAATTAGACATGTTATATTTTAAACTGATTTATGAGAAAGGCGAAAGTACAAGCCAAAATGAACGCATTCACTGTCAGATATTATCTATAATATATCGATAAAATAGATTAAAAAATAGAAGTTTTTTTCCTTTCAAAGAACTTTGAAAGAACCGTTTATTTATTGCTATATTCCATACTTCAATATATTATGTGCCTTTTAATTACACTTTTACAATAAGAATTAAAATATATCCAAAAATCATTAATCATTTTATCCTGTTACAATTAACAAAAATTTAAATTTAAAAAATGAGTATGTATGTTTTCAATGTATAAATATTACTAACTTAATGTCAACTTTTCTAAGTATACATTGTTATTGAATTTAGTGAATTCAGGCCGAAATGTATTATATAGTTTCTGTTCAGCTATTGGCCAATGTTTCCCTCTTAAAATTATAGAAATAATTCATTTGAAAAGAATAATAAAAATAGAATAAAAATAGAAATAATTAATTTTGACCTTTCCCTTTCATAAATTTGGCAGTCACAAATTATATGTTTAAATGTCTGTTCTTCTTTGTCTTTTGAACAAGTATTGTCATTGATTATACGAAATCTGTGTATGATTCGGTATGTCCATATTCAGTTAAAACCTGTGTTAGTCTGTAATTTGTTGAGTTTATTAATTTGTAGTTATCTATTGTCAGTTTTCGAATAAACCTATGCAATTAGGAGATTTATAAAGAAGCTTTGTGAAAATTTATAGATAGAGGTTGCTTAGAAGTCATTCTATACGTTTTTGTTATCTGTCTATACGTTACTTTTTCCTTTTTGTTTGAAGTTTGCCTCTTATGGGTTATGTTTATTTGGTATTAAATTTAATTAAACCATTTTATTATGACTTAATTAATTTCTTAAGTTAAGAAACATAGCGTTCAGCAATAACATCATCAATATCCTTATTATACTATCTCATATCAGTTCCTTAAGGTCATCATAAAATAGCTCGTAATACACAGTTATTTATAAACGGGCCATAAACTTGCATGTAAAAGCTTTCATCCCATTCAATAATTGTTGACTCGGTGCTGAAAATTATTTATTGACTTTAATCGGAAACGAGTAATCACGTTTTCATCCTCCGGGCAAGTTCTTCTTCAAACAGAAGAAGATTTATCGAGAAATTAAAACATTCCGGATATGAGAGAAGAATGAGGCAGAATTGAATAGCGGCCTTGAAATTTCACTTCGCACGGGAATTAAAAATTTCACTACAAGATAATAAATTTATAATGATCAGTAGTAATTTAACTCCCCGGAATTAGTAATTCATTTCTGGAATTTCCCCTTGAAGGAATACCGTTTTAGAATCTTTGTTTTCGACTAATCACGAACTAAAAAAAATATGGTACGCATCTACAGAACTGTTTATTATTTCAAATTTCAGTTGCAATAACTATTTAAAATTATTCATTTATATTAAAACCAGTATTTGATTTCTTTAACGACCTGGGTCATTTTTACTCAAATGTACCCGTAGTTTCATAAGTTTGGACTTTACAAACGTTTTTGCCCTATATTATTTAAACAATTTAGTTTTTTTTTAATAAAAAAATTAAAAATTAATTTTTTTAAGAGGCCAGGGGGTTCTATATCTAGCCATTTTAGAAATTATGTAACTGCTCATTCAATTGTACAATTGTAGGTACTTATCATTTTAGAGGAGATAGAATAATATTCTAGAAACTAAAGTTCTGTGTAATGCTTATTTAGTATTTATCCTCCTTGTGAGCCTATTAAAATATGATTACCTATTGAGTATTGTTCTGAGATACAGAGAGTATTTTGCACATAAATTATTGATACATTTTTTATTTATTTATAAGAATTTATATCTTATTTCACTGCATTCACTGTATTGAAATAACAATCCTGAAATGGAAATATTAGACTAAGATGTAGCTTGTTTTATTACGTTTGAATTAAAAAATGAAACCACATTTTGTGTAGTGGGTAAAAAAAGTCTGGAACAGTAGCTCTTAATTTACCAATTTTTAAAAATATTTATAATTTAAATAATTGAGCTCATCGAAAGACTAAAAATAAGTAGTTCCTTAAAATGTTGCTAGGCAACACCGATAAAAATATTAATAAAATATATTATATATAAAATAGTAATAAAATATTACTTCACAACATTTTTTTTACATAATAGAGAGATTTACGTCTATCATAGTCAAAGATATACAAAGGTAGTAATAAATTTTTTATGTAATAAAAATAAAACGAATACAGTATAAAGTAAGGGCTAATAACAATTTTAAAAAAAGTATATCCAAAAGATTATATAAACATCTTCTCTAGAGATAATATGCTTAATTTACTAAATTGAAAATTTTAGTCTGAAACATTTGAAAATAAAATTACAAAAAAATACAATATCAAAAATATAACCAATACAATATTTGATTTTAATCATCTTAAAATGTATATGCTCGAATTTTGGGAATACATTAGTTTAGTTACTTAAATTTATTGCTTTAATAAATTTATTACTTAAATAATATATTTTACTTAATTGCTTCCATCTTCTATATTATGTAACATTCGAAATCATGTCTTCTTTTCTTTGGGCCGAATACTTTTACCTAATGCTAAACTTCCAAATATGTCAAGGCGTTGTTTTCAATTAACTTAGGCGGCCTTTGATTCTTGATGATCAACATCTAATTAACGTTAATTGAGGTATTTAAAAAAAATGTTATAAAGCCAAAAGGTCCTGATATTTGATAGTAGATTATTGCTTCATCTCTTACCTACGAGGATAACGGTGTCTTCAATCCTCACTTTCCGGTGCATGACGTCTGCTCAAACCTTGATGTTTGGTTAACCGTTTCCCGGAAAGTAACTCCATTCATGACAGTTAATATTTTTAGGATAGGAAGGAAATAGTTCGGGTGTAGTTTTAACAGTTCTCCCTATATAGAGAATTTTTTTACCTATACCCGAACCATTTTCTTCCTCATATATTTAAAGTCAACTAATATTGTTCAAAACCGTTAATGTTTTTATTGACAGGTCAAAACTAGTTAGGGACATTATTTGTATTGTTTTAATTAGTTGATCGTAAAATCTCTCTATTGTATGTAACTTAAAAATATCAATATTAAAAAATACCGGCTATACCAAGTATCAATAATTTGCTTCGATATATCGAAATATCATATTTTAAGAGTATAGCAGTCATTTCAGCTGGAGAAAAACCGTTAATGGGAGGATAAATCATATGAAAATATGAAGAGATTACGATTGTTTAATACATTTTTTTTTAACGGTGCAAGGTATCTTTCGTCACATTTTAGGTATCGAATGATCTCTTTTACTGCACCAGGTGCATTTTAAGAGAGTAATCTGGATAAGATTTTATTGAGATTAGTTGGAACATTATTTATTTATTTTTTCACATCCTCTAAGATTTTATTTAAAATATATGTACAATTACAATATATATGCCTGCAAATGCTTCTAAGTGGTACAAGCAAGTGTTAAATTTGTATTTTTCTTCATGTTTTATCTTTATTAATGGCTATGAACAGACACTCTATTCCTAGTTTATGCCCTGTATTTAAGTTTTATTTACTCATGTAAAGTGTACTTTGGGTTATTTATTTGTTTCCCTTTTTTACTTTATTTTTTATTTTTGGAGATAAATATCCAAATCTGTTCGTAAAAGATTGTTGACAGACGTTTGTGGAATGTAAAAAGTCTCTCACTATTAAAAAAAAATGTTTACGTGCAATAAATTAATAAATATCAAAGGTGCGGTTTATTAAAATTTGGTCATAAAAGATTGAACTTAATAGAAGAAGAAAGCCTTTCCTGGTTTTTATATATTTACAGTAAGTAATAAATTTAAATAATTTTATAATAATAATTAATGGACATTATGTGGCATAGTAAAAATGAAAAACAATCAAAATAATGAAAAAAAAAGTTCTACATCGGCCAGGAATCGAACCTGGGTTGCTCTTAATTCTATTTAAGAAACGAGCGTTCTACCACTAAACTACCGATGCTTACAAATAAATTGATGTTTCTGTTTCCCTCTTAACTTCTAACAATTGATATATAATGGTTTTACAGTAATTCATATATATTTAAATTCGAGTAAATATATTCGAGTAAAATTGGCACATTCCATACCACTGTAAACTATGTATACACAAGTAGGTGTATACCAATCATACAATTTTATTAAATACTAATTTAGGGATTGAAAAGCCAGTTTATAATCAATTTAAAATTATTTTTATTCCAAATCCCATCAAAAATAAATTTCATGAGCTAATTTAATAGAATAAAATTATTGGCCCATTCTACTATTAAGAATCAGTTTAATATGCTCTTTTTTTGGACTAAATTCTTGTTTTTTATCAACATTACGGCTTACAGAAGTGGCTTTGTGATTCACCAATTTTTAAGAATGTTTATAATCGATCGATCACGACAAAAGACTGATATCCTACCTTAAGAATAACATATAAAATAATCAATAGAAAAAAAGTTGTACATCTGCCAGGAATCCAAAAGCCCCAGGATTTTATGCCCAAATTTTCGTTCTATTTATTCATGTTAATTTTTTTAAATGAATATATTACAAATATGCTAATAGAAGATTAATGACTGGCGTTTGTAAAAATGAAATAATTGTAAAAAAAATCAAAATAATGAAAAAAAAGGTCTACATCGGCCAGGAATCGAACCTGGGTTGCTCTAAAATCTATTTAAGAAACGAGCGTTCTACCACTAAACTACCGATGCTTACCAATTCAATGATCATATTGAGAATGAAACGATGGAAAATATTAAGTATAATTTAAGATATTAAATTCACGTCACTGTGTCATTCACGAGATTCCTTTCATTACTTTCTACATATTTCTTCTGTTTTCATTCATTACTTTCTACGTATTTCTTCTGCATTTATTCCCTGGCATAATATATTTTATCAATTTTCTTTCATTTTTACTTATGTAGTTCTCCAGGAGTCTATTATCATGCATTCTATATTTTATCTGTATTACACTAATTTAAGTTTTCCATACATTTATATCTCATTTTTTATATGTACACTTTTCATTTTATATCTTTCTGTTTATCTTCTCTTTGTCTTTCTCTTTACATTTCTTTGTACTGTAATGTTTTTTTGTCTGTTTTCTTTCATAGCCCTGAAGATGACCTACAAAGTAGGCACTATCAATAAATAATTCTCACTTATAAGTTGTTTACATTGACTGTACCCCCAACTATTTCCATCCTAAGAAGATATTAAATATTTTCCACTATTTTATTATTGTCTTTTTCTTTGACCACACACCTTCTTCCTTACTTCCCTTCCTCAAATAACTCAATATTAGAAAGAATGAGATGTTCCCAATTCTTCAAGTTACAGGTAATAAGGAATCAATTCACATGATTTTTTAATTCTTTAATAATATATTAAGGACAAGGTTTATTTATGCATTATATTGCATAACTCATTCCAAAAAATACTGTAATTTAGTTAGAAACATCTGTACTAAAATTTCTAAAAACAACAACATAAATGGAAAATTTCTATTATTGTTATCGAGAATTATCACGATCAATTCTACTCTAGTGAAATAATGTTATACAAGTATTTTATTAATTTTGTAATTACAACTTCAAAGTATTCTTTAAAATACATCTATCTATCTAACGGCGCTATGGTCCTTGCAGGACCTTAGCCTCCTCAGTGATCCTCCTCCACTCCGACCAGTCTTCGGCTTCCCTTCTCCATCTGCCGGCATCCAACGTCCGAAAGGTCCTCTTCGACATCCTGCACCAACGAAGTCTAGGTCTCTCTCTGCTCCTCCTTCCCCCAGGGTGTCCCTCCATCATCATATTCCCATTCTTTGTACGTGCCCTTGCCATCTTATCCAGCCTGGTTCTTTCTTCTTCTTTCCTGGTCCTCATATATTTAGTTTTTTCCGTATTAATTTCCAGTCCGGTACTTGCGGCTACTTCGCACCCCTCGAATGTTCCAATGCACTGGCTTTAAAATACATACTAAATTGTAATTACTGCATATAGCGAACTTCGTAAATATGTTAAAATTATGTACACAGTCCATAATGCATTGCATATTGTAATTATTTATAAATAAAGATTTGGAGGATGAGATTTAAAAAAAAAAAGTTTTCCAAAATATATATATAATTTATTTTTTTTCATGACCACGACCGAGAAGCCTTCATTAGGGCCCAGGATAGCTCAAATTCCCGGTCCTGGACGTATCTTTTCTTTTCAAATAAAAATATTATAAAAATTAGTAACAAATAAAATAAAATAAATTATATATTTTTTTTCTTTAACGTCGCTTCGACTGCTGGGGGCCATTAGCGACGACTGCTCCAAATATTTTTTGCATCACTTGTTATTGCAATATGGTGAGAACAATATATAAGCCATGCCGAAGTGTCCCAAGTTTTGCGCCATTGTGAAAATATTTAGTTATTCATTTACCAAAAAATATATTAATATAGACGTATATATAAAAAATTAGAGCAAATTATCTTTGAATAACATTTTGAAGAAAAAAATCCATTTTGCTTCATCGAGACTTTATTTTCTACATATAATAATCTCAACCTTTTACTATTATACTCATCATAAAACATTTATCCTGATTGTATATGGTTAATGCTACTATTATTGCTATTATGGTTAGTATAATATGCTAATATATGGTATAATATAATACAATGATTAATATCATACATACATCATTCATTTTAAAATGAACATAATCGAAGGGGTAAATACCTACTGTTATAGCAAATTTTCGTTAGCATTACATTTGTTAGTAGAGTCTGTTATTAGTTCTAAAAGTTACATCTAAATTTCTGTGTTGCACTTAATTTTTTATGTTTTGCTTTCTTTCATTTTAATTTAAATATCAATCCAATTACTAACACAATTTTGTTAAATACTTAGCTTTATATAAAAAAAAATTAAAAACACAACTATAAGTATTTATTCTAACAGAAGGTTAAACTTACAAAATTTATCTTTAGAAATATAAAACTTTAAAAATGTAAACTATAAAAAATGATAATCACACTATTAGTCTGCTTATTAAAATAATATATGATTAAAACCAACACAGTGAAATGGTAATATCAAGATTGTCGAGTTTAACTGTAAAAAAAAAATGTTTTACTTTGCTTTTAAAACCACTTGTTCACCGGGGCTGTAGATAGAAGGTAATTTATATAGATAAAGGTTACACATGGCTAAAAACATTAAGATTAACTCATGAACCTATCGTTTTATATATTTACTAAAAAGAGGCAATATATTGAAGTATAAAACAAAATGCTGGGATAAAGACTTCAAATTTTGTTTTTCCCCCTGACTCTTCATTACAAAAATAATACAATCCAAACTATACTTGTACAATTTGAAAAAACGAGTCGTAGAATTAAATAAACAGTTCTATGATTTGTAAAATCGGTTTGGTCCGCCGTTAGGAGGGTACCTCTCCGAGTAAATTATTAAAATAATTAGTTTCTGTTCCGCAGGTTGTCGCTTCGAGTTGAGTTAAAACAAATTTTAACTGTTTATTCGTTTCATTTTTAAAATTTTCCCAAAATACATGTTATGGTGAGCTTTAGTATGGAAAAGAGAATTTAATTAGGGGAAATGAGTAGATTTCGGTTATCATTTCAATAAGAAATACAATTTTAACTAACATTCCGTAGTATAGATGATATATGTTTGTTGAAACGTTCAGTTCTAGTTTAAATGATTACCGAAGTATACAAGTTTCCCATAATTATAATCTCTTTTCCACATTAAAACTACTAGTAAAATATTATATGCGTGATGTTATTTAGTTATCCATTAGTAATTATAGTTATAATTTCATTTTCGTTTTATATATATATATATAATTAAAAATGTGTATATATATATCACGGGTGGATCATGGATTTTTTCTGGGGGGGGGGGGGCAAACCGGGCCGACGGGCAAAAATATCAACAATGACTTAGAAATAAACTTGTAGTACATATTTATAGAAAGGTTTCAAAGGTTAATTAAAATCTCCAAAGAATATGTTCTTTCTGTTATTTTATTCATATAGTTTAACAACTATGATCATGTGATTTGCCTATAAGTATGTACTGTAATGGGTTCTCGACAGTACCAAAAAACCCGAGCCCCCTCCCCCCCCAAATCCGCTCTTGATATGTAACATACATATATGTATTTATATATATATACAAACACACACACATATGTATAAATATATAATTCGGTTTCCTTCTTAGCTTTTAACAATTAAATATTTAATATATGATTAAATATAAATATTAATATATGAATTACTGTATTGGCATTATATATTTAACTGTTAAAATCTGAAGGAGGAAACAGAAAATCTCCATCAACTAAGCATCGGTAGTTTAGTGGTAGAACGCTCGTTTCTTAAATAGATTTTAGAGCAACCCAGGTTCGATTCCTGGCCGATGTAGACCTTTTTTTTCATTATTTTGATTTTTTTTACAATTATTTCATTTTTACAAACGCCAGTCATTAATCTTCTATTAACATATTTGTAATATATTCATATAAAAAAATAAACATAAAAAATCAGAAACATGAATAAATAGAACGAAAATTTGGGCGTAAAATCCTGGGGCTTTTGGATTCCTGGCAGATGTACAACTTTTTTTCTATTGATTATTTTATATGTTGATGAATTTTATATATTTCTTACGGTAGGATACCAGTCTTTTGTCGTGATTGATCGATTATAAACATTCTTAAAAATTGGTGACTCACATAGGCACTTCTTTAAGCCGTAATGTTGATAAAAAACAAGAATTTAGTCCAAAAAAAGAACATATTAAACTGATTCTTAATAGTAGAATGGGCCAATAATTTTATTCTATTAAATTAGCTCATGAAATTTATTTTTGATGGGATTTGGAATACACATAATTTTAAATTGATTATAAACTGGCTTTACAATCCCTAAATTAGTATTTAATTAAATTATATGATTGGTATACACCTACTTGTGTATACATAGTTTACAGTGGTATGGAATGTGCCAATATATTTACTCGAATTCAAATATATATGAATTACTGTAAAACCATTATATATTATTTGTTAGAAGTTAAGAGGGAAACAGAAACTTCAATATATTTGTAAGCATCGGTAGTTTAGTGGTAGAACGCTCGTTTCTTAAATAGAATTAAGAGCAACCCAGGTTCGATTCCTGGCCGATGTAGATCCTTTTTTTTTTCATTATTTTGATTGTTTTTCATTTTTACTATACCACATAATGTCCATTAATTATTATTATAAAATTATTTAAATTTATTACTTACTGTAAATATATAAAAAATCCAAGAAAGAACAAATAAATAATTGATAAAAATAATATCAAATATTTTTTAAATAAAAATATGATATTAATTACTATTTTTTGTAAGGAAATTGTTTTTACTTTCAATTTTTGTGTGTGTACCCCGACCGGCTCTCAGAGTTTCACTTTTTCTTTCTAAAACGGGTTCTTGGCTTTCTTCTTCCATTAAATTCAATCTTTTACGACCAAATTTTAATAAAACGCACCTCTTATATTTATTAATTTATTGCACGTAAACAATTGTTTTTAATATAATAGTGAGAGACTTTTTACATTCCAAAAACGTCTGTCAACAATCTTTTACTAACAGATTTGGATATTTATCTCCAAAAGTAAATAAAAAAGTAAAAAAGAGAAAAAAAAGCGAAACAAATAAATCACCCAAAGTACACTTTACATGAGTACATAAAACTTAAATACAGGGCATACACTTGGAATAGAGTGTCTGTACAATCTCATGTTGATCCTAATACTGGGAATTTAAAACCTATCTTAAGTGAAATGACACACAATGAGAATAAGGCTAATGATAATAATTGTTATAAACTATAATTACAAAAAATGGTTTGATGCTTTTGATTGTTATAGAAATAATAATGAAATTATACAAGGAAAAATTTAATTGATTGACATTTATTCGGTACATAAACTAGCATTAATCCAGGCCCTGTGGACCATGTTTAAAGTATACAAGGGTATTCCCTTGTTGGGATATGGTACCTCTGGATGAGTGGACTGTATGTTAATATAATGATGAAATGTAATAAATATATTTTGCTATACATATTATAGTCAGTACACAAAATGTTTGTTATTGTGGCATGGATCTTTCTTGGCTGGTTGTTCCTTCTCTCCCTCCTGGGCTTCTGAGTGGTATTCTCCATGTTTATGGAGCACATCATCTTCTTCTGGCTGTTCCATGTCTATCGTTGTACACTCTGTCCATCTTGTCCCTAGTTCCATCCTAGGAGGTGCTGACCTAGAGGATTCTCCCTCAGGCAAATGGAGGTAGATGAAGTGAAGTAGGAAAAGAGGACAGTTTTGATTGAACAGTATTTTTAACTTGAAGTTACTTAGTTGAAATCGTTAAATAATTCGGTAATCGGTAAATACATTGGCATGTCTAATGCCATTTTTTAAATTTATTATTAAACATACCAGAAATAGATGTGATAGAAAAATAATTGAATTGTAAGTTTGAGGTTTTCCAGATTATTCTTTATCAAAGCTATAGAAGCTAAGTTATTTCTATATTCTATATTAATCCCGCACGACTTGTGTACATTTATTAAACGAAAGTTACTTTATTTAAAATAAAATAGAAACAATTATTATAAACTAAACTAAATCTTGGACTTGAATAAAACATATATTATTTTGAAATATAAAACAATTAGAGAAGACATGATTGCTTACAAATTTTATGTTATAAATTTTATGTACCAATGTACATAAAACACTTGTAAGTTATGAGTTTTCCTTCATATTAAAAATACATGTTTTATTACTTATGAATGTAAAGTTATTTTCTTCAATATTTAACTATTAACAGTATTTCAATAGTTTGAAATATCTGTTAATCAACATATTTTTCTGAGCATAATTTAAAAAAAAATAGTTTAAGTTTAAAAACCTTTTACTGGATTTTAAAATTTAAAATTAGAAAACAAGTAATCGATGAACCAGGAACTAAATTGCACATTTTATACTCTTGAAAGATAGAACTTTTGATTGAAAAATCAAACATTTTTATAATATTATTGCATGTTTCTAAAAAATTGTCATTTATGAAATTTTCATTTTGCGCTATTTTATTAGAATTTTCTACAGTGATTTTTGTATTAAATTTTTTAAGTTTTTCCATTTTATGTGTCGGTTACTAGAACTCCGGGTTGTTGATCTCTAGGCTCTGGCAGATAAATTATCGGCCAAATCACTTCATTGCACAACCTTTTTCTTAGAAACCTAATTTTCTTCACGAATTGAATAGATGCATTTTTAATCATTCTGACATATTTTTATAAATAAAGAATATGAGAAAATCGTTTCAATCGGTACAAACATTTATTTTTATTAAAACTTAACAATTTTAAATAAATAATATACTTAATATAGAAGTAATAATATTTCTCGCAGGAACTTGAATCGATCATTTCACGTAACTCGATATATAGGTTTAATTTACAGGCGTTACGTATAGCCACTATTATTATCGATTGTGTCTTGCACAACTTGAGGTTTGATAGAATTTTCTATTTGAGATGTTTTGTCGCCATTCCCATACTTTTTATCGTGATGAAATGATTTTTTGCGGTCTGGTTTCAATCACAAATACTGCGTTCAGGAGTGCACTTAAACTTATGTAAACAAGCGAATGATACTATAGATCTATTTTGGTTCTCTATGACTAGTATTGGGTCGATTCATATGAAATGTCCGTTTTCAAAGCAAAGTTTATTTTGTAAAAGAATTTGATGAAATCCACACATTTGTAGTGAATTTTTTTTTCTTTCCCAACGTGTTATCAACATTTAAATCCCATAACTGAAAAATTTAGGAATTTGTGATGAAATAAAGATTGAAAATCGGTGACATGAGCATCTTTTTCAAAAATTTATCATTATGTAAATTTTCGAAATTTCTGAAAGGATGGAAATTAGTCTGGCAAATAGGATTACTTCGTAACTTCGCTCGTTTAGTTTCTTCACGTTCTGTCATGAAACATTAGGTCTGCCGTGTAAGTGTATAGAACCCTTCGGAATTACCAATGCAGGGCGTTTTTTGTTGCATTATGTCCGCATTCCTACTGAAGGGAATACATACTTCTGTGTAGAAAGGAGAAATGAATTATTTATAAATTAATCTGTGTAACCAGCTGAAAAATTCCCAAACCAACAGCGAATGTTCCGGTTGGTGGTAATGTTTTTGTAGCTTGGTCTTCTAAATTTCTATGTAAAAACTCATGAGAAAATTACACGAAAACGTGTGTATCCATGGTCATATTTGATGGCATACTAAACAGTATTCGTATCGTAATGGTAGTAAATATTATAAAAAAAAGATTGGATAAATGACAGCTGATCACAACCTGTAATCATAAACATCATTCTAAATTTTATATTATCAATTGCTGTATAATCAATATGTGTATTCGACTAGAGCTTTATTTATTTTACAATGTATTAAATTGTCTTGTAAAGTCAGGTGCACCAATCTGCATAACAATCTGTTATTAACTTTAAGAGAAGCAGTAATTGTGGCGCTCTTGAGGAAGAGAGACGTCTTTTTCTCCTCTTTCACGACCTCTTCAACGCTCCCGCTGAAGAAGATCCTGGTGTAATGGCTTCCCGATAATTGGGCTACAAGGAGTAGATTTACTGCATCCTGTACATGCATCCTTAGCCGTATATTATTCAGCTAGAGAATATAAAATGTTATAGTAAAATGGACCTGAACTGCAACAACTCTTGAAAAGTTTTGAATTCTGTATATAGAGACTACTATTTCTGCGCTGTACAACAGTGATTTGTCCGATATCACGCTTAAAGCTAGTGTTTTGCTGCAATTAAGGGTACCTACTTTACAGAGCTTGGGAGAGCTACTGGGTAAGTATATCCACAGTTCACAGTCGTGGCTTAAACAGATATAAAAATTTATGTTCTTAGCGGGATTTAAACCCAGGGGCTAGAGCACAGCAATTCAGCTGTCAACACACTGAGCTATCCCGCTCTTAAATTTTGTAATTATACAATGCCAATCTTTAAAAATACATGTTATGTCAATGCCGGCCACCCCTGGCAAGAAGATTCAGGCTATTGTTAGACTAACTTTAGAAGCTTATAACCTTTACTTCATGTTCATGTTTAAGAGTTTTAATTGTTATAAATCTAATATAATGTTCAAAGTATCTACGGGGCTTTTTTTATTTCATAATAGTCAACTATATCAAGTAAATTAAAGAGGAAATGGTTGGCCCAATATTTATTGAGGAATGTAAGAAATGTTCGGGTCGCACTCAAAGATTGTAATGCATTAAGTTATTTAATATGTGCTAACGTTTCAGCTTAACTTTTAGGCCATCGTCAGTGTTCAGATCACGGTTTACTTCCCAAACCCAAATACTTAAGATTCACTTAAATGAAAGATGTTCGATGGTGGCAGCAGTTTGGCCACCCCTGATTTAGGAAATAAAAATCACACAGATCGTTCTTATTCTTGGAAAAACATTTTCTTCCTCAAATAATCTGCGTTGTTGGCGCGATTGCTTGCATAGTTATGTTTACTACTTCACGGCCTCAACCTGAAAATTAAATACAGCGTGTTTCAAACGAAGGACGAAAAAACAAGCTTTGATGATATAGTGATGACCTTTTGTCGTCGAAGGATGACCCGAGTACAAAGAAGGCAAATGGGTCAAGCGACTTACTCCTGAAGAAATTCGAGGCAGAGGGTATGAGGACTTGGAGGACAGTTCGTGGGGCCAAGGAGGATCTTCTTAGCACATTGTGGAGTCATTGTCTTCGGGAAGGATATGATGTCATACAGCGAAGATAATATTCTTGTTTGTTTACAGGTTGACGTCTCGAAAGATATTATTTTGGTTTATTTGATTTTGTTAAATGTCGCTTCAACTTCTTGGACCATTAGCGACGACTGTTCTTCTTAAATTTCTTGAATTAATTTCGTGGCTTTTCCTCAGCGTCTTCTGTATTGTATTTTATTATTTTCTTTAAATGAATGGCACGTTTCAATATCCAAATTCATTATTTCTATTTGATAAGTTTACATTCAAATATATGCTTAACTGTAAGTTCTGTATTATCACAATTTAGGCAGGTTGGCTGATACTTGTGTAGGTCCGATCCTTAGCCTGCTCCAAATTGCCTATAAAATTAGGCAATTTGGAGCAGGCTAAGGATCGGACCTACACAAGTATCAGCCAACCTGCCTAAATTGTGATAATACAGAACTTACAGTTAAGCATATATTTGAATGTAAAACTTATCAAATAGAAATAATGAATTTGGATATTGAAACGTGCCATTCATTTAAAGAAAATAATAGAATACAATACAGAAGACGCTGAGGAAAAGCCACGAAATTAATTCAAGAAATTTAAGAAGAACAGTCGTCGCTAATGGTCCAAGAAGTTGAAGCGACATTTAACAAAATCAAATAAACCAAAATAATATCTTTCGAGACGTCAACCTGTAAACATTTTAAAATTTTAAACATAAAATTTTATAGGCAATTTGGAGTGATCCAAATAATATTTTCATCTTTTATTAGATCGAGGAAGTCTCTCCAACTCTTAATCCAATTTCCTTATATTTTATTGGACATGGTTTATTTTTTGGACTTTTAACCACGTTATATCAAAATTCAATAACGAATCTTTATAATCGACCATAGATAAAGAACAAACAAAAAGTTTAAGGTTTCACCTTTCAAGGTACGTAGCATTCTACCGAACTGATTTTCATAATATTTTGTACCCAAGTCATATATTATACCAGGATAATCCTTGGAACTCATCAACGCCAATAACCTATTGTATAATATATCATCCAGTATCAAAATTACGGCCCATAAGATATCAATACATTTCTGTACTACAATTCCTATAAAAATAGAGAAGAACTTTAACGGTTTTAGAATCAGGATTTAAAAAAAAAATTATTTGAAAGCTTTTGGTTTCATGTTCACAACTGTTGGCTTCGGTAATCGACAAACAGAACTTTTTCTTAAATTTGAGATTTAAATTTACCGTTTCAAGCTACTTCAAGACCTACTAGAGAAACGCTCTAACCTCCAAATTAACTACAAAAGATTCATATACACATGGCTCCACTAAGCCATCGTATTCATATCGTATCCAATCCTTACAATCCAAAATCCTCAATGCTCTTCACTTTGTTACGAATGAAGTCATCCGTAATGACCTTAATGTCCCATTTGTTGCCGAAATGAATAAATCCTATCATGACAAACATTATTCCCTCTCAAACCCAATAGTTTCGAACTTAGATACTTCTTCATTTCTCGATAATCCTCCTAGACGTGTGAAAAGAAGATGGCCTCGTGACCTTCTGATGACTTTGTTGAGTACTATCAGAGGGTAGTGTCTCTACTTGCCTTTACCCTACAAGGCCATTACCTATAATTCATTCTATTTACTTGTAATACAGTTGTAAATGTTAATAAATAAATATTATTACATTTGACTGCCCTACTTCCATGTTACTTGTAGGTATGATACTCCGTTTTAAATGATAACCTTAAACGTAGTATGACTTTGTAAAGCACAAAAGATTAAAACGGCCTACTCATTGAAGGAGTGTGGGCGTCATTCGATGTCAAAAGAATCGATTATGAGATTGCTAATTACAATGACTGATCATTATAATAACGAAGGCCTTGAATTGAAAACAGGATCGGAATGAGTCTTGAGCCTTGTGGAACACTACGCAACTGGTCTGAGAAAGACAAAAATGGAACAGCATTATGATAATAATAACAAGTTAAGCATATATAATAACTACAATGGAATCACTATTGCTGTCTATCGTAAAGTTGAAATTGTCTTGTAATATATTTTACTGATAACTGCGTCGAGTTTATTGTATTCATTTTCGTGTTCTTTTTATTGCCTGTGTCATGCCAAGGTTAAGTGATTATATAAGTTGTAATATAATTGACTAGTAAATGTTTCCTTAAGGAAGCCTGGTCATTTTATTTTTATAGCAATCAAATCGATTTTATTCTTTAGTTGTCAACAGGTTTTTATTTTTTCAATTATCGTGACATGCATTAAAAAAAAAAACCTTAAACACTACAACTCATGAAGGATCTTGGGTTCAGTCCGTGGTCGTGACCGTTTCTAGGACAACAATTGTGCAGTGAGATGATTTGTCCCAAGTCACGGCTTCCCCCAATTAAAGGTTCCGAAAAAGGCTGGGTGAGGCCCAGGATTGTCTCCAGATCCAAAGGGAACCATCCAGGATATTAGCAAATCAAAATACAGCCCTGCGACCATCGACACCCCGCTTCAAATAACAAACAACGAAGCTAATAAATAATCAAATTTATGACAAATATACACAATGCTTCAGAAATCTTAGTAAAAGATATCGGTCAAATTCAGGGGGTAAAGAAGTTCAAGAAATATTTTGAGGATGTCATTGGAGATAATATTTTGGAAAATCTAATATAAAAGATTGGATGCACAAAATGTAGCATTTGGTATTACCAGCATTTTACACATCAACACATGAAAAAGTATTTATCTAAAAACATTAAAATATAGCTTTGCAAGCAGAAGCTAAGCCAAAATACTTGTTAGGAAGTGAATGTCTGAATTATTAGTTAGACAAATTAAAAGAAATAGCCATTCGGCTTTTAAAACTTTTAAGAATACAGAAGTAATAGTGAAATATATCGCAAAATAGAAAACATAGCCAAATCAATAAAAAAAATGGCGATTAATGTTTTAATTTTTTGGCATTTTTATAGAATGGATAACATATGGTTTAGCAAACATATCTTCAGAAATATTTGGAACAATAAATCTACAACAATCTTAATTCAAGAAGTAAAGAAAGATTCGGAAAAAAATATATAAAAGAAATATTTTTGTTTTGAAGAGAAAAGATTTCTCCTGGCCGAAATTCGAACCCGGGTCGTCTGCATCTCCGGTGCAGTGCTCTAAACCACAGGGGTCGTATCCAAGTCAGACAACTTCGTTCTCTTCACCGATCCTATATCCCCGTGTTCTCGCAATTTTTGCGATGTATACACGGGGAAGAGTGTTCATTGACCATTACTTTAATTAGGATCTTGTTGACTTACGTCAATCTATTATTTATTATAAATTATAAATAATATATTGTATTAAAAATGTATTATTTTAAATTATAAATAATATATTGACTTAAGTCAAGAAGTTCCTAATTATAGTAATGTTCAATGCACATTCTTTCCCGTATATACATCACAAAAATTTCGAGAACACGGGGATATAGGATCGGTGAACGCATTTGTTTTACTTGGATACGACCCCTGGTAGCACAGTGGTTTAGAGCACTGCACCGGAGATGCAGACGACCCGGGTTCGAATCCCGGCCAGGACAAATCTTTTCTCTTCAAAACTAAAGCATTTAAAAATAATCACCATCAAAATAACAATTAATCAAAATAAAATATTAAAGGAATAGATAGAGATATTTTAGAAAAACTTGTAGGGAATGGAAAAATATCATAGCTGGAAGGTAAAGAAAACTGGATAAAAATATTAAGAAGAGAGGAAGAATCTTTAATTTTTTGAAGGCAGTAAAAAATCCTTGGTTATGCCGTCTTTCAGGGGAGACGTAAACCGTCTGCGCAGAGCTAGTGCGGTGCCAGATACTCGTTAAAGATCCCTATCCTAATTATAGGTGAATAGGCAACATTTAGGACTCCAGATGCAGCATCCCACTCAGAATAGATTAAGTAGCCAAAGTGAGCTCAGATAAATAAGTATAAAGCTCAAAATGGTCGTGAATAAATTAACTAATATAAAATAAACATAACAAAATTCCGTATTGCTTTATACTCGTACAGAAAATAACAATTAAAAATTGAATCAATGCTAATTTATTATGCGAATTGTTATCGATATTTAAACATAGATTCATCCACAGTACTATAGATATAGATATATTTTATTATTGAAGAAAATATTTTGTTGTGGAAGAGAAAGAAACCCTTCCCACGCTATTGAGTTGACACGACTAGTCTTTTTTTTGTAAGGCAGGTCAGTTCCTATTTTTTGTCTGCGTAGAGTAAACATACATCTTATCTCCGGCACTTTAGTAGAGTGATATTTTGAGTCTTTGGTCTCAGTTATTCTCATACAAAGGTTTGTTGTTAGGCAATGTTTTGTTTATGAACAATAATTAGCTCTAGATACGTCGACAAAAAAAAAAATTATTTTTTTATGAATATAAACTTCTTTTAAGGTGTTCAATCTAAATCAACCGTCCAACTTATTCCTAACTTGTTCCTCTACATCTTTGCTATAGAGGCAGAGTCATCTATATTGCCTAGGTCTCAAACTCGGCACAAAATGGTCATAAACACAGTTTTAAACACAAAAACAGTAAAATTATATTTCATTCTTATCTTTTCCATGTGTAGAAAATATTCCTACTAATGGGATATGGTACCTTCTGTCTTTGATATGAATCGACTGTATATTATGAAAGAGTGATAACGATGAATAGAATAAAAGACATTCTCGGTTTTCGTGGTAAAATGGTATAATGGTTATGCATATCATATAACTAAAACAGTTTTACTTTGAATCCTGTTGAGAAACAATAACCTATTTCAGAACTGACATTCTATTTACAATTCTAAACTTTTAGCTGTTCCATTCCAGGAGATTGTTGAATAACGATCTGTCGCAGCCTTGGAATAATATTAATGAATAAATATGTAATTTTAGCCTTGTAGCGGCTAAGAAAAATTATAAATGAGAATTTTATTTTGGTATATATCAAGAATGATTCGTCTCATTATAACAATTTCATTGATACAGTGAATATTATTTAATAATATGTGGATCAGGACTCAAATTCCATTTTCTATACTAAATAAGATGTAATAGAAAAATCATACTCATCCCCTCCACCATCTCTAAGTATAATCTAGACAAGCTGTGAGGGTTGTATCCGCCAGGCTGAAGGCACTGCGTTTTTGTTTATTTACTCACTCAATATCAAAGCATTCCAACCGTTAAATTTCTCGAACATTCGACATTTATCCGAACAAAAACAATAAATACTATGTCGGATATTCCTGGTTTTATTTTAAAATAATAACAGTAAATAATTTGCATGAAATTCACAAGTTTATTAGGTTAAGGATGCAAAATTATATCATAAGGTTATTCTTTACATCCTTAGCCCAACTTTATAAGATATAATGTCCACGTAATTACGATAAATATGTATGGTTTTAATTTATGTTCAAGTATTTTATTTAAATATTTAACCCTAAACCTGGGGTGCTCAGACTTGAAACTGCTGGCGATCTACCTCAATATTGTTAGACTCTGAGAGGCTGGAAGTATGTGTACGGGCGTGATTAGACTGAATAGAAAAAAAAGGATAAACAATAAAATATATTAGTAGAATAGAGTCGGGGTATCAAATAATTTGGCCAGATACTGAAACGTGTAGTTTATTAAATCTAAATATATTTACAAGGTTAGGCATTCTTTACACTTAAGAAAATACAGAAATTATTATTTTTACAAAGAACGAGAAAAAAAAACATGAACAAATTAGAATATGATAAATTAGAACAAATTAACAGTAGGCGACAGGGCCAAATGGCGTGGAATGTATAATGTCTTTATTTCGTACGGTGAATGAAATGATATGGTCTTTGAGGTTGATGGCCGGTGAACAGCTCCCTCTTTTTAGTTGTATGAAAAAAGTGACTTACACTTGAAGCGAAGGATTCGTTTCCTGAACTCTGATTGTCTTTGGTTAGCAGGCGATCTGGTGGTATCGAGTGTACACTTCTTGTGTCTTCTGCTAGGCGATCTAGGGCTATGGGCGAATATCATTCAATGTCCTCCATGCGGGGAACGGCGAGGTTAGCTTTTGTCGAGCAGAGCAGAGATATGTGGATAGTTTGTAGTCTGAATTGGATGTCAAGTGGGAATTCGGCGAACAGATGGTGCATCAACATTCTTTTTTATCTAGATAGCTATGGCCGATCATGGCGGCGGTGACTCGGTGATAAAATTTTGAATATACAAAAATTTTAAATGTTACGCTACTGAACAGTATGTGTGATGCAGGATTGTCCTCTAGGTAGGGGTATCTTGGCACAGATATTAATTTGTCGAAGAATATAATTTTTTTTAGTCAAGGTAAGTGTAGGCTTATTCTATAATTTCAAATGAATAATAGTTTTATATCAAATATTTTTTCTCTAAAGAGATCGACTCAAAAAGCACTCCCGATCGACCGTATGAACATCCTTGTCCTAAACTTACGAACTTTGGAAATTACAAAGGGATATATGTTTAATAACAGTATACATCTTTATGTATGCACTTCTGCATAATTTTGGTTGATGGTACTTATGTAGTTAGTTCATGGAAAATGTAGTTATTTGCAGACATATTGTGGTATTCCTTCTGTCGAACCATGGTTTCCTCGTGGTTTACAGAACCATTTCAGGCGCACCCTACCTTCAGCTCTAATAACGGTTCCTTTGAAAACGATTTACGATTGTCATTCTAAACAATAGACATCCGTGTTCAAATGGCAAGTTTGGTCTTGATAGAAAATTTATAGCTGTTTGGGGTCACACGAGGTCTCACCTACTCCTCTTTGTCTGCAGGTTACATGTTGTTTTTTTTCAAATCTGTTATATCGTGATTCAAACGCTTTGTCAGGGTGTGGAACACGGCATTACATCCCTTGCAGGAGGTACATTGAGGTAGTGTCATCTTCAGCATTAGACACGCGAGGGTGATTCTTGTGTGTCCTTATCCCTCTCTATCACTATCTTGTCTCTTCTTGACAGTTTGAGGTGAGCTTGGTTATTTATTACAGAAGGTTCATCTGTTCTTAAGTCATTATCACTTAAACCAAATACTACCAGTTCCCTAACTCTGTGAACCGGTAACCACAAATGTTGATCGTTTCACCCAATGTTTTCAGTGGTATTTCCTCTAAAAATTTAGGCTATTGCACTAGGTCGATTAGCGAAGAAGAGTGGTAGTTCGTTTTATATGTTTTGTATCTGTTGGATATATCATATAGGTATATGTTTCCTCCGCTAAATTTTCAAATTCGAAAGATTTTCGATGCATTTTTCCGAAATGGATTTTTTTCGCTGTTTTTTTAATATTCAAAAGTTTGGTACATATCTTGTACTCTTCCGAATTCAGTTGGAAATGAAGGGATGATAGGAAGATTAAGTGCATATATTTTTATTTGAGAAGTACTGCTTTTCCTTGGTAACTTTTCCATTAGATATTCATAACAATGGGGATCTATTTTCAGTAGTCATTATTGACGTTTATCATGTTGTTTACACGACACAGTTTATCAGGTTATTATAAATATTTTTCTTATTTTACTTAAGCGTTGATGGGTACAAATATAAACAGCTTGGTGGTGATGCGCGAGATTCGAATACGTTTTATAACAATTATAATACCTTTATAGAAGATGTATATGTATATTCATCTTCACTCTCTACAAATGGACATCAGTTTCAAACAGATTGACATTTTGTTTACTCCCTATTTCCATAACTTTAAAGGTTTTGCGCACTTCTGGAGATCTGGAGATCCACCTCGGACTACGCACTTCTCTACACGTTATTCTAGTATGGGCACAGTCTCTACCACGTGGTGTACCAAAGACCCTTCTTGTGTCATAGTGGTAAAGTTTTTCCCCAATATGTTGACGATTACTAATATAAACTTGAGGTATATATGAATACAAAAAAACATAAGAAGCCCGGTTAAGGTCGATGCAGACTGGGCTGGAAGAAGGGACCCCCCTAGCTTAGTGGTGGGGGCGCCGGCAGCCGGCAGTTCTCAACTTGTTCAAGATGAAGCAGGTCCTCGTCCTCTCAGCGTTCCTCGCCCTTGCCGCGTCCTCTGCCATCCCCATGTGGGAGTTCCTCACCAGGGGAGAAAAGGTGAGCCTTACGCCATATTCATGTATATATATGTATATACGAACGGGTGACTTTGGTATGCCAATTATTTTACTAGTTAAAAAGTAACTGTTTTTAATCATTTAACAATCATCTGTTTATACATATCTAAATTTGTTGAAGCTATAATCCCTTATTCAAAATCTAAAAAGTGGTAGAGACTTTTTAAAAATTAGAGAAATATTGACAAAAAATTGGCATTGCAGTGATGATATTGATGGAATTTTCTGAATGAATAAAGTGGAGATGTAATTTGAGAAGTTTCATAGAGAAAAAATGAAAATTTAACTTTAATATTCTTAGAACGTACTAAATAAAATTTATCTGCAATTATTTATTTCATATTCTTGGGGAAACAAATATTTAGCTTTTAATCTTGATCACAAAGAAATTAATAACCTTTACATATTTTCCGTGTTATTGAAACATGTACTATTCAATAACGCTCACTATAGTTATTGAAAAGTAACTGACGTACCTAAAGCAAAAAAGACACTTACACATATGCATGTATAAATAGATACATACACATTTATATAATTAATATATATTTATAATAAAAAAGATAGAAAAATAAACCGTTAATAGGTAGGGTCATTATGATAGGAAAGAGATCTGAAACGTTATCACGGAAAACAATGACAGTATTCTTTGATGTTCCTATCGGTCAAAATGCTTCCACTCTTTAGTGAAAAGTCTCATTCAATTCATTATCTAATATTTTAGACAAGGAATCGTCCTTACAAACATTATTGCTTAGTAGAGATTTAAATACGATTTAGTTAGTAATAAATTATCAGCAAAGTCAATATCTATTTTTTTTAAAATTGGTTAAAAATTACCTAAAAAAATAATAAATGTTGAAGTGCAACATTTGCTGAAAAAAACGGTTAACAGGTGATGGAATACGTTTGAATGTTTTGATGCGAGACTTGAAAAATACATCGCAACTTTCACAAGTCCTGAATCATTAGGCGTCTTTTTTTTTAAAATGTGATAAATATAATCCACAGACAATTCCTACATCAAATTAATCTTTCACAAATCGATTAATCGATTTTTCGCATGGTATAGAATGAGTTAATATCGCTCGACATCAGCATTCGACTTGTTCTTCAATTATAAATCGGCCAGCCTAGATTTGAATGGAACCTTTCTCAGCAAGTTTATTTTAGGTCATGCCAATCTCCAGCAACATTTCAATTATAATTGTTAGTACATTGCGATATGACATAATTATAACGAGCTCTACAGGATTCAATAATCACCATAAATGAAATAAAATAATCACCTTATGCGATCAAAAATATTTATTTTATTGTGTAGTACGCAAGTTAAAACAAAATAAACATCAATAAAAGTATGTGCGTACATTGCTCTAATAGATTTATCAAGTTTGTGGCAAAATGGAAGACGTAATATCAGTTTTCCTAAAACTTGACTTCATCGTAATGGAATAAACATATATTGTCTAAGTCTCTTTTTTAAAAATTATAGTTTCAAGTATTAAATTTTAGAGAAAATATTTTCCGAACTTATATTTTAAACATAGCCGGTTTGGCTAATTCTTAGTTCGAATAATATACTTTTGACATGTACGGAATTTGAAAGATCCCATTTGACCTCAATATGATCTAATTTATACACGATAGCCTCAAATGACGTTTTTATATCTATTTTTAAATGTGATTTAATTATTGAGGAAGGTTGTGATATGTTTTATTACTTCATAAACAATGGTGTATATGGAGTTTTAATAATAATAAGGGCTTATCCAAACCGTAGTTCCAATGTCGATTACAACCATCCACCAATTATTTAAACCGAAATCGTAAGTTCAAACTTAAATATATTCCCATTTACGTTTCGGCCTATCCATCTACAAGACATAAGTCAGGGAGTATATATATATAAGAAATTTAATACAAGTTTATAAGATCAGTAAATTCACTTGTTAAAATTACCTTTTAAATAGGGTAATAATCTTTTAAAATTAGTTTGTTGTCATATAAAATTATGATTAGTGATTTTTTTTTTGATAATACCATAACCAGTTTGACTAAATAAAATGTTTCCAATTATTTTTTAACTATTATCAAAGAAGGCTTTTAATGTTTATTGCCTGATTAATATAATTTAACGTTCATTATTTTTTTTAATATATAGTTTAATATCAGTATTTTCTGTAAAAAAAAAAAAAAAGTAAGTGGATGTATAAGAAATAAACCCTTTATACTGCCATGAAGACATAATAGTTTCATTGAAAAGAAATTAACAGATGCCGTGGCTGTATGATCTGTCAGTGATAATGTCGACAAACGCTCCTATATATGTTATTTATTTAGATTACGATACAATCTATAGTTCAGTCATGAAACATTAGTCAATATATAATTGTAGCATTTATTGTCATGTATTATATATTATATATAATTATAGTAGAGCGATTTTGATGAATCTCGTTGCATCAATATATAATCAAGTAGGCATTAATCTTATCATAATATAATATTTTATTGGCGTTGCCTACGAGTTGAGGGTCTACTTTTTGTGTAGTCGTTTGTCGTGCTTGATCAGTTAAATTATAAATATATTTTTAAATGGGCTACTGTTCCTGACTTTTTTAAGCTGTTTCACAAAATATACCACTGTTTTTAAATTCAACAGGAATGCATAAATTTAAAAAATAAAACAATCCAACCTTATTCTAATATTTCGATTTGACTGTTATTTCAATACAGAGAACCCAGTGAAATAAGATTATGGCACTTTTCTTATCAATTATTAATTATTTTTTATCTATAAATCAAACCTAAAATGAAAAAATGAAATATTTTAATTAATGAAAAATATTCAATATATCAAAATAATACAAAGTGGTTAGTCATATCTTAATAAGTTCACCAGGAGGACACAAAATAACTACTAATGTGAACTTTAATTTCTAGAATAATATGGGAGTACCACAGGCCAGGATTCGAACCCGGGTCTTCAGCAACTCTAGCGTTGCCTGGCCTGGTTACGAGCCTAGTAGCTTAGTTGGTAGAGTACCGCGCTAGAGTTGCTGAAGACCCGGGTTCGAATCCCGCTCAGGACTAATCTTTTCTCTTCAAAATGAGAACAGTAGTACAATTTATAAAATGTGAGTTGGTTTCACATTCCGTTCGGAGAACAGGAAATTCCTCCAGTTATTAATAATAAAAAATAACTTATAGAAATATTTACAAATTTGCTTCAATTTATTCAAAGTTCAAAACGAATTTATGGATTATAATTAGCCATGAAATATTTTTAAAAAAAACTAATATCTAAGGCATTAGATGAGGCATTCTGACCATAGAAGATAATGAAGAGTCAGAAAAACGCCTAAATTTAAATAATTGCAGTAGTAAATAATTTAAACTTTTTCGAATAATTTTAACTATTCTATTAAATGAAAAGTCAATGTTTCTATTAAAACTGTAGGTTAAGTGTTTTTGTTTTCTATTTAACAATACGTGGAAAAATGAGGGTAGTTATGTATCCTTGCATGTTAATGATCGTTCAGACACGATAATGTATGAGAGGAAACAGGAGTTGTTCTGTATGATAAATTAGACATGTTAACATAATTGCGATAAATATTAAGCTAAAGCGTGTATAATAAATAATAAGTATAATATTGCTTATATAATACTGACTACACTTTCTTCCAAGGCCAGGCAACCCAGATCTACGCATTCTCTCAGCCTGACCTTGTCTACTCTCATTAAAGATCTGGTTATATTGATCTGTTCATTAGAATCTGGTTAATTTGTTTATGAGGTGTTACTTTCTAGTCTTTGAAGGTTTTAAATAAATTTTTAATTTATTCCAAATGTCAGTCTTGGACGAAAGAAAAAGGATTTTTTTTACGGTGTTAAAAAAATGGAAAATTTAGCTCATAATAATATTCACGAATAATTTCAATTTCAAACAATGCTTAATACTTTGTTATATTAGTTCAATAATTTTTTATGTTTTTCTGTACATGTTATTTTACTGCTAATATTAGTTAAAAAATAAACTGTAGACCAATGAAGGGTCTTGGGTTCATGATAGAGAGTGTCGTGTTTTTTTGGACAGCAGTTGTTTAAATTCCAGTCAAATTAGGATTTCACCTCGGTATGAGAGATAGTCGGCTATAAATTTGTATAAACCTTTATTTTGGCACCCTAAAACCTACTTTTCCGCGACTACAGATATTTCGATGTTATACACATTTATTGTAAATATCTCGTTTCCTATGGGTTTTATGATATTTGTATTTATTATAAATATTGTAGAGGATTAAATTTTCTCCAATTTATGTTAAGACATTTTTTTAATATCTTGAACCATTTTCGAGATAGAGGGCAGAGAGCTCTATTTACAGTATCATTCAAGGTCAACCTGTAGTCCCGATTAAAAACGCTATAAAGTTTTTAAATTATTAATAATTATATGATTCTAAATAATTTGTAAATGTGGAAAAAATCGATTTTTTGCCCTTTGCCCTTAAAATATCTGTAGTCGCGGACACCCTACGATAAGTAGGTTATGAAACAAGTTTTAGGGTGCCAAAATAAAGGTTTGTACAAATTCATAGCCGACTATCTCACATTCCGAGATTCTTGCTCTCATTTGACTAATTTGACTGGGCTATAGGGATTACCCCAATTAATTGAGCCCCAGGAGAGCAAGTAGATCCAACATACGTGGTACGTGTGGATACGTCCATACGTGGTTGTTATCAGATTAAATAGTTTTTCTGTCTTAGCCGGAACTAAAATTTCAATCCCATAAGTATTGTTGAAAATACAAGAATTAGAAATTTATCATTTAAAATAATACTTTTTGTTTATTAATAAATTAATAAATTTTTGTTGGCATTGAGTTTTTTCTTTTCCAAGAAAAAAAAAATGTTACCAAAACATAATTTAACATTGTAGAGGCCTTGCTTGAAGTATAAAATGTTCTTCCTTTTTATTGATCGAAACTTTATTTTTATGTTCTGAGGAAGTTGCAAGGTCAATTCAAGTTCATTTCCGTTCAGGTAAACAATTTATTTTGTACAGTTTTTGCCGAAAAAGGCGGTAGCTCAGTTGCCTTGCTGAAGGTCCTGGGTTCAAATCAGGCTGTGCAGATAATTTACTTAATCTGTTAACATCCGGGGATGGGCCTTGTGGGATCTGGATACCCTCATTGGGTTTACCCAGCCTCTATAACGTAGGTAACCTTAATTGGGGAACAATCCGGCGTTTGAGCATGATCTTGAAGATATCACCAAATTGTATAATCATTATCCTAAAACAGTGGAGCTGAATCCAAGACTCTTCATGGATGGTAAGGTACAGTTTTTTTTTTATTGTCAATGATTCCTTTTCAAGAACAAAATATTTTATTTTAAAAGTACTTGAATATTAATTATTTTAAAAATTCGTTTTTCTCCTTACACAATTTCTTTTCTAAATCAAAACATTTCGTTGGTATTCAGAATTCTTGACAGCATTCTAGTATTTTGGAATTCTTTCAAGAGAAAGTAGTTACCAGTTACTTGCTAGAACTGGTTAGTGAGAAGAGACGTCTTCTGCTTTTTCTTGGACTATTTATGGTCACGTACTGGAGAGCTTAAGCCTTCCTGGCCAACAAAAATGGACAAAAAAAAATGGTTTCCTGTCCCTCCTCACTCCACCTTAGGTTCAAGAATATGTTTTCTTTATATTTATATCTTCTCCTCACGTTTTGCGACCTTTCTCTCCGAGTTTTTTCTTATCAGATTAATAGTTACTGTAAATAGTTTATTAAATTTTTATGTTGGAATAGGCAAAACTACTTTACTTCATTATATTTCTTAAGGATAGTAAAGGTAGTAACAAGAAATAATTATTACTGATATTAACACAAAAAAGGACTTCACAAGTGGTACCTTTAATTTAAATGGTATTTTTTCTTTAAATTTTTTAACGTCTTAGGTTTTTTAGATTTCGATGAAGAATGGTTTAGAAGAATATAGATCTTCGTTACAGCAAAGGAAATAGAGGTTATTTTTCTTATTTTTCAGTGGATTAAATTTTTGTATTGTGCCGCTAGATTCTATAAAAAAAAAAAAAACACTTAGCAGCAAGTAGTCTTCTAAGACATATGTATGTAGGAGGATCGAATTATGTCCGACCTTGTAGGTTTGTTTTTTAAATCAGTTCACGGAAGAAAAAACGGAGGTGGATATTGTCAGTAAACTTGCCAACGCATCAACGACTTCGTTGGGCATTTTTATTACTTCATGTTCTCAATACTGATGGACGATTTGACATATCCTGACCGTCGTCAAGTTACTCCAGAGTAAGAGGCTCACTCGTAATTTTTACAATATTTAAAACTTTTCGCACTATACTTGCAGTTCCTAATAATATTTATTTTTGTAGTACTTGAACTATCTTTGTAAGTTCAAGGATTTTCTATAGTTTCATCATCTTTTTTTAAATAAGCCCATTCGCAGAAACTACTGTTGATGGTACTTTAACTTCTACCAGCCTGTAAATTGTCCTTTCCTTTACATAATCATCGGTAGTAACTCTTATCTCCATGACTACGACTCCATTGGCTGTTATTATTATTGTTATTTGTATCGTTGTTTGGAATATAATTATTGTTATAATCATAACATATTCATTGATTTCAAAACCAACTTTACCCGATTGAACTAAATTATCTGTTTTTTTCGATAGTCTATTATGCGGTATACTCAAAAACTCAGATGGGAAAACCTGGCGGATTAAGCGTGATCTGGGACGAATCACCTTCCTGCGCAACCATAGAAACAGTACAGTCTCTAATACGTACTGAACCCAAGACCATTCACGGTTTGTAGAGGTACCGGATTTTTTTACTATCGTGAGTATCACTGCCTTTAATATAATACACTGTGCTCTGATGATCATCAAGATCAACGATGAGTGATCCACTACTTCTTGTTTCATTTACCGGAGGCAAAAACATTCAATCAGTGGCTGAGTGAGTGAGTTGTAATGAATGACTGAGCGAAGGAGCGCAGATAATCGAAGCTAGATAATCGAAGCTAGATTTATAGGCAATGTTGCGAAGCGGCGCAGTCAAGGTCGGCAAGCGAGCATCTGCTCTGGTTCGATTCCACGCCAGTCCAAACTTGTTTAGAAAACAGGTCTTCGATGCTTCTTCAAACGAGGAGACAGTTAAAATATTATATAATTTATCGTTAATATTCAAATAAGGAATGCAATCTCGATGTAAATTCCAATGAGACGAAATTTGTGATTAGTAGAAAAAAAAGAATCTTGATGATACAGATTATTAATGGGATTAATTTTGAAAACGATGAGATCGTTTAGGGATTAGGTGTTTATCATAATAGGAATTAATGATTTTGCTAAAGGCCGGAATCGCTTGTTATTTTTTGACTTCAACATTACTCGAACATTTTGTTCCGAAAATCTGTCAAAAATGGAAAGTCCACTAGATAATTTAAGAGGATGGACCAGTTATTACAATTTAATTGATAAAAAAACGAAGCTTGAGATAGGCCCGTAGAGTTGTTAGGGTCAGTAAGCAATGAATATCTAAAAATTGAAGAAGCTCAATTAGGTAAGAATTTGCGTTAAGGTGATCAGGGATTGAGTTCTAGATGTTAGACCATGGTTTTTGTTAAATGTTTCAAAGTTTCTGATTCGCTAGAGCTTTTGTTTATTATTATTATTATTATGATTCTGGAGGAATAATAAATCCAAGAAATAGTAACCTTTTGAACTGATTTGTTATTTAATGTTTTATGTAAAGAAAAGTAAGATTTTGTAAATACGGACTCGTGATAGCTATGCTGTATAGTTCAAACTTTTATTTTGCTTTTTATTCGGAGGTTCACATGCATTTGAAATTTTTCTGTTAATGATCAACTCTGGGGTATAACTTACTAATAATCATTTGATTCTGAATCATAAATGTTTGACATCTATTTCTCAAACTGAAAATTTATATAAAAACGACAATATTGTAGAACAATTCTTGTAAATGCAAGTTAAATACATCAGTCTATCTATAAACATATTGTAATATAATTGTCTATAAAATCACGACCCTGGTAGGGCAAATTATTACCCAGAACTACCTTTACAGTATTCCTCTATTCAATTTGTTTCTATGGTTTCTGTAGGTAAACCCATAGTTTTAAAACAGAAAGACCAATATAGCTAACCTATCCATTCTATTATCTAATGATAAAGGGACCTAGGCAAAATTGAAATATAATTAAATGTAACATATATTTTGCAATTAAGACGTAAGCATTATGTGTATAATGCAGATAGCCAATAAGTTATTGGTTTGTTATCTCACGCTTTCAGTTAATCAATTAAATATATTCACCTGTAATAAATTGCAACTGTAGAATTATACATAAGCATATCCCAATCAAAATTTTCATAAGCTTAATTCCCACTCGACGACCCCAAAGATTTCGAAGTTATATTCAACATCTTATCCTAGACCGAGTGGAAACCCAATAAAAACATATTGAGTCCCGTCTCGGAAAGCAAATTTTATTAAAATTAAAATAAAACAATATTTACTACACGGGACAGTAGAAGAGATTCCACAAAATTCAGTTTTTTCCATATGTAACAATCCTCAGATCCATAGAACTAGATGAAACAAAATCAGAAGAGAGAAAAGGGTGTACTGAATTTGTAATAAATTTTTTTATATATTTTTTCTTATATTAAGTTTCATGTGATTTTATTCTGTAAATTCGTTTGTAAATCATTAAGATCAGGGAAATTTAAGGAGACTTAAAAAAATTAAATTGAAATATGCTGTTCCTTCCGCTATAAAATAAACTCAAAGTATAGTGTCAGCTTAAAATAGTTATTAGTTTGATGAAATTTATTTGGCAGAGAATTTTTTATTTCTATTAGAAAAAAAATAAACGAAAACTGAAATACTTTTTTTTTTTTAATAAGCCATCCCTAGTCTCTAAGATTGTACAGTTACGAAAGCTAAACCATGGAGGCATGTTGTAACTGGGGGAGTTCTCACATATTTCATTTCAATATTTTTGTTAATAATATATTATTATTATAATAATATTGTTTTTGATTATTCATTTTGAGTTTCAAAACATACTTTCGCAAGAGTATTAGTTGACAAACCGTGTTCGCCCTTATTGATTGAATGTATATGCGCTTCTGTCGAACATTTAAACATGATAAAAAATAATATGCAATGTTTATATACCTCTCTAAAAAACATAACGAGGGCGGAGAAGTGTTTTGCGAAAGACGGTTTGTTTATTCATGTAAATCAGCTGTGAAGTTGTGAGGACGTCGTTTGTGTAGCGTGGGCTTGATAAAACAGACCTTGCGACAGAAGAGTTTAGCAAAACCCAAATACTTTTGATGCAGGTTTCGGTATTTTCGAGGGTCAATATTCCAAATATAATAGTTGATGACGTTTGTTGACGGTATTGCTAAGGTAAATTTTAATATTATTCATTCACATACGGTCATAGTCCATTATGATTAATTATACTTGTTAATTCAGGTTTCATCAGGACATACACTAATAGAAAAATTACGGCAAAAAGACTCGTCAAATAGAGAAAGAATTTTCTCTCCAAGACGTCAACTAACAACAAAGGAATGTAATTACGACTTGCTGGGGACACAATCCAAGAAATAACACAACATAGAATTGTTTATAAAGAGAATAATAGCTCTAGAAGAAAGTTATTTGAGGCTATGAATATTGCATACAAGTTGAATACTATTGTTAGTTATAAAACAGATAGTGGAAACTTAAATAAATTTTATTGTGAAATTTTTAATAATCCTAATAAATCTTACTAGTATTTGTACATGTATATATTTTTTTGTTTGGTTGGTTTCTTGTGGGTTTAAAAAAAAAATCTTCTAATCAGCTGTTTTTATATCGTTCCAGCTGTTCGTGTATTACTTTCCTTTTCCTTAGTTTTTTGTTCAACGCCTTATATTTGATACTGTTGATATGGGATGTGTTGCTCTTCATTCTACGTCCTCATGACGCCTCAATTGACGAAACTTTTTGTGATTTTCCTATTGCATTCTAAGTACTATTTAATGTCTCTCTTAGAGTGTTCGCTGATTTTTATTTTTCTTAATTTTAACCTCAGTATTCTAAATAACAAGAGAAAAAAATTTCAAATTCTTTTGCTACCAATTAAATCGTAATCTAAAAGCTAAAACATCATAGAGCCAAAATAGTCATAGTCTTACAAAATCAGTAATTTAGGATAACTTAATTCTATCTAAACCAATGCACATCATTATTAAAGAAATATATAGCCATTAGTGGCATATGTAATAGTGTTGCCTAGGTAACAATCGGCTCAAACCCTTGTCTTCACTCCAATTATTATAGTTCATATTTACATTATATATTCTCTGCGATGGCCCTTATAGCTTGACCACAGTTTTATGTTAGATCCTTAATTGTTGTTTCGAATTAATCTGAATATAAATGAAAATATTACCCATAAACTTTATAAAGCCATCTTTTCAGTAATTGGATGCATATATAAGAAATTGCTTCATCGATTATTTTGTTCGAGTAGATATATCGAGTTGTTAGTGTGAAGTTTATTATTCATTAGTACCGTGTATTTTTAGAATCGATTCTCGAAACTGAGTAGAGTATTGTTATTTATAGATCGAATATTAAAATTATCATTGGCCTTCATATAATGTTGCTTTTAGGTAATGTTTGTTTTCTTGAATTGCCTTAGACACGCCTAAGGATAAGTTCATTCCAAAACACACCGAACCTGCAATCAACTGCACCAAACCTCTTGAGGCGAGTACCCATTTGTGGTATTGATGCCATGCACCATTTGCATACCCAGGATGACCCAGGGGTATTTGCATACACTCGCCGACCCGTTCGAGTCTTGAGGTCGCAGAGAAGTGGAAGGTTATTAGGTCGGTTACCCAACACGAGCACGGTTAGGAGGTCAAGATCGGGTACTCAATTTTCTTAGTTTCAGGATACCCCTATGGTTTAGGAATTTATATTTCGACATTTTTTGTTTAAAACTCTATAATTATACTTCCATGTTATTTAATTTTTTTATTATGATACATTATTGTATAAATACTTTAAATTATAGTTTCGAGAGGAAATATTTTATTTTCTAATCGTCTCATTGAACGAAACAGGGAAATAGTTTCCTCGGTCTGTTGGGTGCACTATAAGATTTATGTTGCGTGCTATGACAAACGTTATTTTTATTTTATTTTTTATGCCATTAACAGCGAATCGACTCAGTGTGATCTCGAGGAGGGTTAAGAGTATTCTCGGTTATTTCATATTCTGATATGAATGAGTTTATTTAACCCGAGTTCGAGATCTGCGGTTGAAGATAGATTGTTTTGTTCTGTTAACAACAAATAAATCAACTTTAAAAGATCTGGAAAATCTTCCAGGCTTCATTCAGCCTCTATGATGTGGGTATTCTTAGGGGGAAAACCTAGGGGTTGAGGGTAATCACTTCCTTGCACAACCGTTGGCTTAGAAGCAATACAACCCTAACCTACACTGAACAGAATATCCTTTATGAGTCATTTATAATTATGGAGAAAAATCAAGGTAAAATATTGTAATGAATCAAAAGCTTTTAGAAAAAAAAATATAAATTAACTTCATTACACTCTACATCTCCTAAGGTGGTTTAAATGATGATTGTGATGTCGATATATTGTATAGTATCGATCTCTTGTTACCTATCGATTTACGCCTCTCCCGAGAGCCGTTAAATATAATGGTAAGACGTTTACATAAATAGTCGACCAAAGATATTATCTTTAATGTTATCTTACATTTGTATGCAGTTGAGATAAATGCTACAAAGGTCAGAGGTTTGCCGGCAGCAACTTATTAGTGTCATGATTGGAAGAAAAATGTTTGATTTAAATCCTTGATTTTTTAAATAAGAACGTGAAATTAAATCCTCCATACTTAAAAAAATGAAAACTCAAATAATCGTTGAAAAAAAATTACTTGGAAAATATTTAAATTTCGTGCATTATTCATCTGGTGTTACGGAACTTTCCAGTTAAAGGACCCATTCTTGGCATTTTAGAAGGACATTTTTGTTTTTTCTTTGAACAGTAAGTGTTTATTTTATTAGTTAACTATAAATTGTACTCTAACAACTTCCTTGCACATGAACACAAAGAAAATCTACTGTGGAAAATTTCTGTTGGGAAAGTATCAATTTGTGGTAAAGTTTCGAGGGGAAAGAGCCCTGAGTTCCTATGCTGAAGGTCCCGGGTTCAGTACCGGCTCTCATAGATGAATTATATAGTCTGTTAAGAGGCGTGGTTGAACCCTCTGGGATGTGAAGAATCTCCTGCAGTTCATTCAAACTTTGTACCCTTAAATGGGGAGAAAACCTGGCTTTTGAACGTGATCGGACAAGTCGCATCCCTGCACAACCGTTTTCTTGAAATAGTACAGTCACTATTATGTACTGAACCATGAAGTGTGTGAGATTGTAGTGGTACAGGTTTCAAGTTGTTATCCAATATTTTGATTTCCTTCATAGTCCAAACCAATATATCTCATTGAGAAGTGAGATATATTTTTTTAAAGTCGTCTGTTGAATATTATAATACAATTTTCAAAAAGTAATTGGGCCCTTGAAATTAAATAGACCACGAATAAACAAGACGAACCCAGTGACGCAAGAAGAACGACTTTGACTGATGGCTGTGACTGATGACGTGACTGATGAAGTGGCGACTTGCTGAGTCGACCCGTGACAGGCCGGGTGACAAATATTCTCTTCTCGTCGTAACCGTCACATAATTAGCTCAAGGGAATGCTCGCGATTAATCGATCTATTGTCCTTTCTAGAATGTTAGGAATCTAGGTGGGTAGTGGTGGGGAGAGATTAAAAACATTACAAGGGTGTCATAGGTACATATATGTTATCATGAATCTCTTCGCAAAGTAATAAAAGAAATTTTCTTTTATCTTTAAATTTGTCTTCACTTTATTAGAAATTTAAACACACTTTATTAGGGTTAGTTTCACTAAAAAGGAAAAAGGAAGTTATATCCTTTGGCATAAACATCGTCAGGCAATTATCAAAGCTCGAAGTAAATTATATCTGTATAGCACGAAGTGTATGGTACATAGCAGAAAAGGTGCTGGATCTTGTAGAAGTTTGACACAAGAAAACCCGCGATTGAAGAAGCTAAATTCTTGTTATATTTTGATCTTTAAATAGCTTAGCTCGCATCAATTGTATCAAAATTGGGTTTATAAAACTATCATCCTTACAACTTTTCTTTATGGATCTGAAACGGTACTGTTAACGTTGAAGGATGGACAACATCTTAAGATATTCGAAAATTAAGCGTTGCGTTTAACATACGGAAAAAGGACGAGACAACTGGAGATTTTAGAATATTACACAGTTTTACACAGCAAACACCCGGTTAATATAGTTGAACTGTTAGCATCGCGATGGTTGAAATGAGCTCGTATAGTTGATGTGGTTAGTAATTAATGAATTAATAAAAATATAACAAGTGCTGAACAGAATGGAATACATCCGAGGCGTAGGTGGGAGGATTGCGTTAAGAGTTACCTAATGGATCTAGGTTTGGGTAGTGGACGGAAGTAAGCAAGAGGTTGCTGGTAATGGAATCGGGCCTTCCGATTCGCTAAGCCTTATTATTGTTACTGTTTCTCATTTTTTAGAATGATGTATAAACCCCCTTAGTATAAAAAACAATATGGGTTTCGATTTAGTCTTACGGTATCTACGTTCGTTTCGTTTCTTGTATTTACGAGTACCTCCAGGCATTAAAATTAATACATTTCTACTGTTCTTATAAGAGCATGGGAAGTTTACATATTAATAAAGTAAGTGAGTAACTAAAACAAAGAATTAGCAAATAGATAAGAGTCTTCGGACGCTTGTGTTGGATTCGATTACTGCGATAAACAAAGATCCTCGATGAGATTAGCAATCCGAGTTCGTGACAGTCGGTCTAGAGTGTTGGAACGCTTAGAACCGAGATCCCTTGACCCGATTCCAAAGAGCTACGAGAGGATTATCTGTAAGTAGCTTTAATCGCCACTAGCAGAGACCTCTATGAACATGTCAGTGTATAATAGGGCCAATCCTTCGTGACTTCGCGCGGGTCATTGAGACTCAGTCGTTCGTGAATGGCTAAACGTTCGCTCATTGCGTGATACTCAATGCCAATTCCATCAATTGATGAATCGTGTTGATGATTATGTTTGTCTCATCAGTTTTTAGCAGTTCCATTATCCTTGGCAGCTCAGTATCTATGTTTAAGTTTCGGATTGGAAACCAGATGAGGCAGAAAAAATGTTTAATCTGTTTACTTCCATGCATCGACCCTGTTGGACATATACATCATGCTGAGGCTTGTATGAAACAATATGGAAGACACTCTAATGTACTATAATATTTATGAACTCACTAAACATCCTGCAATAAAATTTGCTTACATTACTATTTACATTTAGGAACCGAGATAGATCAAATCCAAATTCGATTAAAAACTCCTAATGATCCAAATTCGATCAAATCAGCCGTGGCAGATAAATTATTTAATATAGTTATATTATATTATATTATAGTTAACAGCTATACTTTGACTTTGTTGGATTTCAGACCCTCCTAGGGCTCAACCTCAACCATGCCCTATAAAGTGGGGGAACCGGTTGGTTCACCATTATCTCAATGGCCATTGGCCAAATCACTTCACTCCACAAACGTTGGCATAGAAATAGTACAACTCCTACCCTGAACTGCACCCAAGATCCTTTTGGGTCATGATGTTACATTTTTTTTTACTTTGTTTTTGTTACGTTGATTGTGATCTGTTTTCTTTTCTCTCATGTCCAAGAATTGAATTGTTTAGCAATCTTCCTCAGGTTGTTTTTTTTCCAGTTTGAATTGGCAATCAGACATGGAATTTTTTTTTAAATTACTAGTTGTATGTAAGTTACTATGTGGCCCTAGACAGGCATTAAGAGCTGCAATAATACTAATGATGCGGTTAGGACTGCCTAGACTGTCTCTTGTTTACGATACACAAACAACCTCTCTGAATAGAAATTCTACATAAAAACTTCGTTCACTGCAATTGAAATTGCTTTTATTTCAATTGGATCAACGTTGTTTATATTTTCGAAAAAAAATGTTTACTTAAGAATTGTAAAGTGAGAAAAGAAATACATAAAAAATTATGAAAATTAAAAATAGGCACTGAGTTGACATGTCGAAGGTCCGGGGTTCAATCCCGCTTTCTGGCAGACCTTTATTAGCATTGATTTTGTTGTTAGCAGTCGGGAATGGTCCTGTGGAATCTGGGACCCTTCTGTGGCTCACGCAGCCTCTATAAAGTAGATATCCAAAATTACCCCGCCAGGGGGGGGGGGGGGATCTGGGTGTTGAGTGTGATCGAGGACAAATCACCTCCCTATATACCCGCTGTCCAATAGACAGTACAGTCTCTACCACGTACCGAACTCTTCATCTGGATCTTCATGGGTTTTAGTGGTATAGGACTTTTTTTTATTTAATAGGCCTGATAGAAAATTAACAACGCACCCGACTCGAACAGAAAACAAAGACATTGAATTATTATAGTACATTTTATTCCATTTGTGCACATGATCGCCCTAGCTTTGTAATCGTAAAATACAATTAATTTTATAAAAGTAATATGATACGGTATCATTCATTTGGATAGACGCACTTTGACAAGTGAACTCCAATTCACTATAAGAGTAACTAGGATTTAAGACCAATATATGTGACATAAAAATTCAGATTTTAATACTTGTGTTTTGTTTTTGAGATAAATAAAATAAACAGTGTTTTTTTTGTGAAATTTGTCAAAATTTTGTATTATAATGTGTATAAATGTGGTAATAATGATCGTGATAGGATCATTAGGAGTTTTTAATCGAAAAGTTCTATTCTTCTAGTTTTCCTGTTAGTAATCTGTCGAGTTCATATCCGGCAGTCAGATCATCTTCCTGCATAACAGTTGTTCTAGAAACAGTACAGACCTCTCCTCCCTGAACTAAACCCAAAATCTGGGTTGTAATGGTGGAGATTTTTTTTTTTTAATATGGACAAAAGACACGAACCAAGTTATTCTGATTAGAAATTGTTCTTAATATGAAATTATTTTTAATTTAATTTTATGGACAGTGTATATAAAAAGTTCATATTTACTGCCAGAGTTAATATTTTACAGACCTTATTTTTCTAAACAAGATGCTAATTTATTACACCAGAATATAATAAATTTGGAACTAGATACGACAGCATATAAAATTGATATATTATTTCATTTTTTATCTCTTGTATTAAATTTATTACATTACGAAATATCCTTTTATATTTATATACAAATATTTTGCAATCTGTGAAGGAAGTCTCCCTATCTATGACTGTTCCTGCCCATGGATAACATATATGATTTCGTAACAGTCTTGCTATCTATGTAGTCTACAGATATCACTTTCCGCTCTATATTGCTATCTCTATATGATCATAGATGGTCCTACATTTTAATTTTGCAACGCAATTACAATTAGATAGTGTTAATTATTTTAGTGGGGAACAAAAGTAAAAATATTAGATGAAGCAAGTGTATGTCTGTTATGTTTTTTTTAATGGCCTTAAAATAGTGTTATGCTTATTATTTAAAATATTTTACACCGTGGCTACGAAATTTAACTATAAACTCGTACCGCTACAGCCCATGAAGGGTCTTGGGTTCATTATGGGTTAAGGACTGTACTATTTTTCCCAATTAAAGATAACAACTTTATAGAGGCTTGGTAATCTCCAAGAGGGTTTTAATTTTTATCTTCTGGACGTGCACGATATCTACAAATTCAAATATTGTATGAAATATAATTAAAAGATAAATAGTATTTTTTCAGGAGATACAGTTTAGTCCTTTTACTGACTAATATTTTAAATTACCATACAATTCTTTTTCAAATTTCTTTAAATATGACTCCCGCCAAACGGATGGTCTCTCAAGAGGAATGTGTCAATGGCCAAGACTGGCCGGAAGCCGCAACCTGCATGACAATGAACCCATCTACAGGGGGTTCTTGTGAACTTAAGGCAATAACATGAGTGGTTAAACATATTTATTATTAGATAATTTTAATACATGAATAAGAATATAATGAATTAAGTATACAGCCCATGAAGAAATTTGTAGTAGTTCATTGGAACTTTAATGCTTATAACACAACTGTAGCGTGGAAAGGTGACATGGGCAAAATACTCTTCAACTTCCAGGCTTATCTTCAATAAATAAAACTAACCTAACTGGGGGAAGGGGAGCCCAAGAAGGATTCCTGATGTGCTAGGTTCGATCCACGTCTTAATAACAATAAATGATACCGAAACTAGAGACCAACAGCTCAATTCGAGAGTACTAAACCACATTATAGTATTATTAATAAGTTAGATTAGAAGGAATGATCATTAATGTTTAAAAAATTTGAAAAATTATTGATACAGCTATATAAAAAAATATATTCGATTGAAATTCAGTTTTGTGCTATAATTATCATGTGAGTAAAAATAGTTTTAAATACTTAGTAAAACAACAACGTATTATAACGCAAGGATCTGATCCAATGTCATCACAAGAGCTGAAATACAAAGAAGTTCTCAACCTTGACAAACTGTTATTCTCGTTAAGACGTGAGCAGGGAAGCGATCAGCAGTGAACGACCCGTTCAGTACCCTTCATTAAAGGCATGTTATAAAATAGTTCTATGATCACTTTACGTTCTACCTCTTATATAATTATATCAGGTTTTCAAGAATCGATTGACGTTTCAAATCCTAAACTTTTGGATCAAAAATTCTTTAGTTTCAACTGTAGTTTTCTTTGAGCATATATTGATTCCATTCACAGTTAATTCTTCAGTAGCCCTTTGGAAGTTCCTAATAGGATTATACCACGATGGCTAATCGGACGACGCCACAGTGGAAGCCCTAAATTATGCTAACCCAGGTATAATTTGGGTAGGGGTCTTAAACGAGGACCTGACACTGCAAAGCTCGGGACCGTCATTTTATGTTCCCTCCGAAGGAGGCCATAACTGAGGATTTGTAAATACATTAAAAATCCTAGGGCCACCTGCCGGACTGCCAAACCGCGATCTTGTACAGAGTAGATTATTATATTAACCACTACACTACGGGAGGCCGCTGGTTAAAGACGTAGACCATATTTACTTACAATTGTTACAATCAATAAATATAGATACTATCAATATAAGTTAATATCCGATAATTATGGAAATATAAATCCGAAGAATAGTTAAATAACTGGAAATAATTATTTGGAACCAATTATATCTGTAAATGTGGAATGTAAAGCGAAAAATTCGCATATGTAAAATAGCAAATGTAATTATTATACCCTTAGAATGCTTTTTAAGTTAAAGCATTGCCAAAGCTCTTTGTACAGATGTCTGATAAGTTCAGCCATTTAACTACTTGGAGCTATTAACATAATGTCTATTGATAGACAAAACAGCAATTATCAATTAACTTCCTTAGCCTTTTTTCATTTACATTCGTTCAGCGTTTCTTTCAACCGTGAGTTGAGAAATCGAAAAAAGTAGGATTTGTTGCCAAAGAGGAGCGAATCCCAGAATCATTTCAACATTGGTTTAAACAGAAAAAGAGGCCGCCACTGTATCTCAGAGTGGATCTTCTGTGTCAACTGTTGTGTCTGGAAACATTTCAACCAATTTCCCAATAGCGGCTGCTCCGTCCTGATCCCGGGCCAAACCACGTTCGGGAGGATCACAAGATGTTCGAGGATCCTGCTAATGAATATGGAATGAGTCCGCCATTTGAAACCATTTAAACACAACACATATATAGGGCGCGGGAAAGTGTCTCAGTCGGGTTCGTTTCCAGTATGAGATTGGTAGTAACATTAATTTTATACTTAACGTGAATAATGGAACTGTTCCATTGCAACCCATGAAGCGTAGCAGAATCATTCGTGGTGGGGACTGTGCTATTTTAATTGTGAATAAAGATGGTTTTGGGATTGATATTGGGAGTGGTAAATAGGTTCAAATCCGGCTGTGTCCGATATATTATATAATTTCTTACTCCCCATGGATGGATACTGTAGGATCTGCAAACCATCTTGGCACTTTTTAATAGGGTACAGACCAAGTGGTTGAAGGGGACCTTGGACAAATCATTTCCTTGCACAACCGTTATATTACAAAACACTACAGTCTCTACTTACTGAACCCAAGACTTCTTGGGTCGCAATGATCCATTTTTCCAGTTTCAGATCTCCAAGACTATAAATATAATACCATATATATACTTTATAATTATTCATTATTCACAATTATGTAACTTAAAGTTAAAGTAGTTCTATCCCAGTTGGCCTCTGACTTTGATAGAGTGCGGTTATACTGTGACGTGAAGAACTAAGTACATTTTACTAACTCTTCATAACTATATTTTGTTTGTTTTATTTATTTTTTTTCAATTATGTGTAATGGAACATAATTAATGATGAGGGACGATGAGGTAGGTGTTTCGCCATCCTTTTCTGAGACCGATGCTCCTAAACCAGATGACGAGTTTATGGACGATTCTACCTCAAAGAAACGTAATTTCGAAGGCTCTCCACTAAATCTATCCCCAGCTAAAAAAATTGGTAAATATTATCTAGAAATGCCGCCTACAACTGTAAGTAACAAATTTCAATTATTAAAAGAAATCAATCTTGAAGATCGAAATAATCCTACTTCAAACACAAACACGGTTACTGATACCCGTAACAATACAGTTAAGCCTGTTACAGCGATAATTCCGCCAATTTATTTACATAATGCAAATAACTATCAAGCATTGTTAAAGGACCTAAATGCACTATGTTTAAACCCTTTCACTACAAAATTAGTCGGTAAAGACACTAAAATTATGCTTTCATCTATCGAAGATTTCCGGAGAGTAACTAAATATTATGATAGTGAAAAAATTGAATATCATACTTATTCAGTGGAAAAAAATAAAGCTCTTAATGTAGTTATTAGAAAAGTCCCATATTCTATAACAGAAGAAGAACTAAAAGCAGAATTAAAATCTAAACATTTAGATGTTCTACATGTTGCGCGAATTCTTAATAAGGAAAAAAAACCCACACCTCTCTGCTCCGTCTCGCTAGTTAATAATGAAAAGGCCAAAGATATTTTTAATATGACTAATCTTTTTTCAGCTATAATATCTGTAGAACCAAAACATAAAAATCAAGATATACCCATGTGTACTAACTGTCAAAGATATGGTCACACAAAAAATTACTGTCATTTAGAACCTAGGTGTATTAAATGTAAGGAAAACCACCATTTTTCTAAATGCCCGTTAAAATTCACAGACAAACCTTACTGTGTTAATTGTAACCAAGGGCATGCTGCCAATTATAAAGGTTGCTCCTATTATCAAAATATTAAAAAAAAAATAATTAACTCACCTCCAGTCGAAAATATGAATAACACTGAAACTGTTGATAACCGCAAGCCAGCCAGGAGAACTACACCAAATTTGAAATATTCTTCCGTCCTAACGCCTGATCAAAAAAATGTTCAAGAAACTAACATAGAAAGTAACAGCACCGAAAACGTTTTATCAAAAATCATGAACATTATTATAGAAGCGATAAAACCTTACTTCTCACAAATAATTAGCCAGTTAAGTTCCCTTGTTACCACGTTATTTACAAATGGGCCGTAAAGTAAACAACAATCTATCTAATGTTACTAATTCCTACAAGACCAGCTATTATCATTATTTTTATTTGCTTTTTTGTCATCGTTTATCAAGACTACGCTCTCTACGCATTTATGGCTACTGAATTAAGAAAATTAATAATTTTAAACTGGAATGCTTATGGTATTTCCTCTCAAAAAACTGAATTCAAAATATTTCTAGAAACAAATTCTGTCGATATAGCATGCATTTCCGAAACTCATCTTTGCCGAACTGACAAATTTAACATACCTGGCTACAAAACTCTTCGGAACGACCGAGACAGTGTAACCGCCTCCGGCGGTGTGGCTCTCATAGTAAAAAACAACATCAGATTTTCAGAAAATGTTATTTGTGATGTGTCTAATATTGAAGCCATTTCAATTTGTTTAGATACATCTCCTGGTACCATTGTCACAGCTGTTTACAAGCCACCTAACAAAAACATCAGAGAAGAAGAAATTCTCGAGTTATTTAAACCAAATATACAAACAATAGTAATTGGTGATATGAATAGCAAACATATTTACTGGGGGTGCCGGAAAACGAATTCGAGCGGAAACAAATTGCTAGACATCTGCTCCAGGCAAAATATCCATATTATCGCTCCGAGTGAACCAACATTTTACAGAAGAGGTTGTTCACCCGATATCCTAGACTTAGTGTTAACTAAAAATATCAATCTACCGATAACAGTTCAAACATTATCCGCTCTTAACTCTGACCATATCCCCGTCTTAATTCATTTCAGCACCGAAATTCAACAAACTCCTACTCGAAACTCTCTTATTAAAGGAGTAATCGACTGGGATACCTATAAACACCTGATTTACCATAATGTTTGTCCCAAAAATCATTTCGCAAGCCCACAAGAAATCGATGAAAGCATAAACAAACTGCAGCAAACCATAGCTGAATGCTTAAAGCAGTCAACCACAAGAATATTTCGTACAAAAAGGATAACTCTCACAAGCAGTGTGCCTAGTTCCATTCTTCTTAAAATAAAGGAAAAAAATAAAACAAGGAGGAGATGGATGCAAACCAGGAATCCTCAAGACAAAAGTAAATGGAACTTTCTAAAACGCGCCGTAAAAAAGGAGTTAGAGGAATTCACGATATCCAAGTACAAAAACTATGTTTCCAACCTGGACCCAAGAGACCAATCATTATGGAAAGCTACAAAACGCCTTTTAAATAAAAAAGTAAATATCCCTAGTCTAGTAATTAACGGAGGGTATATCACCAGCGACTTGGATAAAGCCGAAGCCTTTGCCGATTATTTCCAGCTAACATTTTCAAATTCACAAGCCGATAGAGTGCGGTCAGACGTTGAAATCGAAGAGTTTTTACGGTCACCTCTACCAACAGTACAACTGCCGGTGGAATTCACCACTCCTAAAGAAATCCAGTCACTAATTAGGAAGCTCAAAATTAGGAAAAGTCCCGGACACGACTTGATACCAGCAATTGCAATAAAAAAGTTACCCAGGAAAGCAGTTGCTCTGATAACAGCAATTTTCAACAGCTGTTTAAGGATAGGATATTTTCCTGATACTTGGAAGAGAGCAGAAATGGTGGTTATAAACAAACCTGGCAAAAATGCCAAAGAATTAAGCAGCTACCGCCCCATTAGTCTACTGCCAATCGTAGGAAAACTGTTCGAATCAGTTATTAAAATGCGCCTCTCTACTTATCTTCAATCTATAGACATTATCCCAAACTTTCAGTTTGGTTTTCAACTCAACCATTCTACATCACACCAATTATCAAGATTATCAGAGTTCATAGTCAACGGATTTGAAATGAAAAAACACACGCTAGTTGCATTCCTAGACTTTAAACAAGCATTTGATAAAGTTTGGCACACCGGTCTCCTCTACAAACTCAAAAAATCAAATACTCCAAAATTCCTTCACGACATCATATGCTCGTTTCTGAACAATCGATCATATACAGTTAAAATTAACAACACTAACTCAACCATTAGACCGATCAGTGGCGGTACCCCACAGGGCTCAGTTCTCTCTCCGATCCTCTTCAACTTTTATGTTCATGACATCACACAGTCTCCACTTACCTCCATAGCTATGTTCGCTGACGACACAGCAGTATTCTCGCAGAGTGATGACATAATAATAGCCAGGAACACACTTCAAAGTCATCTAAATGAGTTGCAACAATACTTTTTAAAATGGAAATTTGACCTTAACGTTCAAAAATGCTGCGCAAAAATTTTCACCCTTAGACGCCCTTCAGACCCACCTGAGCTAGTGCTCAATGGCAGCAACCTCCCGTGGAATAAGGAAGCTGTAAAATATCTCGGAATTTATTTAGATCGTCGCCTTACCTGGAACCAGCATATCAACACTAAATTAACACAGGCCTACGCAAGACTAGCTCTACTTTATCCCATAATTAATAGAAAATCCAGATTAAAACCAGAAACAGCCTTATTAATTTATAAAACCATAATTAGACCTCTACTAATGTACGGTTGTGAAGTGTGGGGTGCAGTGTCTACAACAAAGAAAAAAAAATTGCAAACTTTTCAAAATAAAATCCTACGGATCGCAGTAGACGCGCCTTGGTTTGTACGAAACAGTCAACTTCACCGAGAGCTAAACCTAGAGTCGATTGATGAATTTATTAAAAAACGTTACAGCAGATTTAAGACCGGATTACCAGCAGTCCAAGGAGCTGTAGCATTCAACATAGGCGAACCTATTTCATCCCCAAGACTAAAACCAAGACTCTTGAAAGATATTCTGATGTGATCTCAATAGATAACGTTTCTCACCAATCGTTTTAACAAAATGTAATATAATCCTGTTTTCTTTCAGTTTTCCGTTTTATAGTACTATAGTTCTGTTTATTATTACATTAATGTTATTTTTGTTTACTTATTTACATGCTTTATTTTCAAACTACTATTATTCTTTTATATGAAAAAACGCTATTATATATTTACATCTTCTCTGTAAATAATCTGATAATGTACAGTTAGGGGTGTCTCTTGCATGAGACGAAACCCACACTTTCACTAAGTGTTAAATCTTAATATTTCATTATTAAAAAAACCATGTAAGGCTAGGAATAGCCGATCTGGAAATAAAGAGAATAAAAAAAGAAAAAAAAATAGTTCTATCCGGTATTAATTTACTTCTGAATTGAGATGGCCAGTGTGGCTGTCGTAACCTCATCTTTGTCCTTCGGTGACAAAGCGACAACGGAAAAACCCGAATTGATTAGTAATGAACAATAATTGTCTCATTACAATAGAGTATTTAATTCTTGTTTTGTTTTTTTACTGGCCTTCTTCAGAAGTATGCATAGTTTTTATAATCTATCCCAAGGGTACCTAAACTGATGTAGTTAAAAAACAAAACTTGTTGAAACATTTTTTTTTCTCTTAATATTTTCATTTGCACCTATATAGAAACAATTGACAATCAGCAGATTTGCTGTCTGTAGAATTGCAAATAGAACAAAATAACATAAGAGGCACGAAGAAGAACAACAAATTAAGCAGAAGAGAACAAGTGCTAATAATTAGACTTAGAACTGGGCACAACCGGGTCAAATCGCACATGTTCAGATAGTTCAAGATAGGAACGAGCCGCCTATGCGATTGCGGTGAAGAGGAGCAATCAGGTGTCCATATCCTCCAGTCCTGCCGATTTCACGAAAATGTCCGCAAACAAATTTGGCCAGAGCCAGTGTCATTGGAGAGGATGCTGTGCGGAAGCTTGGAGGATCTCAGGAGAATAACCGAATTTTAATCTCTGTTGACTGAGATAGTCACCTGAAGGTGGATCGAGGAAGAAAAAGAAGTATCCATCGGTATTCGGATTTAATTTCCTATGATAATAGATCTTCCATACACGTTCTTTTTAGTCTCCCCCTAGTGTTCTCATAGTAGAGAGTAGTCGAGATTTGTTCTATCAATTGGTTTGGGTGTAGTTTTTCTAGAAAGCGTTTTTAGTGTGTTTATAAGTATGCGTAAAACGTCAGTATTTTCAATTCAGCATGCATAGTTTTGTTGACATACCAGGGTGCTTTTGTGGCAAGTCTAAGTATTTTTTATGGAAATATTTGTAGTCGTTTTCTGTGAGTCTGTTTAGTGATGCCATAAATTTGTAATGCATATTTCCAAACTGGCTTTAGTAAGTAAGTGTATACATTCCTGAATAGTGAATAGTTAAAGATTTTTGTGATTGGCGTTTCATCTTAACGTGAGGACCCCATGTCATTCTCCTATAAGTTCCTCTTCTTGATTGATTGAAATCGTTTAGTCGTGTTCACATCTAGTTAAGTCATTGTTATTATTAAAATAAACGCGAAAAGATGGCGAATGAACATTTAACCTAAAAGTTACCTTTAAAGTTTAAAGACAAAACCTATTTTGCATTCAAATTGATGATAAATCTATTAATAGAAACGTTCAATATCGATGCACACTTATTTAAAATATATTTCAGTATGTGATATATCTTTGATAGCTTAATATACTTTTGATATGTTTTTTGAAGTGATTGTTTGAATATTTCAATGACAGCGGTGTGCTAATGGGTGGAGTGCTGAGTTGAAGGTTCTGACTATTCATCCAGCTGTGACAGATAAATTATTTGATCTGTCAGCAGCCACAGATGGATTCTGTGGTATCTCCAGACCCTCCTGCGCCTATAAATTAGGTATCCATAATTAGAGAAAAAACCTGGTGGTTGAGCGTAATACCTGGCAAATCACCTCCCTGCACTCCCGTTGTCTTAAAACGAGTGCAGTCTCCACCACACACTGAAGATCCTTCATGGGTTGTAGTGGTACAGGTTTTTTTTAATGATTATTATGAAGATATGAAAATTGTTAAATACTTTTACGCACAATAATTTGTTATATCTTCTATGAAATATCTATTCGGAAGATATAATATTAATAAAAATCAAACGTGATTACAACCTTTAGTGTGAGTAGAGTATCATCCATACGTGGGAGTAGATGTGGTTAATATCCACGACACAACCTTCGGGTTTTTTTCTCAGCCCATTGAATATTTAAGTACCTAATACATGAAGGGCGTGCCTAAGTATCCGACACCACAGCTCATCTACCAGTAAATAACATAATATTATACGTAAAATCATTTATTTAATTAAATAGCTCATTTAAAAACCAATTATTGTAACAAGAATTTTTCAAATAGAACTATCGGCGAGTAAATAAGGAACAAAAAGAATTTAGGACAACGAAAAACTGCAAAAGAGGCAAAAATATTGTCGCAACAGATTTAGAAGCATTGTCTATTCAATTGTAATATAATAGCTCAAAAATTATTCTAACAATATCATTGCCTTTCTGTTAAACATGGTCCCTTACTATTTACGGAGAAGTTTTGAAAATAATGGTTTGTCGTAGCATTTTGTGTCGAAACGTTTAATTATAGTGGAGTATTATATTATATTATATTATGAGTTAACACAAAAATAAAAAATATATATTTTTTTTTATGTATATACATTTATGCCATATTTAAATATTATTTAAACCCGACATTTAATAATCGTTTCTTTATTTGTTGCAGGTGAGTTGGTGTATTATTGAAATGCTGAGCCAATGGTCAACTTGCCTTATAAAGCCATCCAAGTATAAACAATTTGTCTATAAACAATATTAATTAGTTAGTACAGTCAATTTTAAACTACATTTAATCTTATTCTGGTTTATAAATTTACATTTTTGTATTTACGCTTATTTGTTGTTAAAGGTTTTCATGAATGGAACATTCCCGATAAATAATTAATTTTCATCCAATTTATTAATAATTTTTTAATTTCCTGGCTTGATTCTTGCTTCAAATAATGTTGTTAAAAATTATTTTTATATTCTATTTTGATTGTTCATAGTAAATTTTATTTCCCAATTCCGCCGGAAAAGCTAGTTAAATAAAAACTTTTAATTTACTCAAATCAAATGATAAAATAATTATCGTAAAGGAATATATACCTTATTCATATATAATGTGTTTATATAACGTTTCAGTTAGAAGAGGCCATGGTTCTTCAAGGACTGTAGAGGCCAATAATGAATGAATAAATGAATGAACGTTTAATAAGTTGGGAAAAAATTAAATAATATTAAATGAATAAATATAATGTTAAATTTTATATTGTTGAAAATTCGCAAAACACTGATATCTGTGGTAATAATTTTTTAGAAGGTTTAATGGATTGATTATTGTTTTTATAATATAAATGCTTGCCTGCAGCGGGATTTGAACAAGGATTTTCGGCATGGCAACTCAGTGCTCTACCGCTGAGCCACTCCGAACCCATATTTCCTTCGGATCCCCTTCTACAATTGGGAATATCTTATATAACTTTGATAGTGGTAGTGTGGTTCTTGCTAATTAATTAAACCACCATTTCTGGTACTTGGGATTGTAAGCCTGAAGCTACAATTGGTTACAGATGGTCTAGCCACTGGACTTCATCGACCCTACTGTTAGGAAACAACCCAGCCTACATGACCGCTCGTGACTCCAAGAAAGGTCACAGTGACTGCGGGTCGTAAATCGCGACCACCCTTCGCCTCTTGGAACGAGGTGGAAGTCCTCCTAATGTTATCCGGTAATCGAGTCATCTGATCTGTCTTAGCTATTTTATGCGGTGTGTTGAAGAAGTGTGTAAGGCTAAGGGATCCTATCAGCGAGCATATACAAATATTTTATCTCATCAGCTATTGGGTTTCATATGAAGTGTGCGCATTCCAAAAAAAAAATGTTTATCAACAACTATGTTTGTTGAATTGTAATGGTTGTAAAAAAAGAGATGAATTATAAAAGCTCATTACAATCTGTAAAAATAAACATTGTAAACAGAAGTCCACAAATTTAGAAAAAACGGACATTTCATTTGAAACGACCCGATAGTAAGAATTGATGTCAGCTTGACAAGTTGTTGAGGGCGTCTACTTAAGCAATAATACAAACAAATTTAACATAAAATCCTAAAATTAAAAATAAGAAGTCTCATTTTAAGACCCAATAAGAAAACAATAGGTTTCATTAAATCAATAAGGTGTCCTCTAAACTTCGCACAATGCACACAGAAACATCCTTCACAACTTTAAGAACATGTTCTTTGACATGAGAGAGGAAAACATTAACATCTATTGAGAGTTAATGAATTGTGGAAAATTTGAGTGATTGCCTCAGGACACCCTAAGGTCGGCCGGCGCATACGCTGAATACACAACAAGACGAATCCTCCAATAGGAATGCTGGATGGCCCTGTTACATAAATTGGGCACCTCGGCCTTCATAAATCACTTCAGAAGGGGGGGGGGGGTAAATATGTCTCCTCCACCATGTCCTTTTCCTTTTCTGGCTAACAGGAAACCCAAGGATATAATGACACTGACGCTTCTTAATTATATTTATTGCTAAATATTTTTATTTGAAAAGAAAATATATATTTATTGCTAATTATAAAGTGACTGAGGTTGGTTCGCAACCCATCATTGAACACTTTCAAATATTTTATCTTAGGAATTTATATTGGGAAATTTTTTTTTTTTATCTTGTTACAAAGGATGTTTAAGGGTTAATTAGCCAAACTGAAAATTTGTACCTCAAGAAAAAAATACTATGGAGGTCTGAACGCAAACGCTTTATTTAGGAGATATTCACACCTAAAGGTTTTCATTGTTATGAATTATTTAGGTTTAGTAAATAAAACTTATATTTTTTGTTCCAACTGCTTTATTCATTAAATGTAAACATTAACTTTCATATTAAATATTTAAATTGATTTACTCGAGCATTAAGATAGGCTCGGCATCTTTCGGAATCTCTTAATAATAATTCAGTTGGTGATAATCCACTTCAACAGGGAAGTAACGAGTGGTTTTTATTAGATGGTTGTCCTAAAAAATACGTCCAAAGAGGTCCACGACAATGGCTAAATATTAATTATCCGAATCATTGGATTGATCGTGCAAGACCAGTGGCTCGGACAAGAAAGCGTTCGAGGCATACCTCCATAGGAAAGTTTTATTTTTTTGAGGTCCTTAGTTCAAATTTTCAGTTTGGGTACTTATCCTGTAACACCCTGTATTATAAATATTATAGTACGTTTGCTACCATGATACGTAATTAACACTATGTATAAAAAATTTCATATTCAACAAAGAACTGAGAAGCCAAAAGCTTCATGATAATGATCTGAAATTGGCCTCGTAAAGATAATACCTCAATTGGTTTTGTTTGGAAAAAGACAATAAATTCCAATTAAAATGTTACGTTTTCATTATTTACGTCTGAACTATGTTTATTTCATTCACTTTATTCGAGCGCTGCCTACCTAGCAGCCTCAAACTGCTCCTAACTGCTCCAGTGTTGAATCTAATCAGAATGTCATTTATTATTTTTAGCTACCCAGAATAGAAATAAATGTCAATAAATTGAGATAACGGGTCGGATCCATTAGGAACAGATAGAGATGATTAGAATTTCCTAGAGACGACATAAATAATTGAAATGGTTCTTAGTAACAGACGGGGAGGTTATGTAAAATATTCAAAATCTTTAATGGTATTCTACATAATTGTATTTTCGAAAAGCGAAGCATAGTGTTAATATTAGCCTCTCTGATTTGGTCTTGCTCTCTAATAAAAATAGAAGAGATAAGATGGCAGTAAAAAACAATCATTGTATATTAAAAAGTAAACTTAATTTACCACAATTTGAGCTTGAAAGCATCTCTGTAGATTTTTTTTTTTTTTTTGAGATTTTAATTTTATTTTATTTTAAATTATATAGATACATTTTAAACATTGGTGGGATAATCCCTTACAATGAGAATGATTTTGCATACATGGTTGTTTGGTTAATAAGTTTTTGTTGTTGGGAAAAATTTTAAAAACCCAACAGAAAAAAGAAGTACATAGGATTTTATACATTTATAAGTGTACATACAAAACATTTTTATATACAACATTGTTATTATATACTACATTATATAGCATATAAGAACATTAATTTAAAGAAGAACTCATTTCAAAATATATATTATTTATAGTAGAATGTGTTTTGTTCGTTTGTGTCTGTATTTTGGTTGTTGTTTGTTCATTTAACGTCACTTTATGCTGCTATGGCTAATCGGACGATGCTACAGTGGGAGCTCTAAATTTTGCCTATCCAGGTTTTATTAGGATAGGGATTTTTAACGAGTACCTGACATCGTACAGGCTCGGGACACCCGTTTAACGTCCCTTCCGAAGGACGGCGTAACTAAGGATTTTTTACTCCCTTTAAAAAATCCTAGAGCCACCTGCCGGGCTACGAACCCGCGATCTTGTATTTTGTATCTGTATATTTTGTATATCTGTATTTTGGTGTTGTTGTTTTTGTATAATTTCCTATTTCTTGAATGAGTATGTTGTCTGATAGTTGGCATGAGGTGAAGAATCTAAGGCTCTGTAGATTGACATGTGTTTCCAAAATAAACGATTTCAAAAATCCGTCCATCATTCCATACGGTAAAATTTTGCGGTATATCGTTAGGCTTAAGCACAAAATACACGGAGTAACCCAAGTTTTTTCTTCTTCCACTGATCCAACTCTTAAAAACCTTATCTTCAGGTCCATCCATTATCTCTACTGTCCCTAAGAACAAGTGGTTAAGTCGAATTTTCCATAATGAGTTTATTAAATGAACTCCTGTTCAAGACAAGGCTGACTCCCAGGTATGCATAACGAGAATGACACGATTCTGCATCCGCCACTCCTTCAAGATTACTTCTCTCACAAATCGATTTATACTAAAAAGTTTAATTACTTTCAATCTCTTTATTGGATTATTAAATACAGAGAGGACATAAAAGTTCTCCTGGAAAAAATAGGAGAAAATATCCGCATTTTTCCCACTTTCTAATCGGCTAAGAAGCAAGATTGTTTCGAATTTACGAGTCATCGTAGAAAGCGGTGTACGGACTCAGTGCACATGTTAATATGTCCAATGTACATGTCAAAGTCACCTTTCTATTTCCCTCAGGAGGAAGGAATTCTGAGAGCTTTCTCACTCAGTTTTCCATTCGCCGGGGAAACATTGTCATTCGAAGAGAATGAGGAACTGTTGGAGTGAGATGAGAAGCGTGCATAAGAAGTTCGGCCAGCCTATCTCCTTCGGCAAGGATGCATATATATACACACATATGCATAAATACATTTAAAAAATAATAATAAAAACGAATACCACACACTGCTGTCTCAATCAGTGCCCACGTTTCCTCGAGTAGCAATTGACTCAGCTATAGTTGAAGATTACAGAAGGTTTTGCAAGAGATCAGCCGACCCGAACAGGAGTCTCCGTCCACGAAATCGGGGAAGTTGAAAACGCACTGGGTTGTATAACAGTTGGCTAGGTGAATTGGATCAATTAGAACGGAAAAGTTCAGTCTTATTAAATTATCTTTGATACTTAAAACTGATTTGTTTGTTTTTTTATTTAGAGATACTTTATGCTACTATGACTAATTGGAAGGTGCTACACTGTGTGTCTTAAATTGTGTCTAGATAGGTATAGTCAGGATAGGGATCTTTACGAATACCTGACACCACACAGCCTCGGATCCGCTAATTTACGTCCCTTCCGAAGGGCGGCATAAGCAAAAAGTTTTTATTCCCTTTAAATAATCCTAAGAACACCTGCCCTGGGGCGAACCCTCGATATTGGGGATATCAGGCTGTAATGTTAACCATTAACCGTTAACGCCACAGGTGAACCTTATTAGAATTTAAAAGTTACTATACTTTTTAAATTTTACTATAGTCGAACTATACTATAGTTACTATAGACCCAACCTAAAAGGAAGAACATTATTTTCAGATATTCTAAAATAAAGTATTGCCTGTGCTGCCTAGATATTCTGGCTGACAAAAGGTTAAGTATACTAGATGATTTCCGGGTCACAAATTGACTTTTTCATATTTTTCACTAGTTCAATTAAGCAAAGCTTGCTGCACCGAAACTACATTTTTTGTTGAGAACCGAACTAAAACTATGAGAAAGAAGGCGGTAAACTGCATATATTTTAAGTGAAATTCTTGTAACGGGTTAGTAAAGTCGTTGGGCTTAGCAATGAACGAATCCCTGAAAGGTTAATGAGCGCTGAGCAGACTAGTAAACGCCCAAAGCGTAGACCGAAGCCTAGTTTGGAGGATTACATTAAAGGTGATCTTCGAGATCTGGGTTTGGTTAACGGTCCATGTACGGAAGTTTGTAAATAGAGAATGGTGCTATCGGCATCGAACCTTCGGGTTCACTAAGTCTTATTATTATTCTAATCTAGTCTATCTCTAAGAAACCCCGATAAAAATAATTTCCTCTTCTCAAGGCCATATAGAATCCCCAGTAACTGGTTAGGAATGGTTCAATTTTGCCCTGATTAGGAAATGATAAGTTTACACAATGAACAGTTCTACATGTTCCTCCTGTATCTAATCCGCTATCTCAATTTATTGATGTTTAATTTCTTCGTGCCGCTAACGGTAATACACTACACTACTTGCCTTTATTAGCTATGCTAACGACAACATTAATGACTCGTTATATATGCTTGTATGTTTATGTTAAAATAAGGTTTGATGTTTCGTCGTAAAAGTGTAATTCGACCCTATTGCGACATCAGACCTAATGGCTATGCAGTGCAGGGCACAATAGCTGGAGTCTCTCATGGTATAATAAAGTCCTGTTTTTTGTATTGTACTAACTGTAGATTTCATAACTATTTTCTTAAAAAAGAAATAAGATGATTTACATTTAATTGTTATAATCAATCAAAGAGTTTATAGTAAAAATATTGAGTCGTAAATTATGAATCAAAAAGAAAAAAAAACTTTATAATTAAACCCACGAAGGGTATTGGGGCCAGTACCTGTGTTGGGAAGTAATTTGGCTTAGATAAGCTTAACTGACAGGTTCCCCCTAATTATAGGTACCCACTTTATAGGCTTGGTGAGTCGTTTCACCATAAGCAAAATAAAATATCATATTTATAGAAACAGAGACAAACTAAAACTCTAACCAAAAAATTAAATATATATTATTCAAACTGGCTACTTATAGACGTCTGAAACACCAACATATATTTATGTATAATATTAACTTTAGGCCCCGAGTTCTAGTCAGGCTGTAGCAGGTAAATTATTTATTCTGTTAGCGGCCGTGAATGGACTCTCTTGGATCTGGAGACCCTCCTGCGCCTCACCCAAAAAAAAAATCGGTGGTTACGCGTGACCTGTACTAAACACCTTTTGTAACACTGCTTAGAAATAGTACGTTCCTTGTACGGTGACCTTGTACTTAACAACTTGGCCTTTACGGGTTTAAATGGCTTTTACGGGTTTTTTTTTTAAATGAATTTTAAAGTAAAATTTAAATTTAAATTATACTAGTAAAATTTATGTTGATCGTTTTGGGATTAACAGAGGTTATTTTTTAAAATTTAGTTTAACTATTTATTTTTTAAAATTTGATGCCATATTTCGATAAAATATATAACGGAATAAAAGTATATCGATCTCCTACGTTGTAGTGGCCTGCACTGTCTATAAGCCTGATAGCCTAACTGTTGAAGGAGGTTCTCTGTTCTAATTGAGAGCGATTTTCCTCAGCTGATGATCTACCAGAATTACCTCCACTCCTAGGGATTTGTTTATGGTTGGAAGAAGATAGTGGCTCCAACGCACATTTCCTTGGGGGGGGGGCGGGGGAGGAGTGAAGGTGCTGTTTTAGGGAATCCCGCCGGATAGGGGGGAAGAACTTCTTTCGAAAAAGAAACCGAGAAACTGTGTGCTCAACTATATTGATAATGTTTTAATTTTTAAATGTTTTTATTTTGAATAGAAATGATTTGCCCTGGTCGGGACTCGAACCCGGATCGTCCGCCCCTCCGTGACAGCACTCTACCATTTGAGCTACCAGGGGCCGCCTCACAGTCAGGACAAATCCGTCCTCTTCACCGATCCCATATCCCCGTGTTCTCGCAATTTTGCGGTGTATGCAATAAATAAAATGTGTAAATCCTAAATATTTGTTTATGCACGCATCCTTGTCTATCCAACATTCTTATCCCGTACATGCAATGTTATAACATAACCTTACAATAAATCATACAATACACTGGCGTACTTTTGGTTGCCCTTTCCAGGAATTAGTTCATTAAATCGCGAACAGATTGCAGGAGGGTGTTTGCTAACCCGGCCATGAAGCGTGCTTCGTTCCTTTGCCTTTCCTTCGTCGTGAGCAACTCACAACACGTTCTTCATAAATCCTTATTCTGCCGACGAAGGTAATCTATTCATCGGATCTATTAGGGAATATCGCTGTCCGCTGCCGAATATTTCCGTCATGGAATAATGAGCGATCGTTTTTAAAGTATCATGGAGGTAATTATTCTTCTGTATAGAGTTATAGATGAACCCGCATGGGCGGAATGTTCTTGGATGAAATGGACGTGGAGTTGTTAGATATGAATATCTTTGAAGGAGGAAATACTCGGATCGAAACGTTATTTTCCTGTTCAAGTTTTCTTTCTTGTCATTCTTCGAAATAATTAATTCAGGAAAATCTTGAGGAAAAACTTTAAAGCAATCATCTAACAACTATTCATATTTTTAATTTAATACACATCAAGGTTGGCATATTAAATGATTCCATTGTCTACTTTTTATATCTTTACAATATTACCGATAATGTTATTTTAAAATAAACTTTTGGTAATATCTTATATTTTATAATGGCTACATTGAAGTAACGATTTACAAAATATGTAATCACCTTCCACATCTCAAACATATTCCTTTAGTTTAACAGTTAAGCATTTATAACTGTTTTAAATGAGTATTCATATTTATAAATAATTTCACACTCAAAAGTAAAAACTAAAAAGTATTTGTATTTAGTCAACACTTTTCCATAGTAACGGAGTTGCCATGACAATGACACGTACGCAAGATGGCATAGATACGTGTTATATTAATACATCGTGTGTTATCTCGTAAACGGTTGGTTATACAACAGAGCATTATTCACATGAAACCTGTATTCGTTCTACTTTTCGAGGTCAATATGTTAAGCAGTATTGTTTATTTAACTTATTAATAATAAAAATGATAATACACAGTACTTGATCTATTATATGCTGACTGCCCAATCTATCTTGATATACCTGGTCTTATCTGTAATTTATATCATTATAAATATGTTAGTCTATTCTTAATTTCTGAATTAACTATATATCATTGCATTTATTTAAGGAACGTCTATATAATTAATAAAATCTGTTTTATGACTATTTGTGCCGCACAGAAATTATTAATCAAGAAGTAGTGACTGACTTATTATTTTGTTACGATTAATTTTTTATTTTACTGAATGTTTATTGTAGGAATGTTTAGTCGTTTTTCAACTTTTTTCCTCAAATGTTTCTTGCTAATGGATATCTTCACACTTCTATTTAGTGAAAGAATGTTATGAGTGTATGAGATACATATTGCGGTCATTGCAATCCACAAAATTGTCTTGTTTGAGTTTCATCACGGTTTCATGTTTGGGTAATTGAATAATTTACTAAATGAAGAAAAAAATGTCTATGACTTATCTGCGACACGAATCGAATGTGCTTTCGTAAAGGTAAAGTATAACGCAGCAGACAGATTGGCAAACTCCTGTAATGAAAGGAAGGTAATGAACTTTGACTCCCAGAACGGATTTCCAACAATCTGGAAGGATTGGACGCAATTGCAAGATAAGATTGGATTCCTCAAGTAGCCGCGACCTCCAGGGACTTTGAGTAAGTAGGCCAATGGTAATATCCTGGAGTATTCCTTGTCGGCCACCAGGAAGTATAATCGTTCCTCAAGGACTGTCCTGTAGTTTGTTGTCCTCGCTGGAACTGTTCCGTGAGTTAATATCGATGTTTAATCTCTTATTAGGATCAGGATACCTTCAGGATTTTTTTTCCTGAATAGAAGTTTATTGTGATGGGCTTCGTCCTTCGCTCCGTCAAACGCTGCTTCTACAGCTGGGCTGAGGTCGCAGAATTTTTGTTATTAGTATTGTTTTTAGGTACGAAATTCCTCAATATGGTTTGAAGGGTTTTAGATTTAGTACACTATAGACTCCGTACTGTTTCTAATACAACGGTTGTGCAGGGTGGTGATTTTTTTGATAACACGTTCAGCAGATAGGTTTTTCCTGCTCTTTAGGACATACTCATTTCACAGAGGCTGAATTTTAACATGGGATTTTCTGCATAACTCCAGATTTAGGTTGTGAATGGCATCCAAAATCGAAACTATAACATGCCTATTAGTGGTCTTATGTAGAGATAGAGAAAACCCGTAATCTGTAAATCTAAAGCATAGAATCAGTTAAAGGATCATTTAACTGAAGGGGAAAATTTACATAAATTATTTTATCATAACATAAAAAAAAAATTATCGAAACCAATAAAATCTGAGTTATCAATTTGCTACTTCTGATTCCTTGCATCTGTTTCCTCTTAATGCGGCGTAATATTTTCAATTACATTCAATTTATTTTCATTTCACAATATAACTTGAGAAGCCGTTTGTAGTAGTTTATATCTGATGCTCGCCATAATTTTTCTGTTTATTTCTTAGCTAAATTTAGGGGATATTTTTGGATATCTGTTCATCATTTTCTCATTGTTTGATAACTTCTCATTCCAAAGATAATCTAAATATCCAGACTCTAAATCAATGCGATAAGGAAATCCGTGTGAATAGACACATCAGATATTTATGATTTATTATTACTTGTAAGTAATAAACAATAGTGTAATAATTTGAAATTTTGTATAATTGTTTGGCTCTTTATAATTACCATCAGCTGATACTCAACTAGTCAAGATTAGTTTGATTTTTTTTAAATATAGCTTTATTAAAGCTTAAGCCACAATTAGTCTTAATAATAACTCGATACCTGTAAATTATTTACCTTGATTATCAAGGCTTATATAGAAAAAATTGCAACCTTAATTTTGTATAGGTAATTATTGCATCTTGCACTTCCGATAATTAATATTTGAAACACATGACTGGTGGCCGTTCATAGTTAATTGAATATTTCATGGGCATGACATACTTTGAAAACTTTATTAGTAACTGAAGTGTAAATAGAGATATTTAAATGCAAATGAAATAATGTATTAATTAGAATACTAGTTTAGTAATGGAAATTCCTTTTTACAAGTTGTACCTAAATAACAATAAATTTATATATATATATATATATATATATATATATATATATATATATATATATATACATGTTAACCTGGTCTGGAGTATGAGGTAAACATTTTTATTTTAGATTTTCATATTTCCTTATTTTCTCACTTTAGCCCCACCCATTGTAATCGCAGCTCACATTATTACTTAAGCGTTGCATAACCATGGCAACGTTACGACATGATAATTTGTACAGTTCAATGTTGCCAACCTTGGAATATGTAATAAATAGGAATCTATTAAAACTTATATCTTTTTTCACAACAGGTTGTTATAATTTCAGTTTAATGATAATATCCAGGGAGGTCATTCCGGGTATGAAATAGGCGTATCATTCAGCACATTTGTTTATGTTGGAGGTAAAAATCTGCTGAGTCGGAGATCGTATCCAAAGTCGATATATCTTCCCCTAGTAGGGAGAAACTATGGCGAGTGCTGCTATCTACAGGCGGATTGATTTACCGTCCCCGCACGCCCCTACTGTCTGTCGTTAAAGATAATATCAGTTCCAGAGGCAGCACTGATACCCTTCCATGCCATTTTCCCATGATGCAATTTCCTATCCTTATCATTATAATCTTGCATTGTTTCTCTTTTATGAAATCACACAATGATGGGAACATTCTTTGGTATTGTAATTGTAACATTTAATGTACTTTTAATCGGCTTTCCAAGTTATGTGAGCCTAAACCATTTCTTCTTTCTGTGGCATTGCAGATCTCATTGGCTTGTTGTTTGTGGTTTCTCATTCTTGACATCTACCTTCCATTCTTATGTTGTTCTCGATTATATCTTTAATACTAGAATACTTCGTATCCGTCTCCTCTAAGGATATCCCCTAAGTACGATTTCGTTCTTATCTGAATAGTTTTCAATAATTCAATGGTAACATTTGGACTATTTAACAGTGCTTCGTTAATTTACATAACTGTCCAGGGTATTTGGAACATCCTTCTATAAAAAGACATCTCTAACGCATCCTAGGATTGATAGAAATAGCCAAAAATAACATTTGATTTTCGTTGACGCAAATTGAACTACTTAAACATCTTGAGGTCTTGCGATTGATACTTTGTAAGAACTGGAATCTTTCCTAGCCAACCGTTCTGCAGGATAGTTTATACTTAATAGCCACATTTTCTCTAACTTGTATATGTTGGCCTTACCGCAGAAGTTCCCTCAATGTTGGTTTACGACATATCAATCTACAGTTTGGTTTTTTTTATTTTATAAATTTCAACTAGCGACATGCTTTCACGTATTTAAGAATCTTGGATCACTACTGTATTGAACTGTTTCTAGGACATCGTTCGTGCACGGAAACGATTCAGTCAAAAATTCAACTTTATAGAGGTTGGAGACTCGCTAGGCCTCACATAGTCGATCCAAGGCTGATAACAGAATAAATCATTTTCGACAACAATATATAGATATAGTTTAGTACCATCGTACCCTTACCCACTGAGGTACCTCGCTGGAGTATTAAACAAATTATAATTGCTCAAGATGGCTCAAGCAAATTGTCGACTGGAACCTGTTCTAGAAGTTCCCTGTTCCAGTGCCCTTAACCTTTATCCTCCCATCCTTTTACGGTGCATGCGCATACGCTCATTAGCATACTTAAAGGAGCGCATTGAGGATGCATTACAACCAGCTTCTTATCGGTGAGCATGCGCTGATCCTATCTCACCCAGTCACTCAACTATCAAGGTACAAGGTGAATAGCTTTTGGGTCAAAGCTTGTACGGTTACTTTTGGGAAACAATTAGCAAGGTTGATTTTTTTTTTGGCTTTTGCGAATTTAACTCCATTGTATGTTAATTATTCTTAATATATAGGACCTTTTATTGTCTAATTTAAAAGGACAGATTAGGTAGATAATAACGAAAGAATTTAGGTGGGTTTACCTTTGAGAAAATTACTAATAACAATAAAATCCTTTATTATTGATCAATAAACTTCTAAATTAAAATAATTTATTGCTATCCTAAGTACATTATTCCTCCAGAGGATATAAACATTTTTTATTTTTGGTCATTTTTAAATGTTTTTTCCTGGAAATGATATTCCCGTTTAAAAATGAACGTTTTAAATACTGTCTCTTTGTTGTTGTTTTTTTTTTCAAATTTTCTCGATTTTTTTCTTTTGAAAAGAAAAGTAATTATGTCATTTCCGTTGACCTCCATTTACCATTACACTAATTTTGACGCAATAAAATAACTTCATTTTTCAATTGGTTGTAAATATGAAAAAAATTACAAAGACATCTACTAAATTTTTTTTTTTTTTAGGTCTTTCATTTTTGTTTCACTTATTTTTCAAGCTATAACTATATTTACAGTTATAGTCTTTTTAGTAAAGATGGTATTCGATTTTTTTATCGTTTTAAAGTGATTCACAAATAGATACATATCTCTAATGCTATTACCTATGTTTAGCGAGATATCGTACGAGAAATCGATACTTATGTATCGCTGTTTGCAATCGACATTTATTTATGTCGATAAACAAACATATAAACCGATCCTTTTTCCTGTCAGTATTTTATTTAAACTTGTTGTATTCATCCGATATAGAGTTAAATATTATTAAGCTTCACATAAAGTTCTCATCTAAAGCTGAAAAGGCATAAATGGATTATCATTGTAATATTATGATTGTAAAATTGTCTTCTAATTATGATAATAAACAAACTATGCATAGTTTAACGAACCTGAAAGTTCAAAGCCGACGCCGATAGTTGCTACCGTCGATTGCTGTCCAAACAAAAAGACCGTAAATTCGCTCATAACGCTATCCACCCACCTATTTCTCGGTCTTCTCTTCGGACCTTTACGAGTCTGCGCTTATTAACTTTTTATATAAAACTTCCTTCTAATCTCAACAATTTCGCTAATCGCTATGCTATCATTTTAATTATATTAAAAGGTTACGTACTTCGCTATCATGATCTTTAAATTTTCCATAATACTTGGATTGGTACCCTGTCATTATGACCAACATGTATTTGGCTGAATATGTTCAGCAATATCTGCTGATATACTTCGAATTCCTCATTTTCATTGACTAATAAGCTATTGGGTCGTATCACATGAAATGTCCGAATTATCCAAAATTATCCGAATGTCCAAAAACCTACGGGGAATCGCCCGTTCGCTCCAATTACCCATCCCTGAACGCGGTGGATATGTTTATCAATCACCAATCTTGAGGTGCCATGTATCCATCCGGGTTTAAACTTGCATATCTCCATAATAAAAAATTGTGTATTTCCATGGTGACATTTGGTTGCACACTAAACAATGTTTGTTCAATTATAGTGGTTGTAAATATTATCATCAAGAGAGGGTTAATAACAGCTGATTAAAATTTGTAAACATTAACTTAGTAAGCTAGGGAAGTCTACTGATTTCACTTTGAATCAGAGAAATAATAAAACCAGACATTTAATACGATACGACCCAATATAAAATAGAAACCTACTGAAGAGCCACTTTGATGGAATTCATCTTCTTGAAGAAGCGAAGCAACTGCGGAGAACATGAAAAATTTATTGCCGCGATATCCTTCCCGTGAAGACCACGCTTCTGGTCCACGGCGTCGCTCATCCTGTCATCCTTGAGAATTTTAATTCCGTCAACCCAAGGATGTTGAATTTAAAAATTATTGCTTCGCTTTAGAAAACTTTTAGGAATGTTAAAATAGATGACAGCATGTATCGTGTTTTCTTATTTTTTTAATTTATATCCGTAAAGATAACATATTTCCTTCTAAAGTTCAAATAATAAAAACAAATATATGATGCGGCATCTTTGAGGTAGCATTTGCCTGAAATGTTATGCAGGAAACGTCATTGCAACGTACAGTCTGACATTAAGGTGTTTTATAGTAAAATAAAGTAAAGACTGCACTGTTTCTGTGCCAATGGTTCTGGAGGGAAATGATATTGGTGAGACGATGATCATTCCTTAAATTTTTCACCCAAATGATGGTACCTACTTTATGGAGACTGATTAAGCCCTAGGAGACTCTCCACATTCCAAAGGGTTCGGAATAGTTTTAGCAGAAAAAATAATTCATCCGCAACACCCAGTCTCTATCTCGAGTATTCATTTATCCCGTTTAAAGTAAAATAATTATTAATTTGTTAATTATATTGTTAGAAAAATTGTGATTAAATACTATGATCAAAATTAAAATAGAACTTTTTTTTTTAACATAAAAAATGATTCTGATACTATCAATCGCTGTTTGCGTAGTTCCGTCCCACTCCACGGATTGTCTTCAATACCCAAGCCCCCTTTGAGGATTACTATTGCAATCCTCCCACCTACGGCTCATTCTAACCCATGGACGTTAACCAGTCGGCTCTACGCTTACTAATGTCTTAGGGATTCTTTCGCAGCGATGTTTATAATCATAAGTGATAAAAACGTTTATAACCAAATAGCGATCAATAACGAGTTGAGTTGAACAAAGAATCGATACCTAACCCAAAGAGGTTGCTCTTCCTGCAGGATCATTATCAAGCACATCGTAGCCCGGAGGCCACGCCCCTCGTACCCTTGGCTCCGGACGAACTTGCCGCAAGCGAAAGTTGTCCCTCTGGAGGCTAGCACCTGTCTAACTTAATTGGAATCTGCTTGATTTAAGTCAACTAGGAAGCAGTTGAGGACTTGCATCTGATAAAATGAATTCCCTTCGAAAATGAATTTCAAGTAAGCGATTTTACTTTCTGATTTCCTACTATCTGCTATTTTAAACTATATCTAAAATGTATTGATCTGATTTTAACTGTAACATTACTTTTAGTTTCCTTATTATCCCAACTCTTGATAAGACAATTAATACACTCTTCGTTCAACTATCGACCTCCTCAGACAGATTGGTAGCTTAACTGCTCTTTTTTATGACACATAAAACGAGCCATGACAATAAACGAGCTATGTATAATAAAACAATTATTTCCTTTTCAATAATAAACCAGGTGTCGACGGGGAATGTTAACGATGAACCGTGAAATCACTTTATCTACTTCACGGTTGTCGTTCTGTCAGTTTTATTGGCTCAATAAGATATTATCGTTGCCATTTCAACTGTCCATATTGCTTTATTAACTGTAATAATAATGATTATTATTACTAATAATCATTATTATTGGAAAAGGTCTTGCAATGGTGTATTGATCGTTATACATTTTTATTATTATACGTAAAGAATAAAGCAGTTTGAATGGAAATACATAATTATATGGATGGGAAAATTAATCGAACGGCTACTGATTTAGTTAAAAACCTGTTATTTTTATTGGATGGAAATCTGAGAAGACATTGGGTCGTTTCATTTGAAATATACGTCATCTTTCCCAACGTGTCCTAAAAGTTCACGGTTTTGTTTAGAAATGTATGAAAATCCGTTTTTAAGTTGAGATTCATTTTCAAAAATTTTACCGCTTGTCGAAGTTGTCGAACGAGAATCTGTTGGTGATAAGTCTTGCGAATAAGGTGGGTGTGGGTGGATTCGTAACCCAGCTCGTTTAGTTTCCTCTCTGTCTGTCATGAAACCTCAGGTATGACGTTGTAGTGTAATAATGCCTTCCGATTAACCAATGCATGTTGTTTTTTTGCATTATGTCAATATTCCTGCAGTACAGTGCGGATGTGATAGTTTCGACCCTGCAGAGTCTAGGTAGGAAATATAAATTAATTAGCCACCACACAGAAACCTGTAGTTTTTTTGGATGCAAAGTCAAATTTTGTATGGCCAAATGGTCCGTTTGGTACACCATTCTTTCTAGAACGCATACAGTTTGGCTTATGAGTACTCAAGTTTCTTTAAAAAAATGTTACAATAAAATCGCCGGTTTCCATATCATTTGTATTGATAGTAAATATTATAAAAAAAGAGAGGATTGATATCAGCTCATTTCGTTCTGTAAATATAAACATAGTTAGCAACTGAAATTTGCTTTGAATTTTTAGAAATAAAAACGGACATTTGATGTAAAACGACTCAATTGTTTTGGACACACACAAACGCATATTGTTGTCGTGCAAGAACTTTTTGTTTTAATTTCATTTCTTATAAAGGTACAAATAATTTCTGAATAATATAGATATTGTAATCTCCGTTCTCTGATCAATTTAGAACACTCAGGTAACGAGATAGAGAAGCGAAATTCATGTGATTCGCTGGCATGGAAAATTGTTTCCTGTGGAGTTCCACAATGCTCTGTAATAAGCAAAAGCAAAAAAACTAGATCCACTACATACCACATGGTCTATTCACTGAAAGAGCATCCTGTAATATTCAACAAATATTACATCCACCCTACAAGTGGAGTTTTGTCAACCGTCCAAAACATACAAGGGGAATATTCACTTTGTTGATAAAGTAGGGTACTGATCTGAAGATGTGATGTCTTTGTTAACCCTCCAACATTAAGTACGAAATCTGGAAATTTTTCGTTATATTTAGCTGAAGGTTGAACTACAATGCAATTCTTATACTTAGGCTTTTTAATTGACTTTGTAGAATGGACCCTCCTTTGATAGCACAGCCTCTAAAAGACACTGTGCTGTTACGAAGACAGCGGTTGTGCTTGGAGGTGATTTGTCCTAGATCCCACTCAATCACCAGTTTTTCTCTCAATTAAGGGTACCCACTTTATAAAATCTGTGTGAGCTCCAGGAGGATCTCCAGATAACTCAGGAACCTGATCCCCGCCTGTGTACAGATTAAATGCATTATCTGCCATAGCCAGATTTGAACCATGGACCTTCGATAGGCAACTCAGCGATCCACCACCATTATAAAGTGGGCATGCTAAACAGAAAACAAATTACATCAAACGTTGTAAAAGTTTTACTTTAAAGCAATTAAATTTTGTAATTTTTTTTATTTGTTAAAATAACGTAATAACAAATCTATACATATCAGAAAACAAAGTCCTCAGCCGCATTTGTTCGCGGTAAACTACTGCACGGATTTTTATGCAGTTTTCGCCAATAGAGTGATTTACCTGGAAGGTTTAGGTATATAATTTATAGAGGTTTTGTGTAAACGGGTTGGAATATAAAGATAATTGTCGGAAATGTTGGAAAAAGTATAACCTCCTGGGAGGTTTCATCGAAGACGCTACTAATGCCTTTGTCAGATAACGAAACGATGCATATTCAATATTTCTCTTTTATTGATCTACAAAAAAGTCAGTGATAGCATATATCTATATTTTAAGGAAAGCTTAGTATACCCATTTTAGCTTCTAAAAAATTTGATCACGTATAATGCGTTATTTGGATTTAGTGATATATTAGTACAGTATTAATCCTTATCAACTTATATACTCATATAACTTATATAGTTACCTTAAGCATTTCATGCGCATTACGAGAATATTATAACCATATAACCCAAAGGAGTATCTTATGGGTTATCACAAAAACTTAAAGCGCAATGATAATATCTACATAATAAAATACATTACTAAGACAAAGCATTTGGGCATAGTATGCCTTACTACCCGTGCAAAGGCGGAGTGGGTCGCTAGTCTGATATACGAGTAAATAGCAAGTATTTTATTATTGATGCCATTCCAGGACCATTTTAAAACATGTTTCATAATAAATTTTATACAGGTTGCGTCTGTTCCAGTATTTTGGAGACTTAAGTCTTTGTTTTTCTGTTGCAACCTATTTATAATTTGTCTTGAATAATATTTGTTGACCTTATTCATATGGGGAAGAAAATGATCCGGGTGGAGGTCAGAGAAATAATTTCTTTTATAGGGTTGAACTATTCATTTGAAAGTCAAACTTTCCACCCAAATTTCAAGTCTTCTTCAGGGCTAGGTATACAATTTACAAGCAAATTAAAATGATACATAACGATAAAGAATAAAAATAGCTAAAATAAAATATTTAAATCATGATATTGGAAAAAACAGTCAATTAAATCATTCCCGCTTTTGTATCTGGTTTATTTTTCTCCATTATCATGATTTCTAAATTAGTTTAGGTATTTTTATTCGTTTATTCTCTACAATTTGTATGTATCATTTTAATGTGTTTGTTTCTTGTATACATAGCGCTGAAGAAGACCTCCAACGTGGGTCGAAACGTTGGCTTTCCAATAAATAGTTCAACCTAATTTTTAAAAAATATTTCTCTGACCTCCACCCAGACCGTTTTATCCCCCATTTTTATAATTTATGTCCATTTTTGAGTTTTCCTTCCCTATTATCCTTATTTTCATTAATATATTTTTCTAGAAAAAATTTAAGCTCAAACTAGACGAAATAAATAATATCTCTAGGACCTTTATAGTTACAATTCTGACAATATCCTTACAAAAGAAAGTCTGAAGACAATGGCGGTGTAGCGTTGCTGAGTATAGCCAATCAGAAGAGGGCGTGAGGCAGAAACTAGAAAGTGCTTTCTCTGTAAAGGTAACTAGGTCATCAGGACAGAAGATAACGGGCCGCACAACGGTGCCTCTACCTCCGAGGTCAAAGATCTCCGAAGAACTCGATGACCGCACCGGCGAAGAGGTTGTTGGTCGAAATGTCCTCGCTCCTTCTGGAATGGCTGAAGACTCAAGATTATTTACTGTACTTGAGGTATGAACTTGCATTGATGAACATCTGGAGAAATTTTTAGAGAGAGAGGAGCTAAACAGAAGAGAGTGGTAGATAAATATTTGAAGAAAGTTGGAGATCTTATCTCTAGTGTTTCACGGCCTTATGTACATTGAGCTTTCAACACGCGAATCCATTAGCAACAGAGGGCGCAGATGGATCTCATATCATAATTATTAAACAAAATTATCTTATTATTTACATTAACATATTATTTACGTTCATTCTAAACATAAATAATTTAGATCGAAATCTTCAAACTTGTATGAGACTGCTTAGCTCTCGAAATTTATTCGATTACGAAATGCTTTGATAAAAGATTACCCTAAATCGTTTTTTATAATCCTGATAAATGTTAGGATACAGGAAACCTGAGTCCCTCGTAATCCAAAACTTGTTTAGACACCGTTGTTATCAAATTGTGAAGTATAAATTTTTCTGTTATTGATATAAATTTTGGTCCAATAGTTTCGACATTATGATCACTAAGATGAATATATTTAACGTACCTGCTTCATGCATGGCTTAATATTTTGAGTAGATTTAAAGAATTATAATTTATGAATCCATTGCCAACAAAATACAAATCTTAAACACGTCTGATAGATCTCAAGTTCCGCAAAATGGTGTCTGTTGGAATGTGTTTAAGAGAGTATTCCTGTACATAGAGATTAAAAAAAACTGTACAACTGCAACCTATGAAGAGTCTACGATATGCTGATTATGCACAGAATTTACTGTTTATAAGCCTGCGATAATGCAGGAAGGTGATTTCGCTTAGATCACACTCAAACGTCAGCTTTTGTGTTTTTCTAAAATTTAAGGGTACCCACTTTAGAGGCTTGGTGCCAGGCTCCCAGGAGGATCTCCTGATCACACAAGGTCTTAGGCTGAGTTAAAAAATTAAATAACTTATATGTTATAGGTGAATTTGAGTCTTTAACCTTCAGCACAGCAACATAGAACACTATGTTTAGCTAAAAAAATTCTACGAAAATGAAATTATACAAGATCCATCCATGGGTGTTAACGGATTGAATAATTTATCTGTCAAAGTTGCATTTCAATGTTCAGCTTAGCAATCCTCTACGCAAGAAGCTGCGTCGATCTCTAAAACTATATAACAAACATGGCGTTACAATTATTTTTTAATAGACTTACAGACCACTTTATTTCATAGCCTTAATGAAGTCAGGAACGGTGGCTTTGCGATTAGCTGATTTTTAAAAATATTTCTAATTTAACATCAACCATGACAAAATACTAAACAAAAGGTAGTTCCTCGATCCGTTGCTAAGCACCCCCATGTTTTTTTCACTTGCTTATTTTAATATGTATTAGTCCAGGATCCATGGTCCATTTTTGCACTTGATTAGTATCAAGCTGAATCTTCGTGAATAGTTTCGTTTCGATGAGACGCCCAACAATTTCCTGTACGAAAATTCTCGATTGTGGTAGCTAACAGAAGTTGCAAGGATAAAATATGTCGATTTGATGATTCTCAAAAATTTATTACTAATTGGTTTTTTTTCTGTTAAATCTCAAGATAATTATCTAAATTATATGAAAAAATATTTGTCCTACAAAATGTATGGTTTGATCAAAGAGTCCCCTCCTTCCAACATGTATCGATAACGAGGTCATCAAAAATGATTACTAACCAGCTGTTTTTTTTTTTACTTCTTCTTTTTAGATCCTGGACTATATTTTTCAGGCGAAAAACATTATAATTTTTGAGGGACATGGTCAGAATTAAGATGTTAACTATTTTATTATATTATATGAATAAAAAGGAGAATATATAATTTTTTTATCACAAATAACAGTAGTAATCGAATAAATTTACAGTAACTTTTATTCCAAAGTAGTTACCTATATTTGGATTCGCGGGTGCCATTTCTATGGAGGACACGTAGCGAAGTGGAGAAAAGACATTTGTTGGACTGGAAAGCTCTAAGGGAAAACTCGTTCTGGTTATCAATGATACGAACAACCTCTACATGTTAATGCTAATGGCGAAAGGATAGTCTTTGCCCAATATTTTTGCTATAAACTGATTCAATTTACTCTTTTATTATTTTATAATTTCTTGGTGTGAAAGCAAAACCTTATATTTTAATCTCAAATTATTTCATACTATTGTGCTCAGTAGATTAGATACGGGGAGATCCATACACCATATCCTGCCGCCTTTGATATTTATTCCAGGTCCTGGGGCATAAAATATTTAAATTATCCTGGAAGGATTGAGCAAGAAGGAGTAAATCATGAAAAGACCTCCCCATGTCCTGCCATTAAAGCGCGCTCCTTCAAAATATAAGGACATATATCTTCAGGAATAGACCTTATTGCTGCATCGGAATGTTTTCTTACTTCAACTAATTCATAACTATTTATAAATAATGTCACTAAAAATGTGATCTATAAATAAAATTTTTAGAGCTACGAAACGGTTCTGAATATCAGTCTATACAAGGATAGCTCTATTTTGTGCCGAAGGATAAACCCGAAATTCGGTTTTTGGATAATTAAAAAAAATACCTGTATCATTACAGCCCACCTATGAAGGTTCTTGGTTTCATTACAGAGAATGTTCTGTATTAAAACTAACGGTTGCCAAGGGAAATCATACACAGTTTATAGAGGTTGAATGAGCCACTGGAGGTTCTGCAGATACCACAGAATCGTTCCACGAGTGGTAAAATAACAATCACTTTACCCGCTATAACATGTTTCGATCCTGGGATCCACTAATGAATAAATTGGCGCTCTACAGATTGAGTTACCTCGCTCGATACTAAAACAAATAAAAAAAAAGAGGTATTACATTAAAAAATACTCATATAAATGAAACTCTATTGAAAATATGAACTAGAATGCAATAGTAAAAAAAAAGAAGAAAATTGATTGGTTATAGTGACTTAAGTGATCTTTGACTATCAAAATAATATCTTGTAATATAGAAAATTCTTTGGTTTGTGTGAAACAATAGCAATCAGAAACCTGGCTACACTATTTAAATATACTAAACTAATTATATTTTATTCTGTATAATTCAAAAAATATTCAAGGAGATCATTTATTCTTCCCGAATTCAACAAAGCTGAACAACTATCAAAAGGAAAATAAGTGGTCAATGAATATAAGCGGTTTTTGAAAAGAAAGATCGTCATTGAAGATGAATTTCACTTCGCCACAAGTTCACCGAACCATATCCCAAAACAAAACGCTCCGATGAAAATTCCAGAAACCGAAGACGGAAAACTATCTTTCAAGGTTAGAAATGCGGTTAGGGTATTCTAGAAATATTTTCTATTTTCTTTTTAGGCTAATTTTAAGTCGTACGATGGAAGATAGTTTTAAACAAATATGTATTATATAAACCTGTTTTGTCCAACTTATTAAGACAAATAGAGAAACTTATTACATAGCCTTTATTTCTCTTAGTTACCTACGCTTTCTAGACACATTGCTTACTAACAAACTATGGCCACAAGTAATCTTGTAAGTGATAAGAAGTTGGAAAATAGATCCTATGTATTTATATTAAGGACCTAACCTACATATTTATCTATATATCATAGTAATATGTCTTAAGATGTTTTAAAACGGTCCAATAACTGTTGATGTCGGATCCGAGATGGAGTTAATATGATTGTAATCTTTTTAGATGATAGAGTTGAAAGTACTGGAAATTCTGGAGGAATAGTTATGGATTCTATATGTTGTGACTCGTAAATTGACCTGAAACTATATAATTAATTATAATTATATTCACTTAACATTATTTTATTACAGTAATCTCCAAGATATTAAGCTTTCAGTTTTAGTTGGTGAACGTTCTTCGTTGTTATGTTTCCTTTTATCTCAGTCAGATTTTCCAAGTTCGATAAAGGCTGTGGTATATACATTATGTATTCTGTTATCAATCTCTAGGCACATCCAGCTTCTAGAAAGTGTTTAACCTTATAGGAAAAACTTGGAGGTTGAACATAGTCTCGGACAAATATCCTCGCTGTACAACATTTGTTTTAGGAACTGTACAGTCTCTACCATATCTGAACCCAAGACCTTTCATGGTTCGTACAGCTAAAGGTTTTTTTTAGTTTAATAATCGGTGTATGAGTAAGTCATTTTCTGTACACATCAATATCCTTGCATTATATTGTCTTGATTTCTAAACCACATCATGAATCATCGGGAATTTATAGTATGGGAAAACCTAACAAAGCGTACAATGTGTTATTTCCCTAAGACTAGACTTGGATTGGATATAAATGTAGTAACTATATATTATTACTTTTTTTCCTTCGATGACACCAATCACCTTTGCGAAACACCAAAGTCGTGACTCCATACCCATAATCCTTGACTCGGGCGACGGATTAAGAAATGGCTCCATTGTAAAAAAAAAAATACCATAACGACATCCTTTGAGGAAACAAAGGTCTCCATGGGGCTATGAATAAATATATATCTAGTAGATAGTTATCTGGTGCAGTAGCAAAGAGCCAATCCCTTCGTGAGCATTGAAGGAATTGATTTTGACGCAACAAGCGCAGCTGTTCTGGTAGCGATTGTTGAGAGGCTTTGTTCCCTGCTAAATAGTTATAATTGAACCTCTGACCTCGTTTGTTTACCTGAGCAATCATCCGACGGCATCAATCATCGTCACGAGCAGTGTGTCAAATCCGACCTGATGGTTTGGCTTTATTCAAATGTCAACGAGTTCCTAGTGGCAAGCTAATATACAATATATTTTAATAGGATTAAGGTGGGCCATTGAAAGTAACCACAATAAATCGACAAGTATCTGTAAACAGACTCTGTAGATATTCAGATCCACCACTTTGGAAGTGCAAATATATATATATATATATATACTGCAGATAAGAGATCAGTAGGTGATAGTATGAACTGAGGGTAACAGGTGACAGTAGTGATAAGACGAATGGAATTGGTTCATTTAAAAAAAATAAATGTAATTTTCCATCTGATACGGTAACTAACGTGACACTTTTATAGCGAGTTATTTTGAATTTAAAGAAATGGTATTTTCTCAATTGTTTTAAGGGGGCGACACACAGAGTAGATAACCAGCAAGCTTGATATTCGCCTCAATTATAATGAAATATTTTTATTGTATTACTGTGACAGAGAAAAAAATATACCACGTTTTTAAAAAGATATCCCCTGTACACTACTTCAGGACTTTGTTCACTTCAAAATAATAATGAAGGTGGAACTTTAGTTTGGTGATAGCACTTTTCCTGCCATTTGAAAGAATCAGTAACTACTATCATGGGATCAATAAATTCAGTCCGCGGGCAAAAAGTAGAATTTACCCTTTCAAATACTGCTCTATTTATTCCAAAAGAGAATATTGACTGGGAATATTTAAAAGAAAGTTAAAGTCAGCTCTAAACCACTCTTTTGAATTGAAAAATAGGATGTAGCTGTGGGTGAGTAACTAACGGGACACTACCATAACGTCAACTTTTCTCACCATTCAGCTTAAAGCAATCTGATCACGTGATGTTTATGCCTCAGATATGTAGTTTATTCAGCATGTTTAAATGTTCGGAATTAACAACTATCAACGTAGAAATGAATGTGACAATTTTTCCACTAGCTTAACATTTATTTAAGGTATCTTTTTCCCTTTTAATATTAATATATTTTGTGCAATAGCCATAAGTCCACTGGTTTCTTGATAATGTTCGTTTTTTCTTGCACTTTTACTTTCATTTTTTCATATGATCTTTTGTCTTATGTTTTTGTGATGTTAATTACTATTATTTATTTCATTTTCCAGGTGTGCTTTTTGAATTAAAAAAAAATCAAATAAAATAAATAAACAGATATTTTCAATTTCTGTTTTAGTTTAGAGACTTAAGGGCTTTTTTTTTTTTTAAATGATCCTCTTATCATTGTTATAATAATCGTTTAGTAGTGCAATGCTGAATACATTTTTTCATTATATTTACATGAATATCGTTAACCTATCATCGCCTTCGATTCTTCCAGGTATTTCGAATAATTTATTATAATTATTCTTAATAAGTGAAATAAGATAAGTGATATTGTTTCCAAAGTTTCGGTGTCATGCTTTGATGCTTGCTTGTCGCATTTAAATTACCTGTTGTTTTTTTTTTTTATCTTTATCTAACAAAATAAATTTAATTACTATTATGCCTCACCAAACTCATGTATTCAAGGTAGCCATCCTTATCTTATCGCCATTATTAGGTGAAATAACCTAACCCAACCACACACAAGCATCAGAAATCAGCTGATCTATCTGTGGGAGCCATCGCATCTAGATAACAATTACATTGCCCACGAGCAGACGGCGTTGAAGTAGGTTTCGAACACCTTCCATGGCCACTTCAATCTCCGAACCCTGTCCAGAACAATCCTAAATCACTTTCGGAGTCGATTTTAATTTCGGTTAGCCACCGAGACATATAAATGATACGATAGCGCGACCTTTCGATAGAGCAATGCGATTCATTGATATCGATAGTTATTGTAACATGCTTCGATCTCTTCCACTACCTGTTATTAAGGTAGCACTATAATTCTCGCACGGGCAGTCCCGATGTGTACTAACCTCTACTGCCAGATTATTTGTGATTGTATAGCACCCATACGAATTGCGTCACCTAGTTTCTATTCTTTGTTTTCGTCCAAGGATCTGTTCAGCAAAAAATTAAACTAAGGTGATCTATTTTTTATTATTTCTTCATATGAATAATATAGCTATAATACATTTTTATTGTTTTTTATTTTTATATTTTTTAAACATATTCTTCTTTGGCATGCATAAACGATGTATACAAACTTGTTAAATAATTTTTATATTTTGAAAAGCTGACTAAATAGTGATTCATCAAGCTGCTTCTAAAGTGGCTGCTTGGTATAAACTATTTATCTACAAAAATGGTATCAACCTATTTGCAACCTAACATTGCACTCAGATTAATTTTACAAAGGTCATTGAATTAATAAAACTACGTGTAAGAACTTTTCTTTTTATTGGTGCGATGAATAATAAAGAAGTGAAAAATAAATTGGATCTATTGGCTTAATACAAAACTGAGAAGGTTAAAATTCGCCGTATTAAATTGTTATTCCTTCCAAGTTCAAACAAGGTTTAAAGAAAATTATGTTTTTGTTTTTTTTATTTTCATTTTTCAATATTTATAGAATATTGATATTAGTGAGAAATTACTTGTATTTTTACGCCTTTACTTAAAAAAAGGCATTACTAATGCTTTAGTTGTTACTGTTGGAGTTATTATAATGTTAATGTTAAATCAGCTTTGTTTAATAAAACAATAATTTAATTTTTCGTAACCTTACCAACGGAATTTGTTAAATACTTCCTGCTAGTTCTCTTCAATGATTACTGTAACTTATTTTCAAAAAATATTATTTAGGGTTTGTTTGCACGAGATATCAGACAGCTTTCTATCGAATCGATAAACAAATAAGATATGTATTTTAGTGCTGTTCATTTCGAAACATATAAGATATATGCAAGTCGTACCATATGGCGCCATAAGTAACTGCCACACAATGCCTGGCCGACATATTTCCAAAATCGGACATATCTCGCAATGGAATGATTTTCCGTAAAAGCGCCCTCTATTAAGTCGTATTATCGAGGACTGTCCATAGAGAGATGGATTAAACCCGAACCGCATTGAGCACACGTCACTCAAACGCTGTTGCAAAATCCGTTGACGCCAAGGTAACATCTTTCGAAACGCTAATCCCACGTCGACTTCCTACTGCTCTTTGGTTCCATTAATCTCTGCCAGGCTGCGCTGCTTCCAATAATTGAATGGCTAGGATTAGTTATATTTCCGAGGTACTTACTGCCCTAAATGGCAAAATCGTCTCTAACACGTCCTTAACGGTGAGTTCCATTAATGGAAATATCAGGAACAATTGTGTTTCGTCGCCTTTTATCTCCGAGTTTACGAAAGGTCGGTAGTTCCTTATATGCCGTTATGTTATTAGGAAAATAAAAGAGTGGAAGTAAAGAGAAGAAATCCTTCTTATAAGGCCTTCAAAATTAAATCGAACATTAAATAAATCGAAAAAGGGGTAATAATGCATTAGATGACGAAGCCTTTTTGTATTTCGGAAAATTACTTTTCCTTACGATAAAATCGTTTTTATTAATTATGATTCACCCATAGCATACAGTTATAAATAAATTGTAACAAATAGACATTTTATTCGTCTCTCTGTTATTTAAAAAGTTTTTAATGACAATGTAATATTTTATTTTACAGATGTAAAGCGTGATCCTGACCTCAAACTCCTTTAATAACTTCAAAAAAAAAATATTGAAAACACCGAATCCAAATCGGTCTTATATCACATAGTCACGATTGTGCTGCACCCAATGAGCGAATACGCCAACTATTAACCGGGCAAAAAAGGTTGTGCACTGCTCACTTCTGTGTATCATTCACTGCTATTCTGCATTGAAATCTGCTTCATAAAATTTCTAATATTTATATCTAAAAAAATTGTTGAGTTATCACCGTGTAATATTATATTTTATAAGGTGGAATTATAAAAATGGGTCATAAACCATTGAGTTTATTTGACGAAGAACCCATATAATTTCCAAAACTAGGGGCGGTCTTCCCTCAGGCAGACAGTATTAAAAAGATAGGATTATTTCAAACTGCCGTTTTAAATTTGATTCTATACAAGTTCAAACAATGTACCTACATGTAATGTTAAGGGGATATTTATTATATTTTTTCAATTTTAACAAAGTATAATATTAAGTATAAATTATTCTTGTGGAACATTAATAGTGTTTTGGATGTTACTGATAATAGTTACAAATTTGTAGAATCAGCTTTGCTTAAACAATTATTTATTTTTTGTTGAATATTTTTATTTTGAAGAGAAAAGATTTGTCTTGGACGGGATTCGAACCCGGATCGCCTGCATCTCTAGTGCGGTGATCTAACCACTGAGCTACCAAGAGTCGCATCCAACCCAGTCAAATCCATTCTCTTCTCCGATCCTATAACTATTAACTATAACTATATCCTCTAACTATTTATTTTGTTTTAAATATCCCTACAACTGCTGATTTATATTTTTTTAAATTCTCTAACATTCAATTTACCTGAATAAATAGATGTTATTTTATTTTTAAATTATAATAATTGTAACGAATAAAGAAACAAAGGCATAAGAAATCAGTTGACTGACCACTCTATCTGACCAATTTAATAGATTTAGACCAAGAATCTAATGATGTACTTGTTCTAATATCAATATATTATTTTTAAATATATGTTCTTTTTAGATAGAATTAAAATTGTTTAAATAATGCAAGGAACTAAATTTTTGTTTATTTTTTTCCAGGTTAGTTGAGCTTTTGTTGTGACCAAATCGAACAGACAATCTATCTTGTATTTTTTCCATTTCATGAGGTAAGTATCATATACATTAAAATGTTTACATTCCATGAAAATAAAGGATATACAAGATACAAATAAATTAAAATCATGGCAAAGCACATATCAGTAAAATCAAAGTACATGGCACAGAATAACACTATATGTATTATATTGACAAAATAATGTTATATACTTACTACATATAACATTATTCTATCAATATACTACATATAGTGTTATTCTGTGCCATGTATTATTTTAATGTATTTGTATCTTGTATAATTAGCCCTGAAGAAGACCTGCAATGTTGGTCGAAACGTTGGCTTAGCAATAAAAAGTTCTCCCTATATAAGAGAATTTTCTCGACCTCTACCCGGACCATTTTCTTCCTCAATTTTATATATAGCTATTGCCTCGTTATGCAGGCTTGCCTAACTGCAATCAGTGAAGGTGCTTCGCCCACGACTTGCACGGAAGATGATTTCATTCGTTCATTAAGGTCGCAATGAGCTCAAAGCTGTCAACAAAAACAAACAAGCTCAGTCGTGCGCTACTGATACGAGTCGTTTCAATCCACTAAAGGGTTTATTAAATATCAATTAGGTTCTGAGCTATGGCCATGATTTTCTTGAAGGTGTCAGTACCTTTCAAGGCACTCAAGAATTATCGTTACAGTTTACGTAGCCGTAATTCCATTAACTTTGAGCTACGGCTAGGTTATTTTGGTACAAGTCATAGATACATATATATTATGTATATACATATATTAATATGATTAATAATTATTAATTATAATTAATAACCATAATGAGACTTGACACTGAATGGTTGTACTATTCATTGAGCCTACTTATCATCTCCTAAACCTAAAAAATATAATTGAGCTAATAAGCTAGATTAATAAAATATAATAAGCTAGATTTATTCCAGGTAAAATAAAATAAAATAAAGACATTTAGCATCGATGCTTGATCTATAAATCGATTCGAGAAGATCATTATAGAAGATCCCAAAACCAGGAACTCTCGAGGCACGTCGAAAAAATTACAGACAAAAAAACGGAGGTTTCAGTTCTATTGACACCCACAAAGAATGAACCCGAGCAGAATGGGCAGAAGAGTATTCACTTATCTTAAAAAATTGAAACGACCAACACGTATATTAAAGGTACTGAAAAGTACATTGAAGAGCTCGAGGTCTCTCCGGTTGGAATTGATAGACGTTCTTCACTTAGGAAGGAACTTCATAATGCTCCGGGCTTATAAGGAAAAAACAAAAAGAAAAACAGTCGCGCTTTAAAGAAATAAATAAAGCAAAAACATGGGGAACGAAACAAGGAGGAAAAGAAAAGAACAGTTGCAGCAAACGTAGTCCATAGTGGCTCATTAGAAAAAAAAGACATTTAGCATTATAATAAAAGCAATATGAAGACCATGGTGAATACAGGCGGATACAGGATACAATATCGGATGTTATGAGAAAAAGGAGAATATCATTCTATGGCCACCTGTTAAGAATGAAAACCACAAGACTGGCGAACCGTATTTTTACATATTTAAAGGAAAAGAAGATCAAACTAGCCTGGTTCGAAGAGGTAGAAAATGATTTATAGGAGATCGGGATTACCTGCGAGGATGCTTTCGAAAGCAATCGTCTCCGCATGAAAAACCTGTGCAGGTTTTCAAGAAAAACCAAAGCTGTAGACGGGAAAGAGATGGACAGAAAAAAGAAGGGAGCAGCACCGGTGACGAATGAAGGATTCTAGGTCAATGTTAAGAAAAGACAGTTGAAATGACGCGGTCCTTAGTACCCCAATCTTTTCCTTCTCATCCGAGTTGTTCCAAATTACGATCCTCCTCCTTATGGCGCCCGAACTGGCGAAATTTCAATAGATTTCATTGTTTCCTATTATTTTTGAGACTTAGTGATTCATGTTTGGTTTTCCATCCATACCCTAACAGTCAGTTTGTGTATGTTTTTTTAGCTTCTGCTCTTATGAAGTGATATTACGTTTAGTAATCTTATCACCCCCCATCCTTCCTTGAGGACGGTTAGATAATTACTCAAACGTTTACGGAATGCTAATAACATTACACGATACGCGGCATAACAAGCCGACACCTTACGAAACGACATCCATTTTCCAGTGAGCAGCCACCACATCACAAGGAACTGAGAGAGTTATGGATGGGCTATGGTGATGCGGCTTTCTCCTCGATTCCAGTTTCGATCATACCCAGCCCTGGAAGTCACTTCCTCCTCTCGACCGGTTTTCAATTTCTTTTTAATCCTTACCCGCTTCCCAGCGACCATTCACGAATCCTCTTGGTGTGTTCCTGAGTACGCCTCATCTCCGTGAGGCGATGCTCATCCGAGACGTGTGTCCCTTTATCCTTTCACTTCCCGACTTCCGGAGATTTTAATTTACTGGATTTTTTATTCCGCCTGGGTTGAAGAATTGCATAAATAAATCTTTAGAAAAGGGAAATAATTAAGTTTAACGCTTTATGATTAGTTCAATTTATTTTTTATCTTCTACCATGTTTTTACTTTCTATAATATATTAAGATACATATAGATGTACTGTACAACTACAAACCATGAGTGGTGCTTGGCTCAGTCAGTGGAAGCGTGTAATGTTTCGAAGACAATGGTTGTACAGAGAGCGGATTTGTTGGAATACACGAACAACCGCCCGGTTTGTTTCTCTCAATTAAGGTAGCCTAGTTTATAGAGGCTGATTGAGTCCCATGAGGGTCTCCAGACCTCACAGTATCCATCCTTGGCTATTAACAGATTAAATAAATTATCTTCCACACTCGGATTTGAACCTGAAATCTTCGGCATTACAACTCAGTGCTCTACCACTGAGCTACTCCACTTTTGGCCTCAATAAAAAATAATGCAAATATGTAGAAATGCTACCCATTTGGAGTTCAAAATTTTTGAAGCAAAAAACTTTAAGCAATGAACTTTGTAATATATTTTTTTTCCCATCCTCTAAGATTTTGTTTACAATATATATACAATTTACAAATGAATACCTGCAAATGCTTCTATATAAACAAAAGCCTTCTGTTTGTAATAAAAATTATAAGTCTTATAAAAATTCAATGGCGTATTCTTATAATCAACGAGTATGAATTATTTTTATTTCCTTTGTTTTAAAAGTACATACACTATCTTAGTAAAAGAATTCATATATTAATGTAGAAAAGTAGTATTTAACATAATTATCGTCTATTTGATATTGTAGTGCCAAGAGAATTTACTTTACTTGGGTTCGATTTCTAACAGGTCTTACACCATTGTCTCAGACAAAGTACCTACCCTAAGATCATAATTATTTAGCAATTAAAATAACTATTCTAGGAATTATTTAAATATTTAATATTTTTAAATCTTAAATTTTTAGGAGAACAAATTAAAAATTGAATAAAACGATGAAAACTGAAATAAACTTCAAAGAAAAAATACTTGAAACTTCAGTCAGAAAAAAGAATATTATGAAATTGTAATGAATTTATTTTTGTAATTAGACTTTCGTGATGTCTATCTTAAGATTTTCTAATATTTCAACTAGAACTTAATAATGGTTGCTTAGTATCTAGATCAATATAGCATTAATTGCAGGGCATTCATTTAAGCTGTACAACGTTCATTACAAATAATCGATTCTTTTAATCTTTGTTCACTTAAATAGATCTTATGATCTGCCAGAAATAGAGCAATGAAAGAAAAGGTTGTTGCGAAATTAACAAGTAACTTAAAGATCTAAAAAGTAACAACTAAAAGTATATATGTATATATAATATTGTTACGAATAACAGAGAGCATCTGCACTTGAGAAGGAATGCTGCAGGGAGTGGTGCTGTGACCCCAATGCACTTCTTCTACAGGTGAAAGGTTTTCTCATGCTCAATACATCAATATTCATAGTCAAGGCCGTATATGTGTATTATATTACATTTTATACCAAAAAATAAACAATATGTAGTACAGAAGATAAAAACTATTGCCTAAAATGTACAATTATAAATAATAACTGTTATCCTATTAACTAAATAATTGCTTTTAACTACCAACTTAGATAAGCTTATAAAAAACCCTGTAAGCATTTGACTTATGTTGAGGTAGATAATTTTAAGTCGATTCTGAGGATGGTAGAATCTCTTGGTACAATATTATTATAATTATAATTAATAATCCATCATAAAGATATTCATTGCCTGGATTCCTCGGTAATTGAGTGACCCTGTTATATATTAGTTATTTTTTAATCTAATTTTTAAACTCGATTTTTTTCTCTGCAATTTCATTCGAAAATTCCATCCAAATCTTTCTTTTTCTTTCATTCTTTAAATATTTATAAATTATTAACATATATTAATTTTATATTACATATTTTTCATATATAAAAAAAGATTAAAAAGGTGAGCCGTGGTAGCCTCTTAGGTAGAGCGGTGAGTTGGTATGCTGAAAAGCCCGGGGTTAAGTACGGCTGTAACAGATAGATTATTTAATCTTCTAACAGCCATATGTGGACCCTATAGTATCTGCAGGGTATCATCACAGACAAATCTCCTACCTGCAACACCTAGAAACAGTACAGTCTTTGCTCCACGGTCGTATTTCTGTAGGTTATAGTGACGAAAACAATCTTTCGAAATTAAGGTTATTCTTCTAATTTTTGGTTTAATAATTTTCTGAGCTGATGTATAATGAATATTAAAAATTTAATTGTCAGCAAAAATGAAGTTTAAAATTGTTCCTAGTGTGTTTAAAGCAACATGCAGGATGTAAGTTTTGTGCTTTATAATAAAACAACCTGACCATGAACCTTAAATATGGAAACCGGTTAAGTATCCTCAATTTAGCGCAATAATTTATTTTTTGTCTATTTCATAATACAAACGGTCCCTACTGCATTAAAAAAACATGCCAGAACCGCATGACAGAAACTTGATAAGTACAGACTGTAATTCTAGACTGCTCTGCCCTCTATAATTCCACTCTATGAATGCCACACCTTTCTCTAACGGCTCACTAATACATACACTACTTTAAGAATTACCAGTCCAAATGTTAATAATTTCTGACCTCAAGTATTTGGACAAGATGAATGTAATGACAGTAGATGACGAGCGTTCGAATTGTCTACACGATGACTGTAATTTTCCTTCGCAATGATCCTGGATGTTTCTGGGTCATACGAGTCAAAGAGCCGACTATGATTCATTTAAGGTGAGTCATATTGCATGGACCTGGGACTGGGTGGAGGCAAGGAGGTCGGGGGTCGAGGATCGCTGAAGATATCCTTCGTGTCTCGATCGCACCCGCCTTCGGAATGTATTTATTATTTTTTTAAACTGTTGTCTTATCTGCAAGTATAATTGATCTCCGTTTCGTCTTTCCTATGAAACGGTCATGGAAAATTCTTTTGGTATAATTGTTAAGAGGATGTCTTGTTTTATTTGTTCCTCCCATATGAGGTAATAGCTAACACATTGCCATTAATAGCATTATCTGTATCTTAAATTTTAATATTATTTTTTTCAATCCTTTCCAATTTTTCCATACGTAACAGGTAGTTGAAGAGATGGGTGGATAAATAAGGCATATGACAGTGAGAAATGTAGAAAGAAAAATTGGGATATTTACAGCATTTTTATAAATAATAGATAAAATCTTAGCGAACCCAAAGGTTCGATGCCGAAGCCAATTACTGTTTGCAAACCTTAGTCCATAGATTACATCGCAAACCTTTATCCACAAGATTGCTTTTAATAGAATATATTCGTCCACTAAAGTTCCTCTTCCTTTCTTTGGTCCACCTTGGTCTTTGGACTGTGAGTTCTGTTTTCTTTGACACCACTTCCTACCTGTATAACTTGTGTCCAAAGAACTTTTTGTCCGATGATATTCTCTGAGCCTACCTGGGCTTATTCCTGATCAATTTTGACTTACCTCATCCAGGATGTAGATGTCTTGAGCCGCTGTATGTATCCAAGAATTGTAACAAAAATATATTATCAAGCTATATAGTAGTGTGATAGAACAAGGAAGTCTGAGATGGCTTGAGCATGTGGAAAGGATGGACCCAAGCAGACTCCCCAAGAAAATGCTGTATGGAAGACCAAGACGAAAGAGGAACATCTACGGTGGATTGATGACGTAGAGTCCTATCTGTTAAACATAGGACTGCGAAGTTTAGAGAATACGTGACGGACCGAGAGATGTGGATGAGGCTCGTTGGGAGTTCTAGGCTCTGCAAGGAGCAGTTAGTTTGGTTCATAGTACTAAAAAGAGCTAAAAAATTTAAACATAAAAAATGATTAAAATGTAACATATAATACTCGAAGAAGGTGAGATGTTGTATTTGCGGTTCTGAATGGTGGAGAACTGTTGCAGCAAAAAAATAACAACAATGAGCAACAATCTTTGCTAAATCTATCATCGCAGTCACCATTCCTTAATTACTGAACAAACAAAATATAAATCGAAGCACAATTCCCCAGCTTTAGTTTGGTTATTTCAAGGGCCTTGGTAAACTGTTCGGTCCAACCCGAAATCTAAATACCACCACCTACGCCCTCCTACGACCAGAAGACAAAGGTGATATTTTTATCTATATCGGGCTCGGGACGTGTTCTCGATTACTCAAGGCCAGATTTGGTTGTTAGAACGGGAACTTTGACCCCTACAGATTCGTTCGAGAAATAGCTATCACATTGCCAGTTGACCGCAATCTGGATTATTTATACTATCAAGAAAGGATTAAATAATGAACACTGCCACACTAAATTACATTCATGCGGTTGTTTTGAAAATCATTGAGTAAATAGTTTTAAATATAGAGGAATGAGTACATCTCTTCACTTATATACTTTTGTCTTGAATAAAAGTAAAAAAGATACAACCAACAACTAACAATAACAATCATAATTGAACTAATAACTGCAATATAATACAAGTTGAATCGTTACAAAAAAAAAGAAAAAAAAGAGAAAAACAAATATTTAATTGTCATAATTGGTTACTGGCTCTATCATCAGCTGAAACTAACATCTGGCTAAACCAAGAATCTAGTCAGATTACAGTAAAAAGAAAGATTCCTACTTTCAGAGTTCATGTTTCTTTCCGCCAGAACACGAAACTTCTCGCCTGGAGTAGCAGTCTTCAAACTCCGACTTATTGTAAAAATCCACTAATTGTAAAGGTTAATTATCGCTAACGTAAAAATTCTATTACACTCCTGTAAGTTCAAGCACCCTACGGACCCTTTTGACTAATTTCTTCGTATCAAGGGGGAATTATTTTATGAAATCCAACGCTTTCCGCTACAAAACTCTGCCACGTTTACAGAAACTACAATTGATAACTGATTGGATTGCAACGACGCGATCACTGTTTTTTTTTCTCTTATCAATAAAATTTCTTAATCTAATTGCAAATTAAGGTTGTTTTTTTTAACTCATTACAGGGAGACCTGTGGTCTAGAGGTTAGCATAACAACCTAATATCCCCTAGATACTGAGTTCGTAGACCGCGCGGTGGCCGTAGGATTTTTATAATAGACAAGAAAAATCCTTGATTATGCCTTCCTTCGAAAGGGACGTAAAATGAGGGTCCCGGACACATGCGATGTCAGGGACTCATTAATGATTACTATTCTAATTATTCCTGGATAGGGAAAATTTAGAACTCCCACTGGAGCATCGTTCAATTAGCCATCACAGCATCAAGGGTCGTTAAAGGAATAAGCAACAAACGACAAGATTTACCTCAAAGGGCAATGTTTGAAAACGAAATCGAATGCTTTATCGCTACCTACAAGGTTATAAGGATACAACTTACCCGTATCAAGCTCTGGTTCGGAACAGCCTATTCATTCCAACCTCAGATTCCAAATAGGGCAACAAGCGGCTTGACAGCAAAGGTGACATCCTGATGAATCCACATCAGTATCCTATCAGTAACAACAATCATCAAGATGAGAGAAGATCATCAATCACCGAGGCCCGATCGATCAGCTTTCGAAAGGCACCTTCAATATCTTGCACCTCATGTTCTCTGACTCACGCTTTCATTAGTGTTGGGATGAAAGAAGATATCAAAGGGATCATCTATAAGAACAATGCGTACTCTTCGATTGTAGCTATCTTCTATTGGAGACTTTGATTGTAGTGTCAACGCTACAATAAATCCAAAACGATGCAAATTACTGTCTGATGTTACGGTTATCAATTAACTATTTTTATTTTTTGCTTCAATGGTTCAAAAATAGTTTTTATTTTTTATTTATACTCTTTCTTCATCATTAATATAATCTTTATTAGATGCTATTTAGAAACGAGAAGACAATAGGGCCATCCTAGGATTGTCTATAGTTTCAGATAAAACGAAAAAAACAATTCGAGGCCGTGGAATTGTTTTAGCAAACTACATTGAAATACCAGTGCAAATTATCGAAAGTGATTTTTGACCTCTTTTCAGGAGGGTGAGAAAACTGTTTCACCCAAAATTAGTGCGTATCATCAAACGTACTTATCTAAGTCATTTGCATTTTTTTTGCTCGTTATTGAAATTTTGTTTCAATTATCAGTCCTATATAGCAATCGTTAACGGTCGAAAACTAAAACAATGTTTTTATTTCACATTTCGATAATTTTTATAGACAATATACAGACTTTATTGTCCGTTATATAGACTTTTTATTATTTATCAAAAAAACTATATGTTTTTAAACTCAAAAAATTAATGGAGACGCTGGGATCAACTTAATTGTTTATTATTTGTGTGCTCATATTACATACAATTTATATTGTCCATTTTCTTAACAGTTTTAGACATTGCTATTTCGGCTGTTTGTGTTTATATATTATATATTTTATAGCTGTTTTATATCGGCAGTTTTATATTTTATATTTCGGCTGTTTGTGTTCCATATTATCAGTGTTCCAATTTTTTTTTAATGTTTTAATCCTACTCACCTTTTAAAGTTCAAAAATAACGATATTTGAATTCGATTTTGAACAAAAACTATCAATAGGATATTTGCATCTCGATGGTACTTTTTCGATATCTAACTATCCTTTGATGTCGTAAAAATCAAATTCTCTACTCTATTTTATATCCGCATATCTTGAAATGAAAAATAAATTTGATTTTTTTTCTTTGGTTATAATTATTATGAAGCTTAAAATATATATTTTACATCGAATGCAGGATTGTTATGTCATCATTACCATTTTATCATAATTAAGGCTGCATTCAGAATAAAAAATAATATTAATCAATTCTTCATAGACTTCCGCTACAGTTTTCACGTGTAATGTTTGAAAATCCAAACTTATCACGACCGCAGAGTATACAACTAACATAAACTAAATTATCAATATCTAAACTGATCTAAAATATTATTTTTATTAAGCCATAGTTGGTTTGGTGGAAGATTGCCCAATACTGATAGGTCTTGTCACACAATAAACATGTAAAATAATTGCGAAAAATATTGTTTATTTTGTAAATTTTGTTAAATTTATTGTTATTCAGATTATACTCCATGCATTCTTTCATTTTCAATTATGATTCCTTTTAAAAAAACATCATAATATTTATTCGAGTATTAGTGTCTTTTGTTAAAAAAACAAAACAAAATCAATCTGCTGAGAAAGGACACTTAGCATATGTATGACAGTTGTTCTCACTGTCTCGATTCGAATTCAGAGTTGAGAATTCCGGAAGCGTGAGGAAACATATGAAATATTTATATATTCGAAACATGTTCTCAATTGAGAAATAAAATATGGAAATGGTTGCAAAAGCTCTCGACAACCACACAGACGAACCCTCTCGTCAACCATCCACGCACACACACAACCGCAACTCCTCAACGTTTCAATTCATTTCATTTCCTTCACATCGCGAGTCCTTTCCAAAGCAATTATGGACTCCTTTGGAAAAAGCAATTTATCACTACTCCATCTAGCGGGTCATTAGGGAACTGCATTAGGGTGAAAAATGGTCCGGGTTCGATTTGTTGGATATGTCGGGGTGCATTAGCAAACAATATGGTCCGATTGGAGCGGTGATGGATGAGCTGGATTACGAAATCGTTATATTTATAGCTGTTATTATATGAAGAAATAGAAGAAGAAGAATACGGCTTAGCGAAGCCTACACCACTCGATCCCTACACCACAAAATTCTCCTCGCAAACATGGTCCATGGACCCAAATCCACCCTATTAGTAATATGGTTCATTTATATAGAACCATTAATTATTACAGGTTGATATGGGCTTAGTAACAAACGCTTTTGAGAATGTTAATAAATGCTTCTGTATTAGACTTTAGTGAGGAGGATCACGATAAGGGTGGACTATGATAAGGGCTTCGGGGTTTGGTTTTGGGTCGTAATCTTTGAACAGAGGTTTAGAAGCAGCGATTGGTGTTATTATTAATAAGAAAAGTGAGCAAAGGCTCAAAAAGAGGCAAATATTGCACAATATATTGCAATATACAATAACAATAGGATTGCAAAAAGGAAAAATCCCCAAAACAGACAAATCCTTAAGCACCCAAATTTCAAAACAATCAGTCAACTTTTTGCCTATTCCGGTACTATCAGGAGAACTATCAAATAATAATTGGTGTTTTATTAATAATAAAAGTGAGCATAAGCTAAAAAGAGGCAAATATTGCACAATATATTGCAATATCAGGAAAACTATCACAATAAAATCATATCAAAGACTAATGTAATCTAATTAATCAAAACTATGAATATATATATATATATATATATATATATATATATATATATATATATATATATATATATTGTTTATGGTTCTCGAGTTTCAGTCAGTTATTTCAACTTCTTAGGCGACGTTTCGAGACTAGGTTAGTCTCATATTCATGCCCTGGCAGTGAAAAAATGATCTTTTAGAAACTCGAGAACCATAAACAATATATTTCTACAACAGTCAAGATAAGTAGAAACCAATAAATATATATATATATATATATATATAAGATCTTATCTGATTTTCTAGTGATAATTGTTCTGATATTGCTGTAGTAGGCGAAACGTCGACTGGCTGGTTTTGTTCAAATATTTTTGAGACTTAAGGCTCTGTTTTTTTATTTCTTTTTACATCCAAGTCACTATTATTATTTTTGAGTACTCTGTGATTTTTATCTGTGACTTGTGTCGAATAAACTGATCAGATGAAAGTCGTTTTGCATTTTGATATCTTTAGTGAAAGACGTTCGAATTGTCATTTAGTGAATCTATAAAATATAATCTAACGGAGATTAGATTTAATTCTTTATAAAGATTGGCTCTTTCTTGATTATTAATTTTAATCTAAAATCATTCTTAGCTTTCGCTTTGTAATCTATATTCCCTCGAGATGACACCTGTCAGTAAATCGATCGAATTCGTTCAGGCAGCTATGTGTTATGTGGAATCTCTCCTATGTTATTGAAAACCTCGACAAAAAAAGAGGATAACTCAGGTATTACCCTGTTATATCATACAAAGACATTACTTCAAATAACTCAGCTGTAAATGGAAGCGGGCATTGCGGTTCAACGAAGAGTATTGCAAAGTAAAATAACTCGATGAATTATTAGAAAAGAGACATAAGGAAACGGATGACACATTTCTTAATAACCCAGATAGTTCTCAAGAAATCGCGGGTTAGAAAGCGATAGGCTACATATTAGACATGTCGGAGTTGCGCTGACGAAACAATCGCTCAAGAAGAATTGTCTTTCTGCCGTAACATGAAGGCATGCCAGTATCATTTTTTTTTATATATATAAATAGTGCAGTTACTAGTTGCAATAGTAAGAGGCATCGGGCCTACACATGACTTCCCTTAGATATAATTGTGATTGCCACTAATAGAAAATAAATCCAAGGGAGGGAAGAAAGTAAGAGTAGGAATACATAAATATCTCTCACACTAAAAAACATTAATATTTAACTAAATAAATAATCCGAAACGTCGGCACAAAATAAAATAAGTACCCTCTTATTTAGTGTTTAATTTTGACTCCACCCCCAACTAGTTCCTTCCTTATTTAAATAAATAATCATTAAATTAAAAATCTACATAGCAAACTTAGAATTGTAGAATAGAATAGAAGAGAATAGAAAACAAACTTTATTCCGGGACCAAGTCCCTTTAGAATAACAATAAAGAACAAGTAAAATAAACATAATATTCATCTGGCCAGGAGGCTACATATTGATACAAATCATGAAGTAATCATGAGTGACAAAACATAATAGAAATAGGAAAAATAAATCAATGATTAAAAAGTACGAGACATTACAGGATGTTAACTAATTGTCGAAAATAATATAAAGGTTAGATATTAACAAAATAATAATAGATAACAATAATATAATTGTTAATAACGGAATTGCTAGATAAAGCAAATGAATGGCATAGCATGCGATAAAGTATTTACAAAGTTTGTATCTTCTTTGTTGTTGGAAAAATAAACAAAACACGTAGGTAACGAGATCGAGTGGGGCGACCTGTGGTTTAGTGGTTAGCATAACAAACTACTAAACCCAAGATCGCGGGTTCGTTGCCCAGGTGGCCCTAGGATTTTTTAAAGGGAGTAAAAAATCCTTAGTTACGCCGTCCTTCGGAAGGGACGTTAAACGGGGGTCCCGAGCCTGTACGATGTCAGGTACTCGTTAAAAATCCCTATCCTAATAAAACCTGGATAGGCAAAATTTAGAGATCCCACTGTAGCATCGTCCGATTAGCCATAGCAGCATAAAGTGACGTTAAATGAACGAACAACAACGAGATCGAGTAATCGATACAAATTAATTCAAGCGAAAGATTGGCCTGCCTGGAGAGCATCTTTTTGTGATGCCAAGAGATGATGGAAAAGGAGGGATTTAAATTAGGCCAGTGAAGAAGAATGGCGGATGAAAGGAGGGTAGTATTAGTTTTGTAGTGATAGTATTAGCGAAAAACTACAAAAAATATTCTCTATACCATACTTGGAAAAAATACTTAAATGGAAGAAACAAAATTAATAAGACAGGGACTGGGCAGAGGCTACAAACAAATATCCCAACTTCTGGGCTACAGAACTTCACTTGACTTACGAAACAAATGTCTAATCTACAATACTATTGTACCAAGAGCTATTTGAACAAATGTAACAGAATTTTTGGGTTCAGCAAAATAAGTTCATATACGCAAGATACAAACAACGCAATACAAAATTCTAAGAATATTGTGAATGCTCCTTGATTTATTTCGAATCACACTATAAACCACGACATGAACATTCCCATTGTAAAATCATTTAATCACAACAAATACTTCTCTCCTTCTCTCATCAACACTCCACCAAAATCCTCAAGTTCTTTATCTATCCTACTCCCTGTTACCTTCCTATGACAATATTAAAAACACAATGATCTAGAGATCTCTTTAGACAAAGCGCTTATGAATTATCCTTCCCAATATATTTGATTTGTATATTGAATACGGTTCGTGATTCAAAATAAGGATTTATACAATATATTTCTAACCCTCGTAATCTTTTCGAAGTTAGACTTGCTTCACAAAGTTGGGAATATTTTTCGAAAATTTATGAAAAGGAAAAGTATTTTCTATTAACCTAAAGCTGTTGCTGGACTATTATTCCGTGAAATCCAATTTTCTGAAAATTATTCGTTGCTACTTTTAGACTTTTATTTCCGTTTGACAAAACAATATTTTTCTACATATATTTTGTGTTTTATATCAAATTTATAGTGGATTTCGAAAGAAAACTTTAGAAATGATCAACTACAGTAGATTAAGTGCATAGTAGGCCTAATGGCTGTATATGGCAATTTATAAGCTTGGGAAATCAGATCAAAATAAGTTGTGAAACGACTACATTTTTTATGGGCTGTATTTATTTTTACTTTATTTATTGATTCCATCTAATTTACTGTTTCTATTCTTCCGATTTCCGGAAATAAATAATAATCGGTTTCCAGGTTATTTTTCTATGTCGAGTGTATTCCATCTTAAAGATACTCTTGTTAACAGGCTTGAAAAAAACAAAACAACGAAGAATAATATATCGGAAACACACGAAAATAAGATCAGTTACGTCACCTTTAAACATCTGTATTGTTCTCTTCGAAAATATCCTGTCTGAGCAAAATCCTTCAAGTCATTCTCAACGGAAAAAAAAAACTTTGCATTAAGACACGGTTTTTATATACCGGTCATCTCAATCAATGGGTAGTATACCATAAAAAAAGTAATAACAATAAAAATAAAACCAAAATATGCTACAATGACAAGGGTTTGAATGAACTTAAGTGCTGTGAAAGCTGATATGTCCCCAGGCAACGAACGTACTAACGTAGCCTCGAGCTACTCTCACACTGAGAGTTATGGCACTTTCTCACTTTAAACATTACTTAGTAATAACTTCCTATTTTGGCGCTGAGAGAAATTTCGGAAGTAATTTCAAGCACACCATAGCGCTATAATCTTAACGTGTTTATAAAAACCTAAGAAACAGGGAACCGTACAAAATTTATTAGTTCACCTTTCATTTTGGACCCGTGAGTTTTCATTTCTGATTTATAATCTGAAAAACTGAGGATTGCGAGTCATAATAAAGAAATATAGAGCCCACAACGAAAAAAAAAATCATAGGAATATTTGGCTAAACACAATTATTCCATCCTCAATATCTTACAATACAATTGTTGTTACAATTGTTTCAATACAACAGATTTAATTAGTGTTTGTACGAAAAACATAATAATATTACATTTAAAATTCTCTTATTAGGGATAGATTGATCCTGTGGGGTCTACAAAACCACCCGGGGCTCACCCAGTCCCTTAGTCGAAGTAAAATACTTCAGTGTGACCTTAGTCAAACCACCTCCATGATCTACCATTGGCTTAACATAGTACTGAAACCAGGACCCTTCTTGGTAATATAATTTTTTTCTTAAACCATACCTTTCCATTGATTTTTACTAATTTATTTGTTTATTTATGTCACTTTTATGAAACTATGGACGAATGGGCGTAACTATATAAGAAATCCTAAAGTTCGTCTATCCAGTTATAATTAGGATGATATTTCCTTACCCGATCTTCATCCTTACTATACGATACGGTTATAAAATTCTTATACTTTTATTTTTAAAAATTTAATATACTTCGTGATCGTTTTTAACTTCATAAGAGTTCTTAACCCGAAGAAACTGTGGTCAGACATTAAGGTTATTTCGTTCAACGACTCACAATATTTATTGCAACATAATGGCCAGGTCTCGCCTTGCATTTTTCTTTGCCCTTTCACCTAGACAACAATGCAAATTTCGTCTTCGGGACTCTACGGCTGTAAAGATGGAAGTTGCGATATCAAATATCATTTTCCAATCGCTTTGTCGCGTCTATGCTTAAGCAGAGCCGTAGAAAATCCATAAAGACATCTCGACACCTATGCAATCGCCTGATGTCGAAAATTCATGAGGATAGCGAGGAAATGGAAATCTATAAATCAAATCTATTATTCGAGAAGAAGAATCTGGAAAATTGCTATATCATAGGGATTAAAGCCTTCGATGTAGAAATCCATTGTTTTTATGTATCTTTCATAATCAGTTTGCTCAGTCATTTCTCATTCAAGAACATTTTAATAATGACTGTTGCATTGCGAAAACTTTGGTTACATTTGTAATATTTTTCTTACTATTTTAATTTATTATTTGGTTTTGGATTTACTAATATCCCAGTCAGCGTTACCACACTTTCATCATAGAAGAAATCATGTCCTCTTTTAACAACAAATTAGAAGTTGTTTATTTAACATTGATCAGCTGTTTTTCAACATAACCTTCCAGTTATTTATTGTCTTTATGATGCTTCCTACATTCGATGATTGCCTGAATGAAACGAGGCGACTTTATTTTTTATTTTTTCCAAATATATTCTTACGAGGGCTATTCAGAAAGTACGGAACGTTTTGGAATTTTAAAAAACCAAGTACAAGAAAAACATTTTATTATATACAAGTGAAATAGGGACTAAAATACTACTTTTCAACATATCACTATTCAAATTCAGGAACTTATCATAGCGGTGGACAAGCTTTGAAATTCCCGTGTCATAGAATTCTGCCGCCTGTGATCCCAGCCACTTCGTGACGTGACCTGGAGCTCCTCATCGTCGTCGAAATGCTGTGTTGCTAGGTCTTCATTTTCGGGAACAAGTGAAAATCACTTGGAGCAAGATCAGGATTGTAGGGGGATGAGGAAAAACTTCCCAGTTGAACGAGTTCAGGAGTTCTTGCGTACGGTTAAAAGCAAAATTTTGGAATGAATGAATCAAATGCATGACTAGCAACACAGCATTTCGACGACGACGAGGAGCTCCAGGTACACGTCACTAAGCTGCTGAGATCACAGGCGGCAGAATTCTATGACACAGAAATTTCAAAGCCTGTCCACCGCTATGATAAGTGCCTCAATAAAATGTTTTTTTTTAATTCCAAAATGTGCCTTACTTTCTGAATAGCCGTCGTAAACACTGAGGTAAAGTGGCTTTTCCCTTCTATCCGTAGACTCTATTTCCTTGGTTCTTACTTATATCAAACTATCAACTCACAACATCCATCGTATATCTATAGTCTTCTGCAATTCAAATCCTCTATACAATCCCAGGGCACAAGATCTCGCCCTTCTGATCTTTATATCCGTTCCCACAGAACCAAAACTTATGAGCGTTCCTTTCTAGCCCGCTCTATCTCTCTTTGGAACTCACTCCCACTCGATATCCGTCTTTATCCTCATTTAAATCCAAACTTTTCCTACATCTTCTAAATTCAGAATCAGATGCTCTATAATCAATAAATAATTTTTAGATATATTTAACTCGATCGATTGATGAACTACTGTAAATATTCCTCATTCATAATGATATCATTTTTTTTATTATTAGCTATTATTTTTCCATAAGCCTATTCCTGTTTATGGTAAATTTGTCTGTTTTTTTACTTTAATTTCGTATCAAATTTTCTGATTCTCTACCAAAACATACCTGTTTAGTTATTTACTTTCAGGATATTATGTAAATATTGTTTTATTCTGATGTAGTCCTTTGGCAATATTTATTTAATTTTGTTCATCTCTGTTATTCTAATGAGACCTGGTCCCAGAATACAATTATTTTTCTATTCTATACAATATACTTGTCTATATGTTTCTACAGCCTCGCTGAATAAGTGATTAAGTCGATTTTTTTCCAAAATGAGTCCAAATCAGTTTCATGTACTTAGGGAGGCGGAATCGTGTTATTTTCGAAGTGAATGAGGAACTGTGAGGCATAGGCTTGAGTTTTGCTTATATTTTTTACCATTTCCAGCCTAAAACTACGAACATTGCACGATTCTACTTGCCACAGTAAAATCAACTCACTCTGGAGTTCGACTTAACCACTTATTCAACCGTGGCTGGAGGGAGGTATATAAGAAGTATGGTTAAGGGCATTGTTTGTAAACATGGGTGGTAACGGCATCGAGCCTTCGGGTTAGCCGAGCCTCTGCGGTGTCAGGTACTCGTTAAAAATCCCTACCCTAATTATGCCTGGATAGGCAAAATTGCACTGTTAAGGGCTGTAGCAGCACTGTTAAGTACTGTAGCACGTTAAGCACAATAAACAAACAAGTGCATTTCCTATTTTCAGCGTTTACTCGTTTTCCTCATCCTCGAAGAAAATAACTTAAAATATACCTTTCGGAGAACAGTTCGAAATTCAATAAACATGACCTTGAACATAATAGACATGACCTGGGCAATGACCTGGGAGAGAGAAGAAATAGCCTGTTTTGGAGGACGACGCTCTTCGTGACTTCCTGATGATCAACGACGTCGCTCCTGAAGATCGTGACAGCCTTCATTGAGACCGTTCCTCCAAGAAGTCGGGCTCTCTTGATTAATGGATCTCCGTCTCTTCACGACAGCATCACTATCTTCTGGTTTATGGCCCTCTTCACTGTAACGGCGATAAAATTTTATTATTTCCTATTTATGTTCTTTTTATTTACTAATGTACAGAGCATCAATGATATCTATTCTATTACACTTTTCTATAAAATGGAGCAAAACTCATATCGTATTCCATGGATCTAGAACGTTTTGCTAACGCCCTTGAATCCGAGTATAAGATGGTGAAAAAAGGTAATGCTAAAAAGAGGCATAAACAATCTAATTATGGATGGTATTATCTACTGCAGCCATAATTCATGTTCCACGGAAACCATAGGATGTAGCTACGTGAAGTTGGGTGAACCCTTCCATGTGGTAAAAGCTCATCTCGTGGTCTAAGATCATGGATCTGATGTACGAAGCGAAAAAAAAATTATATTTAAAAATATTTTCAATACACGTTTATTTGATACATTCATAAACAAAAGTTGGTAGTTGTTAGTATCCAGTTTACTGTATATTAAAATACCAGAATCTACTAGTTCAGCTTCATAAATAGAATGAATGACACGTTGTGATATCAGATAAAGACTAGTAGACAAACTACCTTTGGTAGAACCTAAATAACAAATTCAATTTAAAAGGTCACCCAGGTTTGAAACGAGCGTAGTAAAGTTTGTCATGAAAGGACTGGTGTCAGGTACGGGCCAAATCAGAAACAAAAGGGGCATTGAGGTCATCATTCGTAACAAAGGAAGGAGCATTTAGAAATTTGGGTTCTAAGGGTTGTATACAAGAGGAATTCGATGACTTAGCGGACCCCCACAGCTCAACCCCGTAAGTCCAAATTGATCTTATAATAGTCTTGTATGTGACTTGTTTGTAATTTATTGGTAGCTTCAAGAGTTTGTCAAGTAAATGTTGAAGTAGCTTGAAACGGCTTTCAGTTATATAATATTTTTAATTTCGTTGTTTCTTGTTTTTTCCTAATTGGACAATTGAAATAAAATAAAAAATAGATTGTTTTCTGTAACTGGCAAAAGAGAATCAGGATATCAGATTCATGGGCAATTAGTAAGAAAATGTATTCAATAATGGAGTGTAGTAAGAAATATTCCTAAGTATTTAAGAACAAGCCATCAATCTTGTGTTTCCTGTTGCCAGTTCCGCGTGATGATGCAGTTTCCTTGGAAGATGTTACAGTTCTTACTCGAACTATCAGATCCGAAGAGAAGATAATACTCTGTATCTTCTTGTGAGAATATTCCCAAAGAATTAGAGGAAGATCTACGACTCATTTCAGCACATTGATTAGAAATTCTTGATAGTTCTTATACATCCGGTATGACGTTTTTCGCTTGTTCTTTGTGCAGTTGTGCAAAAATGTATTTATGATTGTTTATATAAAATTAATTCCGTTTCCCTATTTGTACCTGGTATTTTAATGTAAATATATATATATATATATATATATATATATATATATATATATATATATATATATATATATATATATATATAAATGTAGAACTGAGTAATACTGACAGCTTAATTTTCCTGACCTCTAAAGTTCATCCGCCAATTCCACAATGAGAGTTCAAAACCGATCAGTTATTGGTTACCAAAGGTTAGTCAGAATGACTATTACGAAATCTTACGACGGGTTGTCCTACTTCTAGATCGACCTTCCGTTATCCTTCCTATCCTGGGCCCGGATGTCCCCCGGACGAAGTCGAGTCATCCTGAGGAATGAATCGGACTCGTTAAATGTTCTGGTTCAAAGGATACGATTCCAATTATTAGGGGTGGGCACTTAAAAGTCCCTGATCCTATTTCGCAAGGATTTTGAACGAAGTGGTCCAGTATCTAATGTTTCATTATTTCACAAAGGAAGGCCGAAAAAAAAGGACCAGCACAATCCATGAAGTGTCTTATGCTCAGTCCTTAGATAGGTTCATAAAGTTTATTGGCCAACGGTTGTGTAAGTAAGTGATTTACACAAAACCACACTTAACCACCAGGTTTCTCTCTCGTTTTGCTTCCTCTTCATTGAGGGATACCTCTTCAGTGGTACTGAATTGGCTTACCCATAAGCAGCATATGTAGAGAATGCAAATTTATCTATCTATTTCCTAATAGTTCATACATGGTTGATAAAAAAATGAATGATATCTTATCTCAGCCAGTCTCGAGACTACGAAAATAATATCACAAAGCTTTATCACTAACAAGCTAAAAACATATACAAAGCTTAAGTGACTGTAGTATGTCAGAAGAAATGAAGAACATGTTTGATTTTGCATTTAAAAGTTTAAACATTTTAATAAAACCTTATTAAAGTTTGTATTGTTTTGATATAGGTATATATATATCAAAATAATCAAAAATATTTCAGTTAAAAAATATTTGATATGTATCAACTATCGATATCCAGAAATAAATCTATTTTTGGAGAAAAATCACTTGTGCTCCATGGATTTTCATCCCTTCATTTAAATGTTACGTATGTTTCGTGTATTTTGTTTTGTTTTCGTTTCCATGACAACCCTTTTATCCAAGTTACTTCTCAACTAAAAGCTAATAACAATTTTTTTTAGTCGGTTTTTATTTTTATTTCGTAACATGTTTATGTTTTAAAGAATATAAAAATAATTCTTCTGCGATATTAATCCTAATTATAAGTAGGCCTTAAAATTTGTTGATACTTGTCATAAACCATGAGATAACTACATAACATTGCAATTGTACAACTGCATAACAATACAACAGTACATAGCCCATCATATTGTTTGCTCCTGTTTGTACTTGTATTCTGGTTCCTTCCATACTGTTGTTCACATATTTTATATAAGATATTTAAAATCATGTTTATAAAAAAAACAATTCTTCAGACAATGAACAATTCCACTGCTGCCCAAATAATTTGAATAATATGCATATACCGAAATCATACCATCACATATATAATTATATATAAGAAATTAAGTTACACGTAAATTTCCTTAGGCGTAAATAAAGGCTTAGATACATTAAAATCGCATCAAATGTGATTATTATTTAAAGTATAGGAGACTTATTAATAGGGTAACCTTTATTACAGTAATTAAACAATATAGTTTTATTGCTACAGTCGTGGATTTTCAGTGAAATTTAAGTTAGGCTTTCTATAAAAAAAAAAAGTTTTCACTCAATTTACTTTCAAACGTTTAGTGCGCATTAGTTTTTTTTAGTGCAGAAAGAGAGTGTAGAAAGTTGAGCTACTGGGGGTGTAGAAATGTGAATCACCTAATAAAGTTAATCGGGCAATAATTTTTTTTTATTTTAAGGCAAATTTTTAAACTGATTATTTTTTCTTTGGGAGCGATGTAGCTTAGTGTGGGGCCCACCCAGCCTCTATCAAGTAGTTACTCATATTTGGGGGGGGGGGGGCTGGAAAAACGTTTTAATCTTTTTGACCGCAGGGAATACAGACTTGTTATAGATATTTATTATTATTTGCTTGTTAAGACTTATTACTAATTTTTCTCGGTCCAATTTATAACCATACAGTTTAGCTACCTAGATCTATATTAGTATGCGCAGGACAATCGGACCACAGGTTGTTGGCACCGTGTGAGCGCTCTTCGCAGTAACAATGGGCAAAAAGAGGAGTGTTAAATGAAGAGAGATAAAAAGGGTGAGAACAGGCCTAATGGCTTCGAAGAATGTCTGTAACGAGATAAAACACGATCTCAGGTCCATTACAAAGTAGTTTTGCTGCGTAACTTCGGTTCAAATGATTTAGTATGGAATTAGTTTATAAATCATGAATCAATACATCCACGAAGGGTATTGGGTTCAATACATGGTAGAGACTGTACTGTTTCTAAGCCCAGGATGTGATTTGGCGGGATCACACTCAGCTACCAGGTTTTTCTCCCAATTAAAGGGGTGAACTTTATAGATGCTAAGTGAGTTCCAGGAGGGTCTGCGAATCCCACAAGTTCCATCCATGACTGTTGACACGTTAAATAATAATCTACGACAATCCGATTCTAACGAATAATATGAAATACCCATGTTTCAATAAAATGGTGTCAACGCTTGTCGAAAGGCACAACTAAATGAATTTGAATGAAAGTTAGTCCTTAATTTGAATTCATGAACATGAGAGACGAAGAAGGTTTTAAGGAGACGTAGGCGATGAAAAATGTGTAATAAAATAATCTTACGTCTAATATTATATTTTTGCAAACATTATATCTTTGATTTATTTTACAATGCATTCATTCATTTATCATGTTTATTTAAATATAAGATAATATATTATATTTATTAGGGTATCGGAGTAGCTCATGATGTAGAGTGCTGAGTTGCTGTCCCGGATTCAAACCCGGAAAATTATTTGATACGTTAACTTCCAGGGATGCATCCTGTGGGATCTCCAGATTTCGGAGAAATCATCTCTATGTACAATCTTTGCCCTAAAAACAGTCGGGTTGTCGTAGTATAGTTGTTTTTTTTTAAATTACAATAAAATAGCTTGCATATGGTAGAAAACAAAGGTACCAAAAGAATTATATAAATTCTTCCAGAACGAGCATTATCCTTAAAAATTAGCAGACCATCTCATTCCTTTTAATCCGCTTGTCATGCATTTCACTTTGCGATACGCGTCTTATTATTGTCTAAATATTTAAGGAGGTATTTAGAAAGCATGAAGTATAAGATGTAGTAAGAGCCAGATGACACGCTTATGGCTTTCTGTGGGTATAGAATTTGAAATTAGTCATTTATTATTGATATGGAAACAAGAAATATTAAGTTCTTTGGATCTGCGATATATTAAAAGTGTTTTTATTTGAATATCGTTTCACAGGAAGGCATCAAACCCTCATTAGAAACAGCATTCTTTCTGACGTCTGATCGAAACCAAAGATCATTTGGGAATTCTGACAGTCTACGGTAAAAATTCTCACCGAAATGGAAGGATAAAACCGCAGGACCGCAGTGGTAGGATGTCGACAGGAGCGAGCCACAGATCCTGGTCCAGGACCTTTTGTCGCAATTCCTTCCGATTGGCATAATTAGACCGCAGGGGAGCTGCCTCCCCGTGTCCTTGTTGCACATTGCATTTAGGTGCAATTCTGACCACAATGTTTTTTTATGTATTACCAATTATTTTTTATATATTATTCAAATGCCATTTGGCAGATATTGTATTTGTGATATTCTTTTACAAACATCCCGTGAATTCTGTGGAAGCGTTTATGAAGAAAACACTTCTAGCGTGTTTCATCTCTTGGTAATAGATTCCTGCTCCAGAGACGTTTCAGTCTCCCTGTCGGATTCCGTTTTAACGTGCCTGTCAGTATTGATTGTACTCGTACCAGTAAGTTTGGGTGTCCAGCAAGTGAGTCATGAAATTGTTTGTAGTTTTTCTTGATTGTGTCAGTCACGAGTTGTTTAATCGGTCCTTTGTGTGATAATTTTTTATTAATGTAAAAGGGACAGTGTGTAATAAACGAAGAAATTTTGACTGAAAGATTTTAATGGTCTTTAAGTGAGATTTGTTGCACGAGCCCCACATCTGCGTCAAGTATCACCATAGTACCATAGTACCACAAGTATCAGAATAGTTGGAAGAAAAATAGTCCATACATAGTATTATAATAACATACTATATATATATGTACATATTTGAGAATCGTAGTTTAGCGATGTTTATTTTTAGATCTTTTTAGACCTTTATTTCGTCTTGAATTTCGTTTTTTCTACTTATCATTGACCCTAATTACTTAATCTCCTCGACATTTTCAAAATTATTTCCAGCGATATTAATATCTCAAAATTACTACGGCTTCCGTTACTAAATATATATTTCGTCTTTCCCGAACATACTTGAGTCTAATTACCGGCATCCATCAACACAGTGTTTTGTCATTATCGATTTCAGGAAAGGTCGACCAGAATGTTGGTGCTGTTTCAGTGAAAAATCTCCAGAACAAGATTAATCAAACCAATTATGACACATGTGTTCTATTAATCAATCACAACATAAATTAAAAAAAAAAGATGTAAAATTTTTGTTTGCACTGCATGTTAAACTGACCCTCGGAACAACTCCCAGATTAAACAAAATTCCTAGGAATTTGTTTCTATAGCAGCCTAAAGGTATGGACTATCAAATCTAAAAATAAAATAAAAAATGATAACATTGAAAAAACAATAGCGAAACAAACTTAACTATCTACTGGTGCAAACCGAAATCACTGCTTACCAATCCTCAACGCTATAATTTTGTAGTTTACAATTCGACAATGAAAAATAACAGGTATTTCCATCAACATAACCATTATATCATCTTGAATTGCGTTTTTTCTGGTTATGATCTGCCAGAAATACTTGAATTATTTTATTTTTGATTAATTACAGATCTTTTTAAATCTTAAGATCCGTAAGATGACACGGCGCTCATTCAAAACATCAATGTCATAACTAAAAAAAATGTCTATTGATATATATGAAAGTTCTATGTGAGGTCAAAAATTTGGATATTGGTAAAGCAAAGCATTCCTATTGTAATGATGGCATTGAAACTTTTTTTTATTTTAACTTTTGTCAATATTCCCATATAGCAGGATACTTTAAGATCAAACATGATACAACTCGAAATATGACTTTATAAAAATAAAAAAAACATGTTGGAAATGAAATATCAGATACGTCGTTCCTGAAATAAAACTCTTCAAACAATGCAATTGCTAGTAAAGGCCAAAATGCCGATTTTTTATTTATTTCGTTGTTCTTACAAGGGGCACATAAACTTAGGCTTTTTTATTTAAGCTTACTCAAATTTAGAAAATACATTTTTGACAGTCTTAATTTCAGATCTTAATGCACTTAAAATACGAGATTAACAGTATGATAATTAATGGAATAAATCTTACTTCTAGAAAATGTTTCAAACTCTTTCTACCGATGATTTTGCATTCTCGATATTTATAACGAAGTCGTGTTGAAACTCGGATCTGAGACCTGAAGCGACGCAGTTAATTGGTCCGGATCGTTAACTACTGACACAACAATTTACGGCGAAAACCAACTCTATCAAAAGAATGTTAATTTTTTTTTTCTTATATTCGTGAGCGTGTGATCTTATCTTATAATAGTCGCCATTATTTTCGAAGAGCTATATATTTTTGGTAAAAACAGAGACCGGTTTTGGGGTCATTGAACTAAAAGATAAATACACAAGAAAATTGGTCGATTTCTATATGAACATTTTTATAATTAACGTTTCTAAGGGCTAAAGTTTTACCAGACGAATAATAAAAATGTCTAAAAAAGAACACACTTCGAAATTAATTGGTCCTCAGTTATTAATTAAAAGTTCATTCGGTTTGTATGGGCTTAGAACAAGTTACCTTTTACCTGTACTTTATCATTTAGCATTACTGTGACATTAGAATAATTATACACATAGAAATTATTTGAATATGCTGGTAAAATATCCGACTTGGGTTTGCGATTGATTTAGTACTCCTGAATGATTGTGCAGAAGAAGTAAAACCGAATGCAACGATTTTTTTTTAGATAACAATCTCGGTTCTAAATTCCTATCGTAACACAGCAATTTATTCATTCATCTTAAAATGAAGGAATCATATTGAAAAACATAATGAAAAGAAATATCAATGTCACTTCAACCGTTAAATATGTTATGCAGGTATTTCCTTATTTCAATTGATCCCTTCAGAAAACACTTGAGAAGGACTCGCTTAACCTTCCAGATAACTGCGTATTAAAGATCGTGAGAATACACATAAGGAGATGCGGAAATATTCACCCGATTATGGAGAAAATTAAGTATCGCTATAATAAGAAGGAAATTGCGGGTAAAGGTAAAGGTTTCGAGATTTAGAGTGCACTTTACCTGCTCTTCACCACCCACGGACGCTGTGTAAACTACCTTAAATACACAGTTACTCTTTCCATCTGAGATAGTTTACACCAGGGCACATACAATTGACATATACTGGATTATCACTTGATCTATCTTACGGAGAAGGTCTTGTTGAATGTCACTGGAATGTGGAAACATATTAACATTTTACTACGAGGACAAATCTAAGGGGAACAAAATCTATAAATGAATTTGTTAAGACATAGATGATATAATAATACTGTTATCAGTTTTAGATGTAATTTAATTCATAAAATATAATTATATATATTTTATGAATTAAATTACAAAGAAACCACCGGGAGTCCCGGTCCTGGACATATGTTTTCTTTTCAAAACAAAATATTTAAAAATTAGTAACAAATAAAATAAAATAAATTTTAATTATTATAATGACGTAAGTCAATTAGATCAAAATTAAAAGAATGTTCAAAGAACATTCTTCCCCTCGTATACTTCGCAAAAATGCGAGAACGCGGGGACTTAGGATCCGTGAAAGGAAAAGATATGACCACGACCGGGAAGCTCTTCATTAGGGCCCAGGATAGCTCAAATGGTAGAGTCCCAGACTAGTGATCTGGAAGACCAGGGTTCGAGTCCCGGTCCTGAACATATCTTTTCTTTTCAAATAAAAATATTTAAAAAATAGTAACAAATATAATGAAATAATTCTATATAGTTTACTTATTACTGGGATCAACAGTCCTTGAAGAACCTTGGCCTTTGCTAAAATTGTATATAGTATTTTCTCATATAATCGCCTATCCGTCTACTTAATTTAAAGCGTCCGAAGAGTATACAATGGCATAAGCGGAAGAATTGTTTGTAAGTATGACCGATTTGGATTCGGCAGGCGCTAATGAACGGAAGTTACTAAAGTGATTTGTGGCATTAGCATCGATAGTTTCGAATTCGTTATTAAGTTGAGTTATTATTATATCTTATTGTTGTAAATATCAAAAATAAAATTTTTCTGAAATACAATTCTGATTTCTCAGAATAAAATTAATTTAAGCTAATTTAAAATGTATTGTCCTCTTTTGCTTAGTAAAATTATATTATATGTTATTAAATTATTAATTATTATAAACAGTGTATATGAAAAAGCTTAGGGGGCACCCTAGGTATGGCTCCCACGGCTTCCAAAATTATAGGTTGCCATTAATAGAGCATCGCCATTTTGCTAATCACCTCTAAGCTAAGTTATACCTAATTAATACGTCATTTTTTTAATATCAAGACGGCCACGGTACTCCTGATGGACAATTTAGAGTCGATAATAATATGGGGAAGAAGACAAGTCCGGAATGCGGTTGACCCGAGAGTGGTGGGAAAGGATTGCTCTTCGTTAGTGAACGACATTCAGCCATTGCCCTTGCGGGGGTATCTCTTTGTAGTGGCCATGTCTTCGGTTGTCCCGGCAACGTAATTAAGGGTCATAGCAACTGCCTCGTGATTGGCTACTTTAGAACTAGCACGCGAGGTTATGGCCGTTTACTCTATGATAACGGGCTAACAGGCGGTATTGCTCAGGGATAACTAGTTTGGACCTATCATTAAGAAGTTAATTGGTCTTTGAACTGTCAACAAAAATTCTTATTGCAGTTTTTTATATACAAATTTCTTGTGTTCTTGATTGCAAACCCCAAGGGCGGATTAAGGATTTTTTTTCTGGGGGGGGTGTACAACGGGCAGACGCTAATCAACAATAAGCTACAAATAAACTTGAATTATCTACAGAAAGATTTCAAAGGTTTATTAAAATATCAAAACAATAGTTTCACTCATGTTCCTCCTGTTATTTTAACAACTATGGTCATAATTATGTAGTATGTTTGCCTATAATTATGTAGTATAATGGATTCTCCATAGTACACAAAAACCTGTCTGGGGGGGGGGCACGTGCCTCCGTGCCCCCCCCCCCCCCTAAATCCGCCCTTGATAAACCCAACATTGTTTCCATGGATACTGCACATGATATTTAGTTCACAGTAAAAATAGAATATAAAAAACGACAACAAATACATTACTTTTTCACAAGTCCCTTTGAAATGACAAATAAACACATAAATATAGTATTTATTTATTGTAAAACCAACACTGTCCATACTAAAAATATTTAAAAAATTTTTTTTTAAATATTTACAACTGTATTACAATAACACTTCATGTAAATAGGCTAAGTGATACATAATGACATGAGCTAATGAAAACCAGAGAAACTACCCACTGGGAGAACTCTAAAAATCTAAATATAATTATAGTAAATAAATAAATATAAATATAATTTTAATAAAAATAATTTAATAAAAAAAATTTTAAATTTATTTCTTGAAATTTACAACTGTATACAAAATACATCAAGTAAGTAAAATTACTGAATGCATTGACATGAAGACAAGTTGAGAAACTACCCAGTGGTAGTACTCAAATAAAAAGTTCAGCTTAGAAGGTCACATGGCCATCTTCTTTTCAGACGCCTCGGAGGATTATCAGGAATTGAAGAGGTTGCGAGGTTTGAAACTAGTGGGTTTGAGTGGAAATGAAGTTTGTCATGAAAAAATTGATATCGGATTCGGGCCAAATCAGCAATAAACGGTACGTTAAGGTCATTATGGATTACTTTGTTACAAACAAAGTAAGGAGCATTAAGGATTTTCCGAAGGATTTTACATTGTAAGGGTTTAATACGAGAGGAATCCGATGGCTTAGTGGAGCCCCAAAGCTCTATTCCGTAAGTCCAGATGGGTCTTAAAAAGTAGCCTGAAACGGCGAGCTGTTTCTTGTCGCTTCAGTCTAGTGTGAGGATTCCAAGTTAAGCGTTTGTCAAGGTGTAGTCCTAAGTACCGGATCTGTTCTACAGGACTTAGAGGGATGTTATTAAACGATACAGGAGGGCAGGAAGTCGCTGGTTTACGACGGACGGTAAAGGTGATTTGATGAGATTTTTGAGAATTTATTTTAATCCTCCAGTTTAGACACCAATTTTCAAGGTCACTGATGTGGGATTGAAGAGTACGGGATGCTATAACAGGATCAGTGTTGGCAGATAATAGACATGTGTCATCCGCATACGTGGTAAGGATAGTATTAGGATGAGTTGGGATGTCAGCTGTATAAACTGTCTAGAGAATTGGGCCGAGGATACTGCATTGAGGAACGTAATAAATAATAAATATAATTTTTGTTTTAATTGAGCCTCCTTTATTCCATTCCTAACGAAAAACATCTGATTTCCTATTGAATTTCTTAGTGCTAAAATAATTCTAATAAGAAATCAATAGACCTATTGTAATATATATCTTTTTGTTTCAGGTGGGTTTTACTAAGCTGTCTCTATGTTATTACACGAGTGCAATGCGCTAAGGTATATCATAACTATATTAATTATATTTAAACTTTTAATACTTGAAACTTATTATTTTTGGTGATGATTTGAAAGCATTGATCTGTGTGTACTGTACACCTATCACATCACCCAAGCATAAAATGCCAGTTTTCCTTGGTAGCTTGTATTCATTAATTTTACCCTTACAATAGATGTGAACAAAGATTTAAAATTGTAAACAGCTAAAACTGTAAGTTATATTTAATGTCCATACAGAAAATATAATAACATCAATTACTCTATAATGACTACATTTTTCATTTCTTGTTAACATTTATTTATTTCTGAAAGATTAAGTTATATAGTCCAGATTGCAAAATATTTTTCCAAATCTCTAATCCCGAGGATCCACATCACCACAGTCACAAGGAATTATTTCATTAATTTTGTACTGCAAACCCACTTTCACAGTTACGGTTATTTTTATGTAGTGCTTCATTTCTGTTTGTTCGAAAAGAGGCAAAGCATAGCGTATCTTTCATTCACATATTTAGATAACATTTTGTCATCTAAAGTTTTTTTTTCGTATCACTTAAGTTCCAAATGTAGGACAGTGGTGAACTAAGACGGTTTGGCAACGTCCATGTTAAATATCAGGCTTGTTAGAGCCGATTCTCTCGCGGCGACAAAAAGGACAGAGTCAGCGATTATATTCCCAATGAAGCCGCTCGGATAATGAGAAGGCTCGGTAATGAGAGGTTAAAGGTCAACTGGTTATGATTTAGTCTCTACAGTCATCGGTGGTAATAGTTTCGTAGTCATATCTAGAATAATGTCCGGCATAAATACCACAGCAATGGTAGTCACAATCTTATTTAGTTCGCTATATTGTCCATTCCCACATAATATCCGCCATGCATCTTCCCTATCCTCATTCAAATCTATTTTTTTCGAATTCTCCTCCTTTTCCAAACAACTCTCAAATACATTAAAATGATTGGCTAATATCGATCAGAAATAAAAAATGGAGTTTATTGTATCTTTTCACACAACTTTATGCGGGTTCGGTGACCGTCGGGTGGCCATAGGTTTTTCTAAAGAGAGTAAAAAATCCTTCATTATGCCTTTCTTCGGAAGAGACGTAAACGATCCTTATCCTAAAGTAGGCAAACTTTAGCACTCCCACTGTAGCATCATCTGGTTAGCCAAGGCAGCATCAGGTGACATTAAATGTATTAACTACAACTACTAATATATTTATGTTTTTATTTTCATAACATGTTGTAAGAAATGAAGACATCTACAGATGCTTGAAGTAGGATTACTGTCATTAGCTAGGGATGGGATAATGTTACTTTCATTCTAATTGTCTAATTCATGCCTTGTCCCTTTGGAAACCTCGCTTGGAAAGTAAAATTACAAGGTAAGAGACATAACAGTCACCTTGAATGAACTGAGTGCGTATCGAAAACAACTAGAAAGTTGAAGAAAGGTCAGTGTGCCGTTGAACTCAACGGCGGAGAACCGTCCAGCTTTTCGGACGCACTCTTGAGGACAAACTAGTTTCCATCCAAGGATCATTCCTTTCGGAGGGGAAATCCTTCTCGATTTCTCCAAATCCCTCTGATCGGTCATTTAGACTGGCGAAAGTTAGTCAGGTCGTTTCTCTTGTTCTAGATCCTCATGTCCTCAATCCTGATCCAGATTAGCCCAAGAAAGTTCTTTCGGATCCAGCGAAACCCCCCAATCAGGTCCGTCTTCTTACCTTTTATGACTTGAACCGGACGGATCCTTCAGTCTTAGTCAGTAGCCGTTTTGTCGTCGTTTTTCGAATATAATAAACAAAAATATTATTACTATATGTTATTATTATTACAGTCGAAAGATATAGACGGATAATTCTCCTATTTCGTACCAAATGCGTTCGATTGCGTTTCTGGACTTTTTGTCTATAACATTCGCGGTTCTGAGTGGATCGCCCCCATATTTTTTTTAGCTCCAAAAAGTCTCTATCGGAAGAAATATCTTTGCTTTGAGAAATTAGTCGGCCCATGAACAAAGCAATCACAGCATTCATTAGTCTCCGCACACTCACACCCAAACCAACCTAATCCACTTGACGATTTTTTTTTTCTTTTACTTCATTTGGATTAATTAAATCATCCATTTTTTTATTTAAATTGAAAAAAGAATCATCTAATATAGCAATTTTTTTTAATTAATTTTATTTATATTTTTTACCAAATTGTTTGTTTTTCATTTAACGTTTAACGTCTAACGTTTAACGTTTAACGTCTTTAAGTTGTTATGAATAATCGGGCGATGCTATAGTGGGAGTATTAATTATATCCAGGTATTATTAACAGGATATATATCTTTAACGAGTATCTGACACCTCATAGACTCGAGGTCTCCATAATACGCTACACTCAAAAGGACGGCACAATCAAAGACTTTTTACTCACTTTAAAAACCCTACCTGCTAGGTTGAGAACCCGTTATCTTGGGCCTATTGGACAATATTTTTAAAATATAATTCTTCAATAATTCATTTTATTTTATAACCAACCCCGGTTTTCGTACTCCACCATTGTAAGCTAAAGTCTTTATACCATAGAAAAAATAAAGTATTAAAAAATATCATAGGTTTTTTGTTTAGCGCTATTATGTGATACATTCATTGAAACAAAATTATTTGTTATTCATATCTTATTATTCTACCTATAAAAAAGCTTAGTAAAAAGCGAATTCTATGTAGGTAATGATTCGCAATTCCGTTTTATTTTCCAGTTGATCCGTCCTTTTTAGGACCGAATATTCTATTTAATATATTATTTTCGAATACCATAAGATATATATAATTATAATAGTTACGATACTAATATTAAGTATATAGTACCATATACTATTAAGAACACAGGTCTAGAGAGTCACCAAGTGCTGCAACGTGACTCTTGCGAACCATCCCTACAAGATGTTCGTGACTAACTTGATTAGCCGAAATCCTGAAGGAGAGGTTATTCTGGCCAAATTATAACCAGTTACATATTACACGAATTAAATCCGATGACGACTTTGCTGTTGCGGCACGGCAGGCCAAGTAGTTATCATCTTCTGACCTAACCATCTTTGACTAAGCGGAAATCCCTCTCGATTAGAAGTGGGTTTACACCTGTACTCCTGTGATTTTGCTGAAATAGAGGTCCTGGGCAGCCCCTATGGGGTCAAGAATTGAGAAGATCGAGAGTATATTATACAGCTCTGTTTTTTATAGTACAAACCTCATTCTAGAAGCATAGTTTATGAATTCAATATCATCATGTAGATACAGATTTATTCAACATCAACAACAGACTAGAAAGGAGACTAGGAACTACAGATTTATAAATACAGAGTAGGGGGGATATTGTAAATAAACAATATTTTTTTAGTTTGATAGAACTGGATTAAAAATCCAAAAACCAAAGATTAAATCTCTTAAATAAAGTAAAAACCAACCTGCCATCGTTCTGCCAATTCAGACATCATTAGGACACATATCAATAGGAAAATCATATCAAGGAAGATAAAGCGCAGCACATCTCACATCAGCAATCCTTATAGCTTCATGAATTAGAGACAGTAACCTTGCTTTGAGACGTTAGAGGACGTTTTAAAGGAAAGGAATGTAATACATAAACAGTTGGGGAGGTTAGAATAAAGTTTTACTGTTGATGTGAGATGTTCAGCACTTTGATATGATTTTTCTTTTGATATGTCCTGATGATGTCTGAAAAAGCGACTCGTTGACAGATTGGTTAAGCTAGTATTTCAGAGACTTAAGGCTTTTCCTTGCTTTTCTAATTTATATATGTTTTCTCTTTTGAAAAAATGTTTATTCCAAAAATAAGATGAGACGGATTTGAGTCTTCAATGATCCAGTTTAAAGTCTAAGTTATTGTTATGTACATAAATATGTAATGATAATGGTATATAAAGTAAATAATATATGCACCTTACTATTTCCTTTAACCGAGATATTGTCCCTTGATACTGGATATTATTTTTTTTAAACGTTTTAATATTTCTCATGAATTTTCTATTATCCATTCTTATGACATGCTCATATTTTAACATTCCATTGATACAATATAAATAACGTAAATAGAAATGAAATCAAATTGTAAACATAAACGAGCAGACAAACAATAGACTTTTAATAAATTGGAAAAATAAAGATTTAATAAAGTAATTTACATATAATTTATTTCAAAGATGAAAGAGAAAAGAAAACACACTAGTTTACCACGAAGGTACACAATTGTTTTCTTCTTCTTTTATTTTTTTGTGTTCTATGATTGTTCTCACGCGAAACCAACAAACCGTAAACTTTTTTTTTACGGTTGTTGGAGCATAAAATAGAGCTGAAAGTGAAATTAGCACTCATCTCTTTCTGCTATCGTAGGTTTATTATAATTTAGACAACGAAAAAACAATGAAGCGATTAAACCAACGACATTTTTTGTATACTATATTATTATTAATTCGGCAAATTTCACGTTCTATTGATTTGGGGGAAGGGAGTTTCTCGGTGTCAGTACGTGTAAATGCAGACCTTCTTGGGGCTCACCCAGCCTCTATAATGTGTGTACCCTTAATTGGGCGAAAAACCTGGACTTGAGAGTGATCTAAGAGAAATAACATCCATGCACAAACATTTTATTAGAAACGAACTGAACCTAAGACCCTTCATAGGTTGTGGTGATGCCAAATTGAACTGATTGAAATCGATTTTTTTCTCATTCAATATATTTCATTGTTTCTAAGCCAACAGTTGTGCAAGGATGTGATTTGATCGAAAGCAGGCTCAATCAACAGGTTTACGCCCCAATTAAGGGTACCCGCTTTATAGAGGCATTAGCTCCTGTAAATAAAATACATATTATTATGTGGGATATAGATAGTCTGGGGGTGCGGTATATAAAACACTAAATAAGACAAACTTATTTATTATGCCGACGTTTCGACCTACCTTGTCGGCCAACTTCAGGGCTATGAGAGAAAAACAAACATTGCAATCCTGAGAAAGAATGTAATAACATAGGATTTTTTTTTATCATTGCTTGACATTACCACCTTGCTTGACCTTGCTTATTTAGTGTAATTTTGACTGCACCCCCAAAATAATTGTATCCTTCATTAGATCTTCTAGTCAACTATTTTCCTCTCAGTTATATATTATTATAATTTATTTTTTATATTGTTCTTTTGATGGTGAATATTTTTATTTGAAGAGAAAAGATTTGTCTTGGCCGGGATTCGAACTCGGGTGCCCGCGTCTCTGGTGCGGAGCTCTAACCACTGAGCTACCAAGGCACGTATCCAAGCCAGATAAATCTATTCTCTTCACCGATCCTATATCCACGTGTTATCGCAATTTTCGCGATGTATACACGGGGAAGAATGTTCATTGAACATTACTTTAATTGGGATCTCGTTGACTTATGTCAATTTTATATTATTATAATTTATTTTTTATATTGTCCTTTTGAAGGTGAATATTTTTGCGAGAACACGAGGATATAGGATCGGTGAAGAGAATCTGGCTTGGATGCGTGCCTTGGTAGCTCAGTTAAAGACTGGTATTGTTTGTTCGCCAACTGTTGTGCAGACAGGTGATTTGGCCAAGACTACGCTTAACTAACAATGAGCCACTGGGAATCCGCAGATCCCACAAGGTTGATCAGCGGCTGGCTACAGAATAAATACATTGCTTATAATTTTAAATAACATAACATCATTATGAATGCGGAATATTAGGAAGAGTAATATGTATTTATAAGAAACCTAGGAATCCGTAACAAATGGAACCCATTACCGTGAAATATTGCAGAACGAATCCTTAGCAATAAACTACGGAGTAAAATGAAGTATGGAAATGCTGCTTCTACAGAGTGAATTACTATTTCATTTGTAAATGCTTCATTCACGAAGGATTCGTTTCGCTCTTGGATATCAGATGTTTCTTTACAAGGACAGTTCAATATCCATTTAGACGTTTCAATTAATATTGTAGACATTTCTAAATGATGAATTGAGACAGCTAACACAACAAACATATGTCTAAATAATCGCTTAATCATAAGGACCAGAAGAACAGGCGTTCCTTCCTCAACCATCCTGCGAAGACCAATATCCTGAGCCTGCTGAAGATGTCCTTGATGTCCTCTGTGACCATCAACTGCTTCCTTAGAAGTCGCTGTGAGTCAGCCTCAGTTATGAATAGGTGTGTGGGTACGTATGATGGCCAACTTCCTACTGTAGCACCATCTCTCGAGCATTGTTCTTCAGGCCAAAGGATTGTTGTACCGCTATAAGAGTATACAATACTAAGAAAATAGAAACAAATTATATGACTCATGTGAATTTCAATAGTAAGACAAAAATATAATCGTATGTACTAACATATTGACCAAGTAAAGATGACCATAATAAAGATATTAAATACTCATTTTAAATTAGTTTTATGCATATACTAACTTAACGACGGTTCTCCAACGTTAAACATTCTTAGTAACTTATATACATCTATATGAACAATAACAATAATATAATTTGGTATCCTATAATAATAAATGCTTTGTTCTTTTATGTATATACCGCTTTGTACTATTTTTGTGTAGTTCCCTATATTAAAAAAACTAAAAAAAAATAATAATAATAAATAAATAAACTAAACGGTACATCTCATAATTGGTATTAGGCTTCGTAAATGACTAGAATCGAATTATTTCCTAACCAACTATTGTGCAAGGTAGTGATTTGGCCTAAATCACGTTGATTCGCCAGCTTTTCTTCCAACTTTATTAAGGTTGGGTGAGGCTAAGTAGTGTCTGAGGATACCATATAGTCGGATTCACGACTGTTAATTAAATAAATAGTTTAGCTTACACCACCTGGATCACTCTGTAACTGAGTAGGGTTGGGCGATATACGATAGTCAGCACTATCGATAGGCCGATACTATCGGTTGAAAACTATCGAATACTATCGATAGTTTTTCGATAGCTGTTTCCTTTTTTTCCAAACCTATTCAATAAAGAATTTCTACTAATATAATTAAATTCAATAACCTACCTACTATTTGAAATTCGGAGGATCATAAATTATAAGATTATATCATAAAGATGAGAAAAAAAATATTTTTTTGAGTTTTAAAAAAATATTTACAATTTACATGTTTACAATAACAAGATACAAATCAAATCTTCAGTAAAGAAAAATAACGATATAGTTAATTTCAAGAGTCAATTGTGCTCCTTGAGGCACTTATTAAAGAAAATCTAGCATTTCTAGTTGAACATTTAAGAATTGTAGAAAAAAGTCCCTAATTAAAGAGCAAGTTAACGTTAGTTGGTTTGCTTGCACAAGTGTGAGACTACGTGTCCAACCCAATATAATGTAATTGGTAATTTCGGAGAATTAAATAATGACACTATATTCCGGTGCGGCATCAAAGTTATATAGAAGAGAACCCTTAAGCTCTGGGAATTCCGAGTTCAATATCAAAAAAACTCGACACTGGACAGAGACAGATCAGCATAATTCCGAGAGTTTCAAAACTTGAGGGTAAAAAAGATCCATCGATAGTCGCCCCTATTGACAGTGACCATCGATTGGCATAGCCTATCGATATATCGATAGAAACTATCGACTATCGCCCATCCTGTGCTACCTGAATGAGTATAAAACTACCGAAATCTTTATTTTCCTTGACTTTTGAAGTTGTTACCAGTCGTTAAATAACAAATATACCCCCGAAAAGGTCTTACAAAAAAAATAAGAACCATAATAGGACATGCAATGTTTGGGTATTGAGGTCAAAGGTCATTTTGAGTGAGAGATGAACTTTGGCTACACGAGATGCATCCATCATTGTCTTGTAACTGCCGAGCCATCGATGACACACACAGCCTTCAAGGTCTTTGTCATATTTCTTAAATGTCGAGGTCGTCTCTGTATCTCGGAACGAATCGTCGTAATTAAGTGTCTCATCTTGCCATATTTGAAAATAATAGTTTATTGTTTGCCTCAAATTATAAACACAATGCCTTTTCTCGATGATTTTCTGAATGTTGCTTGGGAAATTAAATATAATAGTTTATTTAATTATTCGAACAATTGTTACATTATCTATTTAGGTTCCATGGAGCTTCACATTGTAACAGCTCGAACACATCTGTTTATTGTAATTTTTTTTAAATATATGTTCATGCTGTATTGAAGTATAGAAGGAAGTATATTTGCCATTCGTCGTTTTTAATTTCTCCATTCATAGCTTAGTGTCAAGTTTTCTTATGTCTTAAAAATACTTTTGATTTTATGATTATTATAAGCTTTATATATTTATTTTTCTATTCTTAGCTCATCATTGTTATAATATTAGTATAATTTTGAAGGGAGTATTATACTTACCTATCTGTTAGGATACATGAGAAGTGAGGGGATGGTTGACTGGAAGATAGACGTAAGGAAGAAAATAGTTGGGGGTGCAGTCAAATAAAAACACTAGAGAAGTGGTTACTTATTTCATTATGTGCCGACGTTTCTGTTAGGATACTTTATGAGATATATTTATGCAGTGAAAAGAAATAAATACCTGTACCACTACAACTCATGGAGGGTGTAGTATACATATATAAGGGTTTATATAAATACAAGGGTCCAGTAGTAGTATGTATACCTACATGAAACACGTTTTTCGTCCAATTAAGGGTATTCACTTTATAGAGACCTGGGTGAGCCCCAGGAAGGTCTGCAGATCTCACAAGGTTCCAAGGCAGCAAATCGGTTATTTTACGGTTTCTACGTTACCTACTATTTTTTGTCCCAAAACTTAAAAATAAGAATTCTCACTGCTCTAATAATGGTGACGGACTCTAATAATTTTGAAGGATGAAGAACATCTTAAAGTTTTGTATAGAATCTTCGGTCGAATATTGACCAGCTCATGTGTGAATTTATCAGGTGGCAACACTGAATTGCAGAGCATGCACCCAATTAATATAATAGAAGCCATATTATAGAGAAGATTGAGATCGACTTAGTTGGAAAGGAATCCGTAATAAAAGTTAATGAAGGCTGAGCCGACTAGATAACTTCTTCGGGATATTATAGGTTGATCTATCTGTATTCTAAGAAGTCAGAAATCAAAATACTTTAATTCTGCTAGGAGTTAATATAACTGGCTATATCTATGAATGTATTTTCATGAGAACGATCAACAGACATCTCACAAGGACTTTCTATACGGGGAAGATTTAAACCTGGACTAGAGAGTAGAGAGTGCCGCTCGCTATATTTTAGACAGTGACACTTCTATAGCCATCTTGCAATATATTTCATTAGCTCTAGAAAGTAGGAAAGATATCCTGCTTGGTCGCCCTTTCACCTGCAGGACCCTACCTACTCCTCCCCGGCCCTCTTCGGGGAGAAATCTCTTCTGGATCACACAATTATCGTCGAGGTCGTTCACTCCTTGAGGAACCATCGAGTCTGGAATGGCAAGCAACTTATGACTCACCGGATGCCGCGTTGCAAAACAGTTTGTCACTCTGCCAGCGGCCACGTAACACCATTCGTCTGACATAACGCATGCCGCAGGCTAAAACAAGTATGGAAGGCATGTAACTTGTTCAATCGTAAGAATAAGGCTCCTTTTGTTATTAACTGAAAAATAAATTTATTTTTTTTAGTTTTGTATGTTTCTGTAAACACTTAAACCCTTATTAGTGTAAGGGTAAACACAGAAAAAAATTAATGAACGATTACTGATCTGTCGTTTGAATTTAAGGGTAAAGTTTTACATTTTATTTTAATGATCTACATTAATGAGATATATTTTCTTACAGCAAATTAGCGACACATTAAACAAACAAATTCAAAATTTAAACGTATATTAACCTGTCCTAAGTGTTTTACGCCTTAAAACTCAAACATACTAAACTTTCCATACTTCCCTACTGTTACATGGTATCACCAGGAATAGTTGTGAGTCGCATAAAGAGGGAGAATTGAATGGCACAACAAGAGCTCGGTTATCGAAGTCGGATAGCAAGTACAAAAATAATAATAATGATAATATGAGTAGAAATGTTCAGGAAACCCTAAAGCTTAATGCCGATACTAAAAATCGTTGTTTTAAACCCACTTTCCAAATATTGTCGTCCAAACTTGAATCTGTAAATAATTATCTTTGTATGTCAGTTAAATGTTCGGATTTAAAAATTGTAATCCTCCTAAATCATTTAATAACATCCCAATGAGTCCTGTAGAACAGTCCCATACTAAGGACTAAATCTTGATAAACGTTTAATCCTCATATTAGACTGAAACGAAAAAAACTGCTCGACGTTTCACTACTTCAGCACTAACTTGACAAACACTTCATGCTCCCAATACCAAAAGAATAACAAACATGACTATTATCAGAACCCATTTGGACATAAGAAGGAGAGATTTGGGGCTCCACTAAGCCTTCGAATCCCTCTTGTGTCCAATCCTTACAATCCAAAATCCTTCGTAAAATCCTCAATGGTCATTACTTTGTTACGAATAAATAAATAAATACTTCCATTCTATTTACTTGATATATAAATACTCTCTTAAATTGCCACGGGCAATATTTTTAATCCTTTCTTAACGTGTTATTTTCTGATTTAAACCGTGTCGTCAAATGCTTTGCCTTTGCCTTTGCCGGCGTTTCGCCGTCCAAACTGCAAGCTTCTTCATGGCTTAATCTGAGACCCATTTGTTGCTGATTTGACTTCTATGTTGAATTTTTTATTCAATGTCAGTCTCTGCATTGTATAAATTCAATATAGAAGGTCACGGGGTCATCTTCATTTCAGACGCCACGGACGATTATCAGGAATTGAAGAGAATACTATGTTTTCAAGGATTGGTATCGGGTTCTGGCCAACACGTGATGAATGGATTATTTAATGTGCACTACTAAATATTAATGAATATTTTTTTTCATTTACGACCCCACAATTAACGGCCGCTATAATTACTGTTACTATATATTTCATGTTCGGGTGAAAGTAAAAAATTATAGAAACCAAAAGAAAATAAAACAATCTGAAAAAAATTCTTTATTCATGCTAGATACCATTTATTGAATTGAAGACATCATTTCTATTTAAAGGTATTTTGTATTGGCCGAAGCTAATCCCTTAAAACCGAATTACGTAATGTAAACAAACCACTAGGAAGTGACGATGTCATAGGCACAAGTTATTACTGGTACAACCTGGGAATTGTGTCTAAACACCTGCCTTATGTAACCCTTCAATAGGCACTTCCTAGCTCGATAAAATACAGTGGCGAGTTTATAATCGATACATGAAATGCATGTCTTTGATGTGAAAGCTTCTATAAAATAAAAACTAAATACAGTGATTGCTCGCATAAGTACATTGATAATAGCTTGGGTCGAAAAAAAATAAACTCTTTTTTACCTTCTTCGTAACTACCTACCGCAGAAAACTAGCCTTTAGAGGTAGCGTACAAGTAAATTGCTTGCAATTTTTTTTTTTTTAATCACAAGGTGGTACATTGTTCTAAGGTATTACAAAACCAAGGTTTTTTGAATTAATTTTCACATAATAATAGAGGACTTAACGAAGCTTAGGTTCAATGCCGATACCACCAATCTCTGTCTGCATCTTCCATCCTCCGGGTTACAACCCACCACTGAAGCAATCCTCCCACCTACGGCTAGGTCTACCTCTTATACGTTTACTAGTCTTCTCAGTGCTTGTATTTTTTTATGAATTCATTCGTTACTAAGCCCGCTAACATATGAAGGCCATCTTAATATTCACGAAGCAATCACTTCAAATATACCAAGCTCCAAAATTCCATCTTGTGTAACCTCCTACTTTTCACTTAATTTGTAAAATTATATATATTAAAGCGTTGTAATGTTCACATAATTTGAACAAAAATAAAAAAACTTACATAAGATTTATAAATGATGTTTATCAAATAGACATGAATAAATTTCAAAATTAAGTCATTCCACATTGCAATATATACCATGCAATTCAGTATTCAATATATCCTATCAATCAATTTGAATTTCATTTAAGAATCCTTCTCTATGAACTATATCCAATGAACACATTTAATACAAATTCCTTTTTCTTAGCTTATATTTCAGAGAAAATTTGATTTAATAGTTAAAATTGTTTCAATAAAGCCATTACTGCCCAAATTCCTCTAAATTACAAAGAATATTAAAATAATTAAATATAAGACTCGTTAATTATTTAAATTGATATAAAGGTTTCCGTTAATAGCGATGTTAAGATTCCCGCCTTTCCATATTAACATCTTACAAGATGGCGACCATAAGTATGTTAATTGCAAATTCAATAATAGACCAGAGGGTTACAATATTCTGTTATACCAACAAGTTTTTGTTAATTAAAATCTTCTCAGAGAGTGGGCCCAACGATAACAAATAATCCTAAATTACGTTATCTAATCACGAAAAAATTACCTCCACGGAAATCTCCCGAAATGGTAGAACGAAATCCTCCAAAAATTTCAGGCGAAATAGTTATACTAACAACTAACTTATGTAAGAGATTGAATTTCATTTTGAGAATCCTTTTCTAACCACTGTCTTGCCACAACTCTTAAGTAAATGCGAACCTCCCAGATTACATGGTTGAGTCGCGAGATATTAAAATTATTGTTATGTAAAGATGGGGCACACTTTCTCTAAGTCATGTATAAAAATGATTTCATGAAGAAATCTTGTAATATGATTTCCTAAATTATATAGTCAGCAATATCATACATAAGCAAAACCCTCCTATTTCAGTTCATGTTTGCAATACAAATATTATTATTTTTTTGGTACTTGTCTATTTAGACGTCCGTTGACACCAGCGCCCCAAGTGTCACTTTTCTTAACCATCTTTTACTGTTATCGTAACCTTTCTAAGCGCTTTATTATTGTATGTGTCAAGTTGAAGATGAATGTGTTTTGGATTATTTTCAATATGACTTGGAATTAGAAGATTTTTCGCAGGGTCACTGATGAACAATCAGCTCTCCTTCGGCAGAAAATGAGTTGTGCAAATGGACATATTATGAAACAACTCTGGCTAACACCCAAACAATAAAAAGGCTATGGGGATCAGTGAAGTGGGGAAACAAGAGAACAAGAAGCACCAATAGAGAATATCTAGACTCTTACTCGGCGGAGCTCATGTGGAGAACCAAGTTAGAGGGATGACACCCTTTTGATGTTATTTTCGAAGATATTGTTCTTTTTATTGAACATTCCTTGCAATAAATGTTTCATTGTTTTTTGACATGTTATCATATTTAAAATATTGTTATTTTAAAGAGGAAAGATTTACTCGGGCAAACAACTTATAAAAAATTATCATATTTTAGTTAGATATTGTTGTTTTTAATGAACATTGCTTGTAATAAATGTTTCATTTTTTCTAGTTTTATTTTGTCTTCACATGTTTCTCATTTATTTCATTTCCTAAAAATCTGTTCTATCATAATAAAAGGCAATGCCTATTTCAAATTCATCGCAGGCAGCATAACCTGACATGGTCCAAATAGTTGAGGTAAGTGACACCTGAGCGGGCTGATGTCAACGGACGTCCAAATAGACTAGTACCTTTTTTTTTTTATTAATATGTAAAATAATCATGAAATAATAATGTTAGAATTAATTTAAATTAAATCAGAATAAAAACCGTGCATTGTTGTATTTGATAACAACAAAAAAATCCTGTACAACTGCAACCCAAGAAGGGTCGAGTACTGTTTCTACAATACTCTCTTACAGCCAATGTCCAAATAGATTTGAAGGTGATCGCTTTTAAAAACCAGATTATCCTCCTTTTATAGAGACTAGATGAGCCCAGGGAGGTTCTGCAGATCGCCCAGAGTCGATTTATGAATGTTACCTAAATAATGTATATGTCGCAGCGGGATTTGACCTTCACCACAGCAACCCTGCGATCTACACTCTGAGATAACCTGCTTCCCCAATTTATAACAATGTATATAATAAAAAATATATTTTAAAAATAAAACAAAGGAATAATTAAAAAAGTTATGGGTGTTTTTTTATATAGAATAAATTAATTAAATAAGTATAAATCAAATTCATCGAATAAATTAATATCTAATATTTTCAACAAGTACAACGGTTAACCGATTGCTAGAAAAAAACTATAACTTTATTAGGAATTATAACATATAGAATCAAATCAAATAACTAAGAACAAAACAGTTGAGTAACTGTCGTTTTTACTCTTGAATGTACAGGAACTTGGAAAAAATAACTTATTCCAATCAGTCATCTGGTGATAAACACATATTTACAAATAATTTAAATTGATGATGGACTTTATTGACTCTTAGATAGTTATAAGACCGAACTTTTTTTTCCATATTATTCTTTATTTATTTGAAGCATGTATCACAAACTAATATTTTATTGAGATAATTTACCTTGAAATCTCCTTAGAAAAAATTAAATTCCTCCAAAGTGACATTTAAATCAATTCATTAATAATTCCTTCTCCGAATGAAAATCTTTTTCCAGGCATTTATGATATACAACTTTATTATATGAAACGTTGCGACAACTACATGTAATTTTCAATCCACCTAAGAATTTTTTGTATCATTTCATCTTTATCATCTTGAAAAGAGTTACAAGTCACATTTCTCTGTAAATTATTAAACACAACAACAACAATATAACAAATACAAATTTATAAAAACTGTCCATAAATAGAAGTAAGTATAGATACCTTTTTATTATTTATTGTGAAACGTCGGCACTTAATTAAATAAGTATCCACTTATTTAGTGTTTTATTTGACTGCACCCCTAACTATTTTCTTCCTTACATCATCCAGTCAACCATCCCTCGCTTCTCATTTATTATTTATTGTCATTTTCTAAAAATTGTTACTTGGAGGTCCATTATCCTCCATGGTCCTTTTGTTAATAGTTTATACTATTTAACATCAGTTTAAACTTATTTAACTATTTAACAGTTTAAAATCAATTTATTATTGAATATTTCTCAGTCAACCTTCAAATGTTATTGTAACTGTCATTGATTTTTTAAAAAGTAATCAAAAATATTGACACGAAACCTCCAATAGGTTACTTGTTAAGTAGTCACGGTGCTCTTTGTATTTCTTCATATTACATAGTAATAATTATTATTTATAATTAAAAAATATGGTAAAAATAGATTTGTAACAATAATCACTTCTTGGGCGACATAAATCATCTATTATGAACTAAGTGGATCGTAAATACTAGAGCTGTAATGGAAAACAATAAGAAATATCATTGTTATTGAAGATCGCAATCGCTTTTAATATACTTTTTTTTAGATTATTATATTTATAGATTTATTGCAAAGTAATAATAGATGCTATCAGGTTTATAGTCGTCCTTCAACTCGACTTATAGTGAGATGATATATTTTTTTTTTCTCCATTTCCATCAGCAATGTAATTACAGATTGAGAACTACGATTATTTATTATGAAATGCTTCACTACACTATGACTTCCTTTATTAAGTTCATTTACTGATGCTAACTGCTATTTCACAAGCCGAAAATTTATTTCAAAAGTATCTCATGTAATTTCTTCCACAAGAAGTAATGAGATTGAAAATTTCTATTTCGATTTTCGGCTGAAATCAAAATTAACGACTCAAGAAATTTAATTGGTGATTTCGTGTTTTTTTTGTAATCACTATAATTCTTGAAGTCTATTGAGAATAGAAAAAACAGAAAAATAATTGTTATTCTGATTAATTATTAGCAATCATCTAATTAACAGTTTATAGAGTTCATGATCAATTTTAATTATAATAGAGGTACCTATTTAATTGTACCTGTAGATATCAATGTTAAGTTCAATATTTAGTGAGCCTTTCATAATATTTGTACCCAATTAATATTTTTTTGAGATTTTGATTATTTTGCTTTAAATAAAAAACTTGAATATTTTTATTTTTTTTAGTTTTGTTTTGTAGAACAAAAAACTGTATAGAGAAGAGAACGGATTTGTATCAGTTGGATACGACCCCTGGTAGTTCAGTGTTTAGAGCACTGCACAGGAGATGCAGACGACCCGGGTTCGAACCCCGGCCAGGACAAATCTTTTCTCTTCAAAACAAAAATATTTAAAAGTAATCACCATCAAAATTACAATTCATAAATAATATATTGACCTAAGTCAAAAAGATCCTAATTAAAGTAATGTTCTATGAACATTCTTCTATGTGTATTCAAAAATTGCGAGAATGCGGGGATATCGGATCGGTGAAGAGAACGAAGTTGTCTGACTTGGATACGACCCATGGTAGCTCAGTGGTTTAGAACACTGCATGGGAGATCCAGACGACCCGGGTTCGAATCCCGGCCAGGACAAATCTTTTCTCTTCAAACCAAAAATATTTTAAAATAATCACCGTCAAAATAACAATAAAAAATAAAAAAGTTTATAGTTATAAGAATTTAATGTCTTAATATTATTTTTGTTCATTCTCTGTATTGAAATAACTGTCCTAAAATCGAAATATTGGAATAAGATGCAGCTGGTTTTATTTTTTAAATCGACGCATTCCATTTTTAATTTTTAAAAACTACAATGTTTTGGGTAACGGTTCAAAGAATTCAGAAACAGTGGCTATCTATTGCAAAGCCTTTAAATTGGTACTTGAACATGTTTTTATATATAATAAAGAGATTATTATAAAGGGAAGATAAGACGCTACAGTACGGTAGCCAAACCGATGTTACTATACGGAATGGAAATCGCTTCCCTCCCCAGACTAAAGAAAATGTTAGGGATAGAAAGAAGGATACTATGAATAATTTACGGCCCAAAGAAGACACAGGAAGGCTACAGGTTGGTACCTAATTAGAAAATATACGAAGAAGTAAATGATTTTAAAAAAGAGATTAAATAGAGAAATCTTCTATAAAATGAAAGGATACATGAGTGCTGCGGGGGAGGGGGGGGGGGGGGGTACACCAAACAGATGAAGGGAGAGACTGAAAATAACAGACCAACACTATTTCGATAGGGGTGACTATGGGAATAGAGAGATGCGAGAAACGGAATAGCGTCGACCGAGGAAAGAAGGAAAGAACAATGCGAAAGGATGAGGAAAAGGCGTGAAGAAAGAAGGAAGGAGAAAAGGGGTATGAAAAGAAGTGAAAATAATCCGCGTGATCTCTAAGGCCGTTCCGTGAAAAAAAAGAGATTATATTATTTTCTAAATTTAACAAATTAGAAAAGCAATCTTCGATACAAAGTAAAAACAGATCGTCAATTTTGTACGTAGTGTGATAGTTAAATATATCCTAAGAAGAAATTTTTCCTAATGTCGTTATGTGAATGTGTGTAATATATATCTACAGTGAATAAGTGGTTAAGTCGGATTTTGCCCAGCTGCTTTCAGATAACCGGAATCGTATCATTCTCGTAGTTTTTGGCTTGAAATGGAGTTGGAATATAAGCAATAACTCCTTTTCAAGCCAATGCCTTACTTGGCCTCCTTATCACTACGAAAATAACTCGATTCCGCTTACTTAAGTACAAGAAACTCATTTTGGAGAAAATTGGACCTAACCACTTAATCACCGGGACTGTAGATATAATGAATGCATACATCTGCCGTCCCGGTGAATAACTAGTTAAGTCGACTAAACCACTTATTCACCGGTTAGTAATAAATACATGAACGGTTGTAAATATATGAAGCATTTTTTAAACATGTATATCATGAAAACTATAATATATAATTTAGCTGTACTTGAGAATAATTGCTAACTCGCTTCGCTTATCCTCAACAACTAAGGCTTTATCAACTTGCAATACTTTCCCTCGATCCAAATAGCGATAAGTTGTGTACCTTCTTGTGAACTAGAAGCCTTCGTCGGGCTAAATGTCAGTGTTCCATTCGGAGCGGAATCATTCGAGGAAGGCTCCGATTAACATTTTATTCAGGCAATTTTATAAAATTTACCGTAATGAGTTACTATTAAATCGGAAAATTGCCACATTTTAAAAACTATTCCATATTCAAGAGCTGAGACGAGGCCATGAGAGCATATGGGTCCGTTTGGTAATCTGTGTCGACATTTTATCGATCAGAGAAAGAAAAACGGTAATTATTCCAATAATGGACGACTAATTCGGACTATTTCGGGAATCGAGCTGGGAACAGATTTTGACCGAGTTACAAAATGACTAATGTGATTTTCTTTTTTTCTCTCTCTCTTATCTAGAAAGAGCTTAGTAGACGAAAATGGAATAATCACTTTGTAATGGGGTGGTCTCGAAAAAGTGCAATAATAGAAGAGATTTAGGCCAATTCATTCGAATAGACTTGCTACATACGATTCTGTAAGATTTGTGAGCTATGGCAAAAGTTCCATAATTCAAGATATTAAAAGGTGGAAAATTATAAAAAATACCATTAAAGACAGCTAACAGAGAGTTTCTACATCCATTTTCACCATATTACATCATATAGGAATCTATACCATTACTGGAATATACTAGTTCAATACATAGTAGGAGCTGCAGAACTTACCCCAGGGGTACCCATTTTATAGAACCTGAATGAGCCACAGGAAGGTTTCCAGGCACATGAGGGCCGCCTCATGTCTGTTAAGTGAAAAAATAACGTATTTGCTACAACCATTCTCGTAGTCGGAGCCTTGAGATCAGTAACTCTGACATAAACTCCTACAAAAGCTCTCAATTTACTTAGGTAAATCTTAAATTTTTCCCATACAATAAAAAAGGGTTTTATAAACAATATAAAATAATAAAAGCCTTAGCAAAACCAAAGATTCGATTTAAAAATTACAGCCGTAATCCTAATTCGGAATCCTAAGTACAGTTAACACTATCCAATATCTATTGCTATGCTTTGTTTACGCTGGTTCAAAATGTTTTCTTTTTCATTCATGTTAGTTTACACATTAAGTTTGACTAAATAATATCAATATTTGTAAGCATATAAGGTTTATTGCCAATTTAAAATTTAGATTAGTATATTTTACGCCCAAGAATATTTTGAAAACATTTGTTGTAAACGAGCTATTAGAGAAACAAAAGACTGAATCGTTCTTCCTAAATTACGAAGGTATAATAACATCTTTCCCTAAGATAATCGCTGGGAACAAAAAACTAAAGAGATAATACTAATGTCGCCTAAGAACAGGTCCTGTTATCTCACCTGAGATTGTTGCTAATGGGGGAGCAGGTAGTTGCCTACCTGTCTCCTCTCATCCACTTCTATTCTTCTTTTAGGAGTTCGTTTGAACCACACTAAGAACTTAGTTTAGAAGTACGAAATTTAAAACAGTTTCTCTAAATTGTATGACCAAACCGAAGATATGGTAAGATACAAATCGTGTCCCCCCCTTTCTTGTCTTGAACTTCATCGTTGATCAACTTTATTACTCCAATAAGAGCAAAGAAAACCGCAACTTTAAGCCTCGGCCATAAAAGTATATATGATAGTTTCCTATCATCACATCTAAAAAAAAAAAAGTCTGTATCTGTACAACCCATGAAGAGTCTTTGTGCCAGTACGCAATAGAGTGTGAACTGTTTCTAGGACAACGGTTGTGCAGGGAGGTGATTTTTCCGTGATTACGCACAACCACCAGATTTCCGCCAAATAAGGGTAGTCCGTATATACAGACTGGGTGAGTCCCAGGAGGGTCTCTAAATCCCAGATTCAATAATTTATGTGCCACAGCCGGATTTGAACCCTTGACTTTCCGCAACTAAGCGCTATACTACTCAGCCACCTCGTCCTCTCATCTGGAATAAGACAAATAAAATATAATAAAAATAAAAAAATAAGATAAAATGTGTCATACATGACAAAATATATCGGTCCATGAATTAATGAAGCAGCTTGGAAAAGTGTTAAGTCCAAAACATGGGTGATTCCATTTCACTTTTGCTAGAGATAGACCGAAACGTAGGTGGGAGGATCGTGTTAAGTGTGGTCAGCATCGATCCTTCGGGTTCTCCACGCCTTTATATATTATTATTTCTTTTTAAATGTTATTGAAAAGGCCTCCTTTGTCATTTTTCTGCCCTCATTTTATTTATAATTAATAATGTGTTTTTTTTGTTCCAGGTAAGCTTGCAATGCAGATATTCGCGTATAATGAATAAAGGATACTTATATGCGCAGATTGGGAAATAACAGGTTTGTTATCTACACTGTATAATAAATCAATACACACGGTCATTACAGCCTTTCTGAAAAAAAGTATCACCTTGGGGCGGAATAGTGCTCACTGTCGTGTGTTTCGAAACAACAGATCGTCTTCTGCGAGAAGAGTGCACGATGTTGATGTTGATGTTTCTCGTAAGAGGGTCATGGCCAATTTGGACGCCGGCACGTTTGAACCGTTCCTCCGCCATTGTCTTGGATGAAATATTCATAGATCTTCTAGAATCAGCTCAGAGTTACCACAAGATCTCAGAATGCTTTTTGAATTCCGAGCGTTTGTTCTCTCACGAGTTCCTCCGCAGTTAAAGGTAACGATGTAAACAGAAGGAGATAATCGTAGCTTGATATCTCATCTCCTTTTGTAATTAAGGGCTTCTTTAATGGTTACTTTTTTCATCTGAAGGATTCGCTATCTTGGAAAAGTAACCGTGACACAGTTAAATCCTTTATAATTATTTTTTTTTTATATTTTCCTCACACCAATAATATTAATAAATACCCGGAACATGGATACCGAAATCACCAACAATATTTCCACTGAACGATGTCCACTAAACCAATATCTGTATTCTTCGTCTTAAAACATATGTCTATCTCTTTAGGGATTCGCTACCTTTTAAAAGTAACCGTGACACAATTTTTATATATATAATTATTTTTTTTAATATTTCCCTCTTATAATTAATTATAATATTAAAGACCTGAATCTTCAATACTGAAACCACTGACATTCATTCATTGAACTATGTCAACGCTAATATCTGTGACTTTCGTCACCAAACAGATCTCTACGTCTTGGTATATTCCCGGTACGCTTATTTTTCGACTCTGGTACGCTTATAATTTTCGAACATAATATTTTAAAATTTTAAATAAGGAACCTTTGTAATCGAATTCCCGTTGCTTTTAGAATACTATTGTATTTTGTCTAAACACTCAATCATAACTCCCATTCCAAATTTCAATGCCATATTAAACAATCGTCGCCCACTTCAAAGTCCTTTAATGCAATGACATACATCGGCATTCCATTCCTATTTTGTTAACCTTATTTAGCTTTCCATGCATTTTAAATGCATCCTCTTTAACTAGATATTTATAAAATTATGAATGGTAATAGCTCATTTTCTATGCTCAAAACATTTCCTACATAAATAGATACGATATCTATGGCCGAAGATCGATCATACACAACACATCATTAGGATGGATTGAATTGCTCAGGCACCCGCTATTTAGTTGCCTTGAAGATGGTCTGCACAATTAAAAAATAATAACTTTTTTTTGTGTTATATTTGACTGCACCCCCTGACCCAATTCAATCCATCATTAAAATTATACAGTCAACTATTTTCTACTCAAACAAGAAGCATCATCTTTTTTTTTTTTACTTACTGTAGTTTTTATTTATTTTTTGTTATGTTTATTTATTTATGCTCCACATGATCATCCTTGCTCTTTATTGCTTTATCGATCATATCTCATGTTCTCTCCCCTCCCCCATCTTTATTGTTCACCATATACCTGATACTTTTGTAATTTTACTTTAATATTTATCCCATTTTATCTTTATTACGTTATTCTTTAATTTTTAAAACTTTCTGTTTTATTCTTATTGTATTCTATAATATGTTTTTACTATCTTTGTATTTTAAAATTTGTATTTACCATGCTTAACCATTTTTTTTAATATTTTGTCATTTTCAATTGTATGTATTTTGCATATTTAGCCCTGAAGAAGACCTGCAAAGTGGGTCGAAACGTTGGCTACTGAATAAATATTTTTTGATATAATTTTGTTATATTATATTATAATATATTAAATTGATAACAAATTATTGACCTCTACCCGGAGCATTTTCTTCCACATATTTCATCAAAGTCAACTATTTTCATTCAAAAAGGAAACATCATTAATTGAGCAGGTCTCTTGTCCATTGTCTCTTTCAATCTTTTCGTATCAAGCCCTGGTATAATCAACTTTAATGTAGCTTTTTGATATTGATATTTAATTAATATGATGTTTAAACTACAGTAAAAATGTGGAGAAAATAAACAAAATAACAATTACCGAGTATTTTACTCGTGTACTGAATACAAACTGTTGTTTACGTATATATCTATGATTTAGGCAGTCAACAATGAAAATAAACACAGAAAACAAACATTGAATATTAAATGAAATCTGTAGAAAAGGAAAAAGTTCTGCTTTTGTTTTGTTGATCACTATAAAATATTATATAATTTTAATATTCAGTTAAATGTAAGGATACTACAATCCTCTCACTAACCATGCTATCTGTATTGTGCTGTCGTGCTGTTAGTCCAGTTCCAGAAATACCAAGCAATAGAATACATGTACAGGTTTATTTTTTGGCAATAAGGCGACAACCTATGAATGTTCCGACCTGCTCTTAGATACCTGCACCACTCACTACTTTCCCCCGATACGAGGAACCCGAATAAAAAGGGATCAGATCGGAAGATGATGAGAGGAACTGCCCACGGCTATTTCCTAATCGCCGCGAAGGATGAATAAGAAAGGAAGAAAGTGGATAATGATGGCTGTGACAAAGACGACACTTGGAAAGCGCGGCTGTAAACAGATTTCCTTCAGCGGCGGAAAATATTCCTCATAGGCTTTCACTCGATGGACGTGTCTTCGGTGTGACATCGCGGCCATGGACAGCCTGTCTTTTCTATCCCGATTTTCTATTACCTTCAGTACAAAAAATAAATCTGAATTGATGGGAACTAACCTTATAAAAGTTTGAGCTGTTTATATCATGTTCATTTATAACGGTTGTTTTCCAATTTTTATAAACTAAACGTAATTAAATAGATTTATATAAATCTATGATAATAATAATAATTTAAAAATAAAGAAATAGCTAACCCCAATGGGTTGTTTCCGATGCCACCAAACTCCGTCTACAAAATTCTGTCTCCGAATTTTACCCAAACCCAAACCCGTTGTTAGAACTTCCTTAACGCTATCCTCCCACCTACTCCTCGGGCTTGCCCTCAGACGGGCCTTTCAATTCTGCGCTTATTAAGTTATTATGAATTCAATCGCCACTAAGACCATCAAATTTACAAGCCCAGCTCAATCTCCACGATGCCAAATATTACCTTGGTGTACCAAATATTTGGTATACCAAATAGTACTTCAGCATGATACTCCCCAATGGGCCCGAATATTCTTATCTCGAAACCTTATCATTAAATATCTTAAGACGTGATCATCCTTCAGCATTAACGGACATGTTTCACACCCACATAGAAAAGTTGCGTTGTATGAGTTATAATTTTAAAGTTCTGGGTTAAAAATGCTCAAACTACGTAACGTTGAGATCGAAAAGTATCTAGCGTTTCCTGCCTTTAAACCCCCTTTATTTGTCTCGATTTCCGGTTTTTCTGGTTATCGTAGACCCTAAGTACTTCAAGTTCTCGTAGTCTTCAAACTTTTTCCCTCCTACAGCAATATATCGAAATAACTGACCATATACTTCGTCTTACACGAATTTACTTCGATTATTATTTCAGTACTTTCTTTCATCGAATTTTATATCGATTTCTAGTTCCCCGTTAAGAATAATTGATTTATTGAGACTGAGTGAGCCAAGAGAGAGCATATCCCTAAGGGTCGATCCACGGAGAATAAATAAGCTTCCCCAACTTGGTTCTAACTCGGGAACTACAGTTCAGTAACTCAGTAATCTACCCACTCCCCAGAATTCGATAGATTTGAACAAATTAGTAAAATAATCTTATTTCGTTATAATTACTATAATTTATTATCTTGATCTATTAACTAACTCAATGGCGGCCTTTAAATATCCTGAGAATACAAATGGCCTCGAGTCGACATGCTATTTATCTAGGAGACTCTTAGTCTCGCCTTATTATTATAAAAAGAGGTTATATTGGGGTTAATTGGGGGATCCATTTTGAAAAAGTGCACTCCTCTCAAGGTTCGCCACGAAACGGTAATTTGTCGGAAATGGGCTGAAAGCGAATGGCCCATTTCTTCCTTAACTTTAGCTCGCTTAGTCAGACGTTTTAGACAACTATCTACTTACACTCAGATACACAGACTAAAGAACATATATTAACATTTCAAGTTGTATCATTAGTAAGTTTGTACGTTAATTTAGCTGTTCTCTTTCACGTTGAACTGAGAACTTACTTGATGAATAGGCTGTGGTAACGATACGACCTATTTCCTAATTTCTTTTCTTAAAAAAATTCTTATAATAAACCATAATTGTGGGCGCGGGGTAGCTCAGTGGTAGAGCGTTGAGTTTCCGTGCCGAAGATCCCGAGTTCAAATACGGCTATGGCAGATAAATTAGTTAACAGCCGGGATAGATCTTGTGGCATCTAGTGACCCTCATTCACCATCTATAAGGTGGGTATCCTCAAGACCACGCACTGACTTCAAGACCATTCATGGGTTTTAGTTGTTTTTTTTATTCTGATATCACATTTTTCATAAGTATGCTTTAGATTATTATTCTCAACAATGAATCTTTATAATTCCATACGACAAATTTTAACCCTCCATTATTAATTATATGGAGCGGAAAGCTCAGTGGTAGAGCACTGAGTTACCAAGCCGGAAATCCTGATTCAAATCCCGCTGCAGGCAAGAATTTAATTTAGTCTCTTTGCACTGGGAGATGGATCATATGGCATCTAGGACCCTCCTGGGGCTCACCCAGCCTCTATAAAATGTTATAAAAAATGGTACCCAAAATAAGGGAGGAAATCTGGCGGTTGAGCGTGACCTAGGACGAATCACTCCTTGGAGAACCGTTGTCCATGAAACAGTACAGCCTCTATCATGTACTGAACCCCAGACCGTTCACGGGTTGTAATGGTACGGGTTTTTTCTTAATGATTGATTAAATGTCATGATGCGTATGCGATGATATGTCACTGTTCAAATAATGCATAATATTATCATTACAAAATATTAAATTAGCACTTTAAAAAAAATTCGATTCACAAATCAAAACATTTAGACTTAAACATGGTCCGAAATCCACAAATAAACACATAGTTGCTTACTTAGGACTATTATTCGAAATGGAAAGAAACATTTTAAGTACACTGTATACTTTCTGTTTTATATGAAATTAATTTACACTAGTTTTGATTCCAAAATTTCTAAATTATAAATTAGACAAACTAATTGCATAGCAATAACTATTTGATTTTAATCCGAGATTCTCAGCATCGCAACTCACCACTCTACTACTGAGCTATCCTGCTCCCTAATTTCACATTGCATTTTTTAATTATCAATCTATTCATTAAAAAATAAATAAATATCTGAATGTCGATACGATTGTTAAAAGTTTAAGAAATAAATAATCTATAATGTTATAAATATTACTCAGTTATATCAGCCTGGTTAGTGCTTCTAATAAGTTACGTAAGGTGCTATAAAAGTCGTATTAACTAGTTTTTTACGAGCCCTTAGGATTCTTATGTAAATTAACCTAATAGAGATGTAACTGTCGAGTCTAAACTAAACAAGTATTGTAAACATCCGATAGAAAGTTGGAGTGTATGACGTTAAAGATAGTATCACTATATATATACTGTATAGTATACATAAAAGTGATACATATAGTATCACTATATGTATACTGTCCCATTCGAGGAATGTGTTTATTATCATTGTAGATGGAATAAAATTTATTCCGTATCAGGTTAAAAATGGTATATAGTACAAATCAGTCTCTACAAAATAAAATTCATCTCTATAATTGAGGTACGAATCGAAAAATAATATTACTATAAAATAATGTAACACTTAATGTTGTTGTTTGTTCATTTAACGTCACTTTTTGCAGATCTAAATTTTGCCTATCCAGGTTTAATTAGGATAGAGATTTTTAATGAGTACCTGACTTCGTACAGGCTCGGGACCCCCGTTTAACGTCCCTTCTGAAAGACGTCATAACCGAGTTTACTACCTTTAAAAAATCCAAGGGCCACCTGCCGGGCTACGAACCCGCGATCTCGGGCTTAGTAGTTTGTTAGGCTAACTAGACCACAGGCCGCCCTTAACAGCACTTAATGTTAATAAGGCCTACTATAGTCCAGGATCCATGGTCCATTTTTGTACTTGATTACTATCAAGCTGAATCTTCGTGAATAGCTTTGTTTCGATAAGACGCCCAACCATTTCCTGTGCGAAAATTCTCGATTGTGGTAGCCAACAGAGGTAGCTATGATAAAATATTTCGATTTGATGATTCTCAAAAATTTATTACTAACTGGCTTTTTTTTTTGTTAAATCTCCAGATAATTATCTAAATTATTTGAAAAAATATTTGTCCTACAAAATTTATGGTTTGATCAAAGAGTCCTCTCCTTCCAACGTGTATCGATAACGAGGTCATCAAAAATGATTACTAGCCAGCTGATTTTTTTATACTTCTTCTTTTTTGACTTCGTTATCGATACATATTGGAAGGAGGGGACTCTTTGATCAAACCATACATTTTGTATAAGACAAACGTTTTTTCAAATAATTTAGTCAATCATCTTGAGATTTAACAAAAAAAAATCCCAGCTAGTAATACATTTTTGAGAATCATCAAATCGACGTATTTTATCTTTGCTACCTCTTTTAACTACCACAATCGAGAATTTTCGCACAGGAAATTGTTGGGCGTCTTATCGAAACGAAGCTATTCACGAAGATTCATCTTGATACTAATCAAGTGCAAAAATGGACCATGGATCCTGGACTATTATTGTTATATTGTATTATTGTAGATGGACTTGTCACGACATGCCTTAATAAGCCATTATCCATTTCCTGTAATTTTTTTAACATAATACTATAATTAATAGATGGATAACATTGGAAAAATATTGTATATATATGGTACCTACATAATATAGGTACCACTATAGCCCAAGAAGGATCTTAAGTTTATTAAATGGTGGAAACTGTTCTGTTTCTAAGCCTGCGTTTTTGTAAGGAAGCATAAAGATATGATCGCGCTCAACTGTCTGCTTTTACTCCAGTTAAGGGTACCCATTATAAACATTAGTCAACTAATATCATAAGCCAAGTTTTCATACAAAATATTATACATTATGGAGATTGCACTGTTTTTAAACCGAAAATTGTGTAGGGAGGTAATCACGCTCCAACGTCAGGTATTCCCCCCAATTAAGGGTACCCACTTTAAAGAGGCTGGGTGAGCCCCGTAATGTTCTGCAGATATCACTGCAGTGATATTATTTCTGTCTAAAGAATAAATAATTTATCTACCACAACAGTTATAAAAAATAAATGCTTGCTACCTTTGGGCATCCCAGAAGCCCCTTCGCTTTAGCCTAGCAGAAATGTTAGAGGTAGCCTAGCAGAAAAAACCTGATCTTTTTTCGAGCCTCTGATATGTAATAATTGTTAAATTTATTATTTTTTCAACGTTGTTTGTAGTAGAGTAGGGAAGTGCCTTTTACGGTTATTAATATTTTTTCAGCTCTTCGTCCATGATATTTTTATCGCTTTACTAAAGCCGTGTATTTGAAAATTGGTCAAATATCTTATGCAGCAAAAAAAAATTCATTCAAATCAGACCATCGATAGATACTGCTTAGTGAAGTTTATATTACCAATATTTTCCCTGAAAAAGATGTACAATTTTACTCAGTTGAAAGTCAGCGGGGGAGGAGGGGGGAGGGGGGAGGGGGTGTTGCATCTTCAGCTGTGCCTAATCAGTTGAAATTTCAATATTGTTTAATGGTTTACATTTCTGTTTTTTATTGAAGATGCAATCGCAGCGTAGGGATTCTACTGCTTAGGTTTTTTATTATTTAACCGTACTGGAGCTTTAGATTCCCGCTAATAGGTGTCGTTGACGTAAGATAGTTTATATCGATTTCTCTGAAGTTGCCGAGAGCAGTGAAAGCACCTAATGAACGCCTCGTAAAAAAGAAGGTACTAATTGTGAAGAATGCATAAGAGGGAAGGGATTAGTTTTAGAAAGCTGCCCGAGCCACTATTTTCTATACACTTTTTTTTTTCCTATTTTGTATTTTGAAAAGCCATTTTCTATTTAGCTCCTTGTAGGCCAGGACAATGGCTATTGTAGTTGAGGTCAACACTCCCATGTGCACGTTTCAGCAGCCGTCTCCATGTCTTCGGTCGGTGACGAAATCTCTTGTAGGTGGAGGAACGGTCCCTTGGAAACCAACCTGCTGTATAGTAGCTTACCAACATAACTTTATCTCATGCCATTACGTATCTTCATTCCATTTACTTGTTTAACTATTTAATACTATAGTAAATTATAATAAATACATTTACAATTAAAAATTTATGAATGGCGCATAATTATACCAACCTGTATATAAAATTACTATAATATAAAATAAGTTTTATTAACCGATATATGTATCATTACTTTTTTAAAGACAATTTTTAAGTATCTGATACCTCGAATAGAATTATCATGTTTGTAGGTTAATGGTATACATAGAAAATTACACAAATACACTTGTAATAATCCTTAAAATCGTAATATTTCGACATGAAAAATTAATTTTACTATTAAATTATAGAAATTTCGCTATTAAGGGAGAAGGGGCGTATCCTGTGGGATCTGAAGAGCCTCATTGGGCTCACCCAACCTCTACAAAGTATTAAGTATTATCCTCTTAATAGGGGAAAACCGGGCGGTGGGATGTGATCCCAGAAAATTGCCTTCAAGCAGAACTGTTATTCTAAAAACAGTACAGTCTCTACCACTTACTGAACCCAAGACCCTACATTCGTTGTAGTGGTGCAGGATTCTTTATTAGTCCTTAGACACACATAAGGACAAAATTTGTAAGGAATATACATTGAAGTGCACCTGTAAAACGCAGACTCATCAAATAAGGGCTTGAAGAATCTCCTAGTCCTTCTTTCAAACAAAGTAATAATACGAGCATCAAAACCTCCGTCTCGGGTTTCATTTTTCTCGTCATCGGGTATCGTGGCTAGAAGACGACATTGTTAGGCCGACTGGAATGTGGTTCCAACCTATTTGGAAGGGAGTTACTTTCGAACAACCCGAAGAGTGCAACCTGCAAACCTGCAATATGCCACACAACCCGAGCTACAGGTGAAGGTCTACTTGGGCAAGAGGTCTACTCTGGTCACTGCCTTCTTGAGGCTACTGCAAGCGTAGCGAGCAATGTTATATTCCTCTCATGATTATAGAGCAACTCCACTTCACGAAAAGAATACTGTAAACCTGAATAATTTCTTTGTAACTCGTTAATTTGATTGGAGTGGACTTGTGAAGTTGTTGATAACGAACTAATTCCTAAAAAGTTAATAACCGGTAAGCCGACTGGTAAACGTGCGTGGGTCTGATCTTACGGCTTTCGGTATGGGAAGGTAGTCCTTGGACGGAAGTATTTAAGCATTGGTGATATCGGTATCAACCCTTCGGGTTCGCTTAGCCTCATTATTATTTGGTTCGAGGGACTACAATATTATTCAAAATATTCTACTACTTACGTAGTTTTCTGATTCGGCTGTATTTTTCAGCCATAAATGTTTCGTTTGTTGTAATAGTTTAAGGTCTTCTTTATATAAAAGAGAGGCGAAAAGAAATTTAAATCATAGAGCCTTCCAAAATACGGAATATATTATTTAAAGAAATGGGGATTATCTACTAGTATTTACAACACCGGAGAGAAATCATTTCAAAATAAATTATATGAAAAATCCTGTCCAGTACAACAGGCTAAGGTTTAGTAGAGATGATACTCATAAAAACTAGTAATAAGATATATAATTCCCTTCCAAAACATTAACTTTTTCCTCCCTCTCTAAAGTGAGTTGCTATGCAACTAAAGCTGCTATGGAACCTAAATCGGATTTTGCCCATTCGAATGAGATTACTCATATGGTACTTGATATCAGTGTAATCATACGGATCAGAGGCATGGAAACTTACAGATGCTTCAAGTAAACCTCTACAAGCAGTCGAGATGTTGTATTTTCGGCATATGCTCAGAGTTTTATGGACAAGATTGAAGGAAAGGCAGGTCGCAGAGGCTGCGGTTGAAAAACCTCAAGCAATAGACGACATTAGCATCCATAAATATATTTTGTGAAGCGGTTCGTAAAATAATATGGACCGTTATAATCGCCAACATCCAAAGAGGATAGGTACTTTTAGAAGAAAACTCAAGTTAATAGAGACTGGGTGAAGAGTCTGCTGATAACAGTTTAAATATTTATCTTTCACAGCCGGATTTAATATCAAGTTCACTTCTGACTTTAAATTCTCATTACAGAGTCATTGGCCGATGATTGTTTTTGCCCATATAACTATAAACCTCTGTTAATTATCGAATCCGGATCCTAGATTCCCTTTAGTGTCGTTAAATCAGATGTTGAACCGTGAGAAAACTGCCTTAGGAGTACAATCCTAGATGTGGAATATGGTCAAATGGAACTGGTAGAATGGAGTCCCTGACAAGGAGTATGGTGTGTATATGGATGGAAGGATGTTACCTTGGTAACCGACCAATACGGACAACGCCTTGATTCCATTAAGTTAAAGCATGGCAATGGACGATGGAATCCACTTTTATAGGAGTAGGTTTCATTACATCATCTGTACGCGTTACGAATACATTATGTTAATGCGTTAGAAATTAATAGTGTTTAGATAAAACATTAATTCGTTCTGATTTGTCGGGGCAAAAGGCCAGGGAAAAAATGCGGTAAAGTGGAATTATTTTCGTTTCTATTACGTTGTTTGATATTTATTTTAAATAAATTTAAACGCATTAGATGGATCAAATATATGCATCTATATTTTTTTAAATTGCGTACCCGCTCAATAAAATATGATGGCACTATGTATTTAGTTAATCGTACAAAAGGTATCACTCCTATATTTAATACAAAAGGGAACTAGACTGATTTTCCTTCAGTCATTTTCAAGCATAGTCTCTATTTTATAACCGAAATAGTGTTTTTTATTTTTACCAAAAAATAAGCAATATCTGGTACGTATTAAATTATGAATATTAAAGAAAACTTTCTTAATCTAATTTCACTGCGTTCTCTGTACTTAAATAACGGAGTAAGGCTCGTTTCACACTAATACGGTTTGGTTTGGTTCGGTGCATATTCAATTCGTTTTCGGTAGCCGCCGGACAAGTGTGAAACGGTGATACGTTGTGTGTCGTATCTGATACATGTGCTGGGTATCTAATAGATACCCGATAGAATCGAAAGCCCCCTCGACACGAATCGGTTTCGTTCGGTTTCTATTCGGGTCCAAGGTTCACAAAAACAATTGGTCATTCACACATATACGGTTTAGTTTCGGTTCGGTTACATTTTCGGCAAACGAAAATATTATTTCATTTTCTCATTTTTGATTTTGTTGTTTAATGAAAAATGAGTGATTCACTTGACATTGATATTGATCGTCCGATTTCATCAGTTCAATCACGTGCAGTGCTGTGTGACAAAACGAGTAAAAAGTAAAAAGATAAATTTAAGACGCTGGAAGCGTGGAAATCTGTATGTACGGAAATCATAGACGGCTACGAATATTTTGATGACTCCAAAAAAAATGATATCGGTACGTAGGTATTGAACATTTTATTTCCCTCGAACTTAGAGAAACTTATTAAGATCTAACCTGTTACTAGCCGAGTGTGTGTGAAGAGTTTACTCGAATACGCACCGAACCGAACCAGACCGTGTAAGTGTGAAACGAGCCTTACAGAGTCTTAAAATCGAAATATCGGAATAAGGTGACTTGTTTTTTGTTTTTTTAATCAAAGCATTTGAATTCAAAAGCAGTTATATATTTTTTGTAACGGCTCAAACAAATCAGAAATAGTGGCTTTGTGATTTGCCATTTTTTTTAAATATTTAAGATTTAGCTGATCAAGCATGAAAAATGACAACATAAAAAGTAGTTTCACGATCCGTTGCTAGGCAACGCTTTTAAAATAGTTCGCCGATCGTCCATTGTTTTTACTTGCTATTAAAAGTTTATTGTATCGTTAAACATTTCCATTGGCGAAAATTTCCCGAGCTCCTTTGCTCTTTGAGCGGTGATATTTTTTTCAAGAACGAATCGAATTGGAACCGTCCTTGGCGAGAAGATTCTGCGACGTAAGAAAGAGAAGAAAATAAAGGCTTGAACTTTAAGATTTCATTCCCTACTGGCATTTACCCGTTTTATAGTTGACTGTATTTACTATAATATATGTTACTATATTACATAAATTACTTTTTATGTTTAAGTAACTTGATTATGTTCTCTCTAGTGCCTTGTAATATACTATATAATATAATGTATACTTTTTTTTGTTGACTAAAGCAACTATATACGTCATTCCGTACAAATCTATTACTCGGAGATTTGTTTAATTTCTTCTCCTTTTGGCAGCTAATTTATTTAATGTGTTAACTACCGGAGAAGGGCCCTATGGGATCATGAGACCTTCCAGCCTCTTTAAAATAAGTACCCTTAATAAACCTGGCTTATGAGCATGATCTAGGACAAATCACCTACGAAACTGTCATCCTAGAAACAGCAGTGAACCCAAGACCCATCATGGATTGTAACGGCACAAGGTTTTTTTTTCTTCTATTTTGGAATAAATATTAATATTTGTATTTATTTTATATATATATTGTAGAAATACTATTCCAATATATTTGCAGTTCGATATTTAAATCCCTATCAGAAACCACTTAGTAAGTCGTTTGTCATGAGCAACTATATAAAATATATTTTTTATTTATTGTTCTTTTGATGGTGAATATTTTTATTTTGAAGAGAAAAGATTTGTCTTGGCCGGGACTTGTTTTTGATCGTTCAGATGAGGACGAATCCCGTTTGAATACCGGCCAAGACAAATCTTTTCTAATTAAAAATAAAGACAATAAATAAAAAATAATTTATAAAAATATAAAATTGACGTAAGTCAACGAGATCCTAATTAAAGTAATGTTCAACGAACATTCTTCCCCGTGTATACATCGCAAAAATTGCGAGAACACGGGGATATAGGATCTGTGAAGAGAATGGATTTCTCTGGCTTGGTTAAGAGCCTTGTGCGCTCAGATGGTTAGAGCCCCGCGCTAGAAATGCGGACGACCCGGAATTAAATCCGGCCCAGACAAATCTTTTCTCTTCAAAATAGAAATATTTAAATATGTAATATATAGTTGCTCTTTACTGCTACTGCTCTTAAATTATGTAATAGTACGAACAGAAAGTGTTTTTTTTTACTTTTGATAGTTGAATATACTGTTGTTTTTAAAAAGGAAATTATCGATTTCATTGGGTAAAATTAAGCGGAGAATACTATCGAAATAGTTTTAAAAATATCGATGTATTGATATTTATCCGAGATCCCCTCTGTGTTGTATCGGCTTGATGAGATAAGATCCATGACACTCCTGGAACTGCGAGGCAATTCCTAAGAATAGATGAGCAATCCGTAATCGGGAAGATTACACAATTCGCGACCCTCCTTCCATTGTAGTCGGTGAATTACAATAGAATGGCTTATTTCTCCTCAAGTTCTTGGAGGGAAGGGAGGTCTTCAATAGTTCTAGGTCATATATAAGTTAAACAAGGTACGATAATAATCCGTGATTCAGAGAAAGAAATGAATATGGAGTATACTAAGAATGGATGATTTAAATGAGAGCAAGATTATGCATCCGTGTATGATGATTGCTGTTGTATCGGGAATTATTTAGATGCTGTTGGCAAGCGTGGACATGCTGTGGCAGATATTATCTTTCCATAGCCGTGGATCGGCCATTTGAGATCTAGAGGCCCTTCTGAGGTTCCCCCAGTCTTCATAAGCTATCCTTGGAATCGAGGGAAAAACGTGGTGTTAGAGCGTGTTCTTTGGAACATAGTATAATTTTCGTCTTCATTAATAACTGAGATGCGGACCATAAAAACTTTGAATTTAAAATAAAAAATTTTGAGGAGGGTTTTAGTTAGGACCATGGCCAAATTAACCTCAATGCATAACAACAATAGAGTCTCTACCATATACTGAGCCCAAGTTTTACAGGAAATTTTGATCTTTTAGGAGTAATTTCGCTCATATTTGGATTCCACTGAAGCGATTATGATCATATATTAATAAAACGATTAATTCTTTACCGTGTGACGAATGTTGAGTAAATGGTTGTCGAATTCACACACGACATCAGGCCATATGGATGGGCGTAGGCGCTGATATTTGCATCTTATTCTATGTAAGGCCCACATCGGTCACATGTCAAGGAGATCTACAATTTCTTAGTGTAGCATTTCCTGTTCGTGCGCTAGAATCTAATCAATACATATCGTTTAAACATTAGCGAAGTCTGAAGTTTTAATGATAAGGCATTTAAAATAGGCGAACTTTGAGAAACTTTTGGAGTTGACTTAACTACTCTGGAATGTTCGTTCCAAAATGTCAGTATTCTTGCTCAATACCATCCAACCGAACACCTTCCAAATTATGTATTTAGGATATTCAGCCGATATCAAAGATTTACTTACCATTTTGCCACAATGTTATATAATTAATAGGAAAATTCATATTTCGAAAATTTGTATTTAAATTTCTTGTATGTGAATATATCTGTGGTTATAAATAATGGCGTGTGGTCTTACATTCATACTCGTGTATATGAAAACTTTTTTCTCGTTAACTAACCCAATATTCGTTGAAATATTCCATACAAATGTATACCATGTACTTGTCTGTTTGTTGGTATGTAAAAGCATAAAAGATTTAGGTAATAACGTCTATGGTTTGCTATTTAAACTTTGGTACATTCTATAGATAAAAAACACCCACAAGCACATTCACTCGCACGCGTATTCAAACAGAAAGTTAGAGAGCATTTAAATACAATTTGAAATAACGATATAATTCAAACATTAGCCGATGTTCGTTCAAAAACTGAAATTATCTGAAAATATTATTGATCTGTTAGCACTTTACCCTTTATGCCTATTTGACGACGGATCCATATAAAATATATGAACTTAGTCTTCTACGAGTCTTATGGCTTGATATTGGATTCTAATTACTATATTGGCTGGGTTACATATCTTTAAACCCTTCTAGGAACTTGAAGAATCTGACAATACGAAGCATTCTCGCTAACTATAAACAGAAGAAGAGGCTGGAGATATCCCGTGGACTTCAGCAGTATAACCAGAAGTTAATTTGTGTAGTTAAGTAGCGAGTTACGAAGAACGAAACCTTTAAGTTATCGGGGTAAGCAGTAACTTCCAAAAGTACCTAACTGAAGAATAATTCAATGTGTAAATTATACAGGAGTCTCGATGTATGTATATACATATATATATATATATATATATATATATATATATATATATATATATATATATATATGTATAATAACTGTAGCCAATTTGTAAAGATAATACAAGATGTAAAGAACTACTTGGTACAATAATGAATCAAAACACTTATCTGAGGAATACCCACGCGCTGTTTAACAAGCCTGCTCATTACACGGCTCTCATAAATTTCACTTAAGGTAATGTTGAATGAATCATTACGCTGGCTTTTAATGTTAGTATAAATATCTCGTGTTACGGAAGTAGTTAATATGAATTTCGCAAAGCATCGTTAAAAAATAATTAAACCTAATCTAATGCCGCCTCTTCAATGCTGACTTAATAGGAAAAGTTGGAAAAGGTACAACAGCTGTTAACTTATTAATTAATTTGTATACGGCATAATTTGTTTACTAATGTATACTATTGCAGTTTCGGTCCAATTTCATTGCTATGTTTTCGTGGTTTTCTTTACTTCTGATAACTAAAATAGTTAATATATAATAGTGAGGATCAAATAAAACTGTAAGGACCGTACAAGTGTATCAATCCGTCCAATCAAATCATGTTCGCCATGTACCATAAACATAATTATAAATTTAGAGAAAATTAGGAGTTGATCGAATTTTAATGTCGCCGTCACAAAATCAATAAACTAAATAATTTTGATATGTATATTTTTTAAGGGAAATTTATTGTCATACAAATTCTCGGTTAGTATTTTTTTTTAGACGGCCTTTTATACCATTAAATCAGGTATGTTTATCTGAAAAATTGGAATGGCATGCAGTAACATGAAATATGGGAATCCCTGAGACTGAATTAATCTTGTTTAAATAATTGAGCTCTAATTTATCAAATGGAATTCACATTTAGTTATCCCATAAATATTTACTTTTTAATGTCTTAAGATGAAGACATTAAAAAAAAATCCTTACCTCCTTATTCTGTCGAATTTATTCTGAAACTGATCTCTCTGTCCAAATGTTGTTTACAAAAAATAAGATAAACCAACGATGGCAATGATTAAGAAACCAGATTCAAAGGTTTTTATGTTAAGAAAATTTTGAATTAAAATTGCTGACAATCTTTCATTTGTACATACATCGCTGTTCCTTAGGATCTTTTTTATCCATCATTTATTATTTCATCGAGAGTAATTTTTAGCTGATTTTGTAGAGCGTTGAGTTACTATGCTGAAGGACCCGGGTCCTTAATTGGGCCTAATTTTTAAGCCTTGATAAGGGCTTTGTAAAAAAAATTTTTAGTTAGTCGGAAAATTCGGAACATAATAAATAACTTATTTGTTTACCATTCTTTGACCCCACCTCAATCATATTCTACATTATTCAGGATATGTATGTACAGTCCATTTATTGATCAACCAAATTTTTTTTCGTTTTTTTGATATAACCAAATCAATGCACGATCAATTTCAACCTCTGTAATATATATATATATTTACACGGGGATTGAACCTGGGGATCTGGAGACCCTCTTTGGGCTCACCCAGCTTTTATAAAAAGATTAAATTGGGGAGGGGGAGGGCATGACACTTGGGCGTGATCTCAGACATCTCTTCCCTTCACAAGGTTTGTCCAAGAGACACTATAGCCTCTACCCTGTACTGGACTCAAGACCATTCATGTATTGTATCTGTTGAAAGTTTTTTTGTATAATTTTTTTTTTCTTTCATCATATATATGATTCTGTATATATACATTTACATTTTTCCGAATTTTTGAAGTTTGAGAATGGTCTGTTTGGTACAGTATATTACTTTTGTGAATTGTAGCAAATTATGTTTTGGTTCTTGAGTTTCAGCCAGTTCTTTAAACTTCTATAGGCGACGTTTCGAGACTAGGTTAGTCTCATACTCATGCCCTAACAGTGAAAAAATGAGCTTTTAGTAAAAACCTAGCCTCGAAACGTTGCCTAAAGAAATTTAAAGAACTGACTGAAACTCAAGAACCAAAACATAATATTTCCATAACAGTCAAGATAAGTAGAAACCAATTATGATATATACCATTTTTTTTACTGTACTACTACAATACATGAATTATATATATATAGGTACAGTTAAACAAAATTTACGGTTTTCTAAATCAATTAAGTTAACACCTTCCAGAGTCATTACATTTTAAATTACCTGATCCACAACTAGAAGAGACAGTCTACGTATTACAGATGCACAGGTAATGTTAGTGGTGACTGCTAGCACGATTCTCACCTGGCCACAGACGATATCTCAATCCAGCACTGTTCTACTGAGCTCCCATTACTGTCCTGGCTGTTACGACACCTGGTACCTGCTCAAAGGTCAGATCGATAATTCCAGATTGTATCTCGATTTGGGTAAAATAGGTGAATGCGAAAGTATTTTCGCAGTAGAAGGGGGCAGATTTAGGAGGCAGTGAAACCCATAAAGTGCACAAAATGGCATGTCTGGGATAACTAACGGATATGCAGGTCACGACTAAAAGAATGGCTACTGATACAGTAGCAAAATTATGTAACAAATGTTTCACCTCTTTTTTTTCTATCCATTCTCTTTTTGGATTAAATTTTAGATATTATTGTTCTTTTCCAAAATAAATTATGAATTTTAACATTTGTCTTAATATTTTATAATATTAATGAACAAGAAATTCTCAAGGATGAACTCAAAGCTCCACAAGTAGTTAGTGCTAGGTCAAAACAGAAATTTGTTGAATTAAGAGATTTCAAAATCAGAATGCAATAATTTGTATGGCAAGGTACTTATTTTTAATGGAGAAAAACAAAAGGTAAGATATAAAATATTAGTTAAGACATGATTGGAAGAATTCCGAACAAAAAGCCATAAATCTCTTGCCATTTCATGCATCATCAGGACAGCTAGAGAATGATAAAAATATATAAATAAAACATATCCTAATATGACAGTTCAACAAGACACCAACCAGAGAAAACATCCCAACACCTGTAAGGCCCAAATGCACAAGTAATGGTCTTACCTACGATGTTTTAAAAACATTACTGACATTTTAATTTTATATATTTCACTGGTCTAAATACTTTAAATATAATAAAGTAAGAAAAAAAAAACCTTATCCAGTCACACTTCACTATTTATTAATTCTTCATACGTTTCGACAATTAGTCATTATCAATTGTTAAAGTTTATGGTTTTATGCATCAACCTATAATGTATATAACTATATATAGAGATAAGTCAATTTTTCTGTAAATATAACAATAACAATTAAATTAATTAAATTTTTTGTCCCAACAATCAGCGAAATAAAGCATAGGTAACGTACGTCTAAAATGCATTGCTATATCATTAATTTAAACAATTTTCTTCACCTAGGGAATACATATCCCCAATGGTCAACTACAAGTTTAAGGAATGATTTGATACTTTGAACTATGAGATAAGAAGAGGGTTAATATAATTTTAACTATTGTTTAAAATCCTTATGCCTTAAAATATAAATGTATAAATTAACAAGAATAATTCTTTAAATTTGTATTATCATTATAAGATATTTTATTAGAGGTTATTGTTGTCTTTAAAGAAAAATTGACTTATAAATTTATATACTTATATACATTATAGGTTGATGCATAAATCATAAATTTTAATACTTGATAATGACTAAATGTCGAAACATATGAAGAATTAATAAGTAATGAAGTATGACTGGATAACGTTTTTTTTTCTTACTTTAATAAATAAAAAAATTTTGTGTTTTATTAACTAAGATAAGATTTATATTAATCTTCATTCATTTAATTATAATGGAGGATGGAAATAGTTGGGGGGGCAGTCAAAAATTTACACAATAAATAAGTAGAAACTTATTATATTTTATGTGTGTAATAATAAGTTTCCACTTATTTATTGTGTAAATTTTTGACTGCACCCTCAACTATTTCCATCCTTCATTAGTACTTACAGTCAACGAATTTCTTCTCTAACATTTAATTATAAATTAAAACTTTCAATTATAAAACTCGAACCGTTGAGTGGAAAAATATGTTGTAATATTAAAAATATATTTCAAATTAAAACATATTGTAGTTAGGAGCTAGAAAAAGAAGATGTCTTTATAAATACATCTACTTTTCGTACAGATGAGTATGATCAATTTTACAACAAGATAGAAATTCAGAACGACTAACTAAAGATATTCGATACATTGTTAAATAAAACCTTAACACAGATATTTTCGACATTTAATTTCTAACCAAAAACACAATTAAATATACAGATTATTTAAATGAAGAATGAATATTTTGGTAATGAATGAAGATAGAGCAATAGATTTATTAAAAATTCAAGAATTTTTTTAAGTATTCATGATTTTGAAAATATCTGTGATTTTTCAATTGTAAAATTATATGGCAATTAATTAGGATGTTTACTATTACTACTGATATTAATATTAATGTCCATCCTGTGTGACTTTAATAAATTTATATTGTACATAATCATATGTATGTAAATATAAACTGGTTGGAGTATTCATAAAATACTTAAACTCCCTTACTACGTATGTATCGAATATTTTATATGTTTTTATTTCTATACACAAACAATCTAATCTATAATTAGATCGCCATGAAATAGAATCTGTTAGTTTAGTAGAAAACAAACAAAAAATAGCATAAAAATAAAAAAATGGAATAACAGACCCAAAAAAGCAAAGAGAATCCAATGTATTGTTTCTCTCGCGGCGGTTGCCAGCGGGCGTTGCGACAGACTCGGTACAATTGGAGCGAAGACTCGGTCGCCCGAAATGACTACCTATAAGAAGCTAGCCGCCTACACGACATCTATTAGCCATTTCCCAACCTAATAGTGAGCAGTGTCGTCAGTATTGCGATCCGTTAATTATCCCCTTGGTCGGCTGGTACACAAGTACCTGTACTCCGGTACTCGTGTACCTTTCACTCTTCTAGATGGAGTAGTACTTCGCAACCTCTTCTGCTGGAGGTTAAGGTGATTGGTGGAATTCAAAGGAGTATTTTATCAGCTCTATGTAACATATTATCATGGCATTTTATACCGAAAATTTGTAAAGAACTAAATTCGGATGTAAAGTTGATCAATATGTGATGAAATTTAGAGGGTATCCGAAACATTATTGTAAGTTTTTTTTTAATTTAATTTATTGATATTTACAACTATAAATATGATTATAACTAGTAAATCTGCTGTGATATGTACATTATGACATGAAAAACACATGTGGAGAAACTACCCATCGGCAGCACTCCAATTTATTGTAAGTAAGCCCGTTATAAAGAACTTGATTGTATTAGTTTAAGCCTTAAACTTTAATCCTTCATTCTCTCCGAATGCTGCAGTCTTCTCTCCTCCGCCCATGCCTTACCATATTCTTAACAATATTCATAATGCTAATATTAAGTGCTTTAATACTTTTAAAATGTCGATACAACCAATCGCTGCTACCAAACTTGTCCACTAATATGTCCTTAATTCCTTTTAATTTTTAGGAATTCATTCTTTTCTTAGTCACAAAACTTAACTTTACCATATAAATCTTCACAGTGCTGTCAGGTTAACTTTAGGCATCATAGTGAACCCGAAGGCTCGATATCAGATAAACATGTATCTTAGAAACGATGTGTCCAATAAATACGCGAAGTATTATCATAAAATTTTATTTAAAACAATTTAATCTACATTAATTTTATCCCCTTCAAAGTAAATTACTTAAAGTCAGGTTGCTAAAGGCATTCGTCGATTATACTAGTAATGAAAAGGCAAGCCGATGATCGGGAAAGGTGCTGTAATACCTGAAGAAGAATATTGGCGGAAGACACTTGACCGATATGAAGACCAGGCGATATCGAGGGCGATATCGACCTCAACTTCTGGTTCGATGAACTCTCCTGGCGGAGGTCCAGGGTGGTACTTTCTCTTAAGTACTACTAGAGGACTACTGCCTGCTGCTACACTCACGTAGTTTGTTCGGGAAAAAAATAGTTATTACTTCTCAAAGCATTGTTGTTAATTCTTTAAACTACTCATGAAGGTTGCCCTGCCTGAATGAGTAGACCAATAACCCTATCTATAGCCGGTGTATAGAATTACTCATAAATGGTGTATATATATGCCTGTTTTCTTTAAAATTCTGCATAAATTAAGTATTATGAAATGGTTTCAAGCATGTATATAGATGATTAATTAGTTTTTATTATAACAGCATCTATAAAAAAATCGGAACCATAAAAATGATTTTTGTGTGTTTTTTTTATTCCTTCTTAGCAGATCATTTTTTATTTATTTATTATATTTGAATTACTTATTTTACTTGATATAACTCTTTATTGTGTTGTATCGTCTACAACACAGTTACCCCATCCTCAGTCCACTGTTAACTCCCACCGCATTTTGTCTGAAAATTTTAGTTATTATCTAGTTATAATTAAGTTTGATTACAATCAAACACTCATTTTTATTCTTTTTAAATCAGACAAGAAGTGATATTTCTGTCCCATCGTTTAGCAATTAAAGTGAAAGTTTACAAAAGCACTCTGAAGAAAATCATGCGAAAATTATTTCGAAATAACATTATTTTTTCACACCACTAACCACAATGGAAGCTTCGAGTGTTGGGAATCTACCTCAATCATTGTATGGATGAATTAAACGATTTACACATAATATCCTTACAGCCTGTAATCACTCTGGAGGAATAACAGATTTCCTTTTGTTTGTCAACCTTTTTTATTACCAGCATAACATCATCTTGTTTTGAGCAATAAAACATATTGTGTTAAATAATTCCAAATATTTTTGGTTAATTATTTTAAATAATGAACCTTTGTCAATTGATCAACAAAAGAAAATGTATCAACCCCTGCCCTTCAAAATAACAAGTAAAATCTTCAAGGTGCGTAGAATTTATATATAGAAAACAAAATATGTCTGTACGCCGTTTACTCAACCTATTTTCGAATTAATATTTTAATAGAATTTTATACAACAACGAAAGCCAATTTTTAAATGATCCTAAATGTAAAAGTGAAAATTTTTTACAACATATTTTTTTTTTGTTTCCTCACTATATCTCTAACGTTTCGGTGATATATGATTTATCTTGATTTTTATGGGAAATAAGATATTAAACAATATACATACTAAAAAAAAAATGAAAACTTTAATAGATCAATGCCATACATTATTTTCAATGTTTAAGATATAAATATATTTATATATGACGCTTTTAGGATCAAAAGCTGATAACTCCGAAATTTCAAAAACTGACTTCTTGACATTTTACTCTAGATATGTCAAGCAATTTTGTCTAAAACAACAGATAGAAGCCTTATTTCTTATGGTTTTAATCCGGTTCTAAACCTGAAAAATGTGAAAAAGTCAATTATTGAAATTAAGAATTATCCGCTTTCGATTCTGAACGTTTCATATGAACATGGACAAGTCCTGTATTAGGCCTTTATATTTCCATTTTATTAGCAAAGATTTTCTGATATATATACATAAAAGATATGCACATATATAACAAAGATATATAATGCAAATACATAATAGTACAGAATTTTCCGTTTTGACTTTTTGCTTATAAAAATTCTTGTTTTACCGATCATAAAAACAGATCAAGTAGAAAAATTTACAGATATTTTCTAGAAGATAGAAGATATTAAACGAGTCTGTTATGTGTAATAAATTTATTTTTAAGAAAACCCTACTTATAATTTGTATATTATTAAAATATGTATGGAGCGTTCACTACATTTTTTTAACTATTGACTTGAATTTATGCTTTCTTCATTTTTAATTATTATTTTAGTTTTTTCAACTACGTAAACAATACAATAATATGAATACTAAATCCAAAACATAATATTAAAGCATTTAATTCAGTTTTTTTTATGAATTGAGCAAGCTTACATGAGTTGAGTAAACCCAATGTCTCGGGCTTCTGGTGAGGTCAGTAAACTGGACTTCTTCTTCTTGGAGGGTCTTTCTTCCTTTTGTTATTTTCGAACCAGAGTTTGTCATGTCTGATATGAAAATTAGACCCCAATTCTTTCCTAATATATATGCAAATCACACACTAAATTAAACCTATGAAATTTTTCTCCTGTAGCCTGACAATATAATACTATTGTGTAGAGAAATGATCTTTGTATATAGGTACATAATTTTTTTAAATTTATAATTAAGAGCGAATTCCCTTGATTAATAGTCCAATTTATCGCTCCTTCAAAAGAACAGTGTTTTAACTCAAAATACCTAATGTTTCAGTAGAGGTATTTGAATATTCCGTATGAATTAAATAATAAAAATGTGGGTATTGGTAAAGCAAAGCATTTCAGATGTAATGATGGTATTGGAATTCTTTTATAAGCCTTCAGAAAAATTTTAAAAGCCTGAAACTTTGTTTGTTTTAACTTATTCTATTATTCCCATAAAACTTCAAGTTCAAACATGAAACAACTCAAAATATAATTTGACGTGTTGGAAATGGAATGTCAAACATGTCGTTCCTGAATTAGAAATCTTCAACCAATATTAAGATACTGAAGACATAATTCAGAAATGCTAAGTTTGAGCTGTGCATGGTTCTTTTGAAGGAGCTATATATTATAAATATATTATATCTCACCCATATAATATTTTGGAGAGTAAATATTTTAAATTATTATAAAATTTAGGGAGCGGAGTAAAGCACGGTGTTAAAGGTTCATAGATCCAGCTGTGACAGATAAATTATTTAATCAGCTAATAGCACCGTATGGACCTTGTGGGATCTCACCCAGTCACTATAAAGTTGGTACCCTCAATTGGTGGAAAACCAAGAGCGTTATCTCGACCTAATCACCTCCGTGCAGAACCGTGTTCTTAGAAACAGTAAAGTCTCTACCATGTACTGAACATATAAAATTATTAAACTTATAAAATGCTCAATGGATGCATTCTCAATAGCGTAAAAATTTTGTCCGTTGCAGAAGTTAGTGTGGTTGCCTTTAGTCAAATGAAGCGTTGAGTTGTTTTGTAATATATTGTCAAACCGACTCAAATCGCACCCAAGGCAGTTTTTAGTAATAAAGCCGTTAAAAATCGAATTTTTTTTTTACTTTAAAGTTATAGTATAAATGCGTATAAAAGGTAAAGTTTATAACATTTTTATATGCCAAACTACATTGAACTAACTATGTTCAATCAAAATGAAGATCCAATAAAATATTAAAAATGTATATAATTTCCAGAAAAATACTACAGCTATTATTATTATCATAAATTAATTACGAAATATTTTATGTTAACAAATGGTTTTTAAATTAATTTAGATCCTCCGAGGTGTCTGAGAAGAAGATGGCCACGTGAACTTCTTAGTTGAACATGCGATTTGAGTACTACCAGTGGGTAGTTTCTCTACTTGTCATTATATCATGTCATTATGTTTCACTCAGCCAATTTACTTGTTATATTACTGTAATATAGTTGTAAATACCAATAAATAAATAATAAAAAAAAAAATTAATCTAGAACATAAAAAATAATTCTATCTGAATACGCAAAATATGTTTTGTTTTATATTATTATTTACTCTTTTTTAACAATTTTAAATATTGTTAGTTTGAATGTCATATCAAAATTTGATAAAAACAAATTAAATCCAGTGACAAACCTTACATTACATTGGAATTATTGAAAACTTAGATTAAATTATTTCTAAAAGTACAGCATAATATTTAAATATAACTTACTCATAACTATTTTTCTCACTTCATTATTTTTTTTATTTCAATGATTTTATTTTTTTTAAATAACTAATCAATATAAATCGTTTTGTCTTAATAGTTATTTTGAATGTTTTCATAAATTAACGTAGTTTTATTTTTTGAATTATTTTTTTATCAGAAGAATAAATTCTTTAAGACATGGAAATATTGTGTGATTAAAATATCAGTTACTGACTGAAACACACGTCATACATCATTGAAACTATATAATCACGAAAAATTTATTTTCCAAAGAGCTGTAATATTCCCATAATGATAGTATTAATTATATATTCTGTTGTCGGTCATAAAACAAATCTGTGAAATCTTGAGAACCACCTGGGGCTCATTCAGTCTCTTTATTTTGGGATCTTTTGCAGTTATCCTGGATATAGGGAAAATCCTCTCTCTTAAGGAACAATACAGTCCTTGCGATATACTGTACGCAAGACCTTTCATGACTTATAGTGGTACAGTTTTTTGTTGTATAAAATCATGAATACATAACTGTTTCCTTGCCTATGTAATATATAACGTAGTATGTATGTAGCAATATATAATATAAGTTGATTTTCCTGTTGCAGATGAGCCACTTGTTCAACATGTTCGTGAAGCAGGTCGCCGAACACTGCGATTCCTCAAACATGCCAGGTGAGTGTTGTCTTGCCTTGCTCAACACGGGCCATCACTAAAAGCATTTCCTTCTCTACATATATCTTCCGTCCACATTTAACTCCTAACATCTTCCAGTAATCTAAAACCTCGCCTGATTGGTTTACGAGTCCGGTTCTCGACCAATGAGATAGCACTAATAGACAGACATCATTAGCTATGATAAATTTGATTTACTTATTCATAAGTTCTCATGATGTTTCACAATATGAAGTCTTATAGAATTTTTCTTTTTATCAGCTAAGTTATTTCTTATTAATTTCTTATAATTAATTCAACAGATTATTTTTTTTAATTTTAATAGGTATAATTTTTTATTTAAACAACCTGTTGAAATGCCTTCCAAAAAGGATCGCTTTATTTTATATCTATTGTTAGAAACACGCCTCGAAATCGAGCCATATAACCTTCTCTCTACGCAAAGCTTCATGTCCAGCAGTCAAAATTGACAACGACGAAGTACCTTCCAAAAATTATGTACGTTATCTCGGACTATACTTGGACAAAAGACTTACATGGAACATACATACAAAATTAAAGAGACAAGAATTGACTAGACGGTACAAACAACTATCACATCTGCTGGACTACAGATCTTCACTTGACTTACGGAACAAACGACTTATCTATAATAGCATACTGAAACCTATTTGGACATATGGAGCAGAACTTTGGGGTTCAGCAAAAAAAGTCCACATACACAAGATTCAAACCGCACAGTCCAAAATTCTCAGAAAAATTGTTAATGCACCATGGTATATTTCGAATCACACCATACACAACGACATGAACATTCCCACTATAAAATCATATATTCATAACAAATACATGACATTCCACTCATCGACACAATATCACCCAAATCCACTCGTTCTTCCGCTTTCCTACTCCCTGTTACCTGGACTGGATAGGAAAAGATTAAAAAGAAATTGGCCAAGAGACCTACTCACCAATTGATATTTATATTTTTACTACATCATCATAAAGAAGTTCAAGTAGAAAATCAAGGTGAAAAACACTAGTATCAAATTTGCTGAATGCGCAATTGCGCAGGTGCAAATGAAAATTAAATTATAAATAAATAAATAAATAAATTGTTAGAAATTAATTTTATCATGGGCTGATTAAAATTTACGCTTTCTGTTTAAATATGCCGGATTCGAACCGGGACCACAGCAGTAATTTAAGAATGGTCTAGAAACAACCACCTGAAGGCCTAAAGATCCTAACCATAAGAAATACATATAATTTAAAATATGCAAATTATTGATAACAATTCACACTATTATAGTTATTACACAATAATAAATAACGGAGTGAAGTTAACATAAGAGAAAGAGCGCTGAGTCGCTATGTCCCATTTTCCAATCCGGCTACTTCAGATGAATTATCTTCCACATTGAAGTGTATAGGGAAGGAAAAGAAGAAGAAAATAAATCTATTTTAAAATAGCCTTATTTGGATCTTATGGTATCTGACGACCCTTCTGTGGCTCACCCTACCTCTGTAAAGTTGGTAACCATGATTGGGGTAAAAACCTGACGGTTGAGTGTGATCTCTATCTGTCCTGGAACATTACACATCTCACCACAATACAACATTACAATCTCTACCATGTATTAAACACAACATTACAATATCTACCATGTATTAAACCCGAGATCCTTCATGGGTAGTGGTGGTGGTACCGGAGGTAATATTATTTACATAATTTGTAAATAAATACAACTGTTAAATTACATTGCAAACCTTAAAATGTGCATCCATAATTTATATAAAGAAAAATAAATTCTACAACTGTGAGGTTAACACCAGAGGGAATCGTCCTGAACCCTAATAGCTAACGATAAAAGAAGAAAAATAGAAGGTAATTTCATTTCTCCTTAATTAATAATTAATTTAAAATTGTTGTTCTTCTTCCAAAGCAAATAATATTATACAACGTCCCTCGTGATGCATTACGTACACACTTGACATTCCAGACAGTTTCAACACACTAACCCGGAATTTCGCAGGCGACGAGACAATACTTGTTATTCAAACAGTTCCCATAAAGTCCTCCTTCCTTTGAAGAGGGTAAAACTTGACAACGACAATCCCGGCCACTCTCTCTCACTCTCCAGTGCTGCGCATGTCCAGTTTACATGAAGAGAAAACTTGTACTGCTGGCGAACACGGTAAAATACTTAGGAGTATGTTCCGGCACATCCATATTACACAGACCGTTAAGCTTAGCTAAATAATAAGGCTGCCAAGTTGAGGTATATTATTGAACTTCAATTTATAATCTTAGTGTATCTAGACTGGAGGTACAATATAGACTAGAGGTACAATCTAGTACCTCAGTGTGTAGAGCGCAGAGTTGTTGTCCCGGATTCAAATCCAGATGTAGCAGATAAATTATTTAATTTGTTAACAGTCTTCGGGGTCTGCACTCCCACACGAGGCTCGCCAATCTCTGTAAAGTAGGTCCCCTTAATTGGAAAAAAAACTTTGTGGTTGAGTGTGATATTTTCCCAATCACGTCCTTGCACAATCGTTGTCTTAGAAACTGTACAGACTGTACCATCTACTGAACCCAAAAACATTCATGAGTTCTAGTGGTACAAGTTTTTTTTTTCATTTTATAATCTTCCTAGATCTTGATAACCTTTATAGTCCAGGATCCATCGTCCATTTTTGCACTTGATTAGTATCAAGCTGAATCTTCGTGAATAGCTTCGTTTCGATGAGACGGCCAACAATTTCCTGTGCGAAAATTCTCGAATGTGGTAGCTAACAGAGGTAGAAAGGATAAAATACGTCGATTTGATGATTATCATGAATTTATTACTAACTGAGTTTTTTTTTTGTTAAATAGCAAGATAATTATCTAAATTATTTGAAAAAATATTTGTCCTACAAAATGTATGGTTTGATCAAAGAGTCCCCTCCTAACAAAATGTATCGATAACGAAGTAAAAAAAAAAAGCTGGTTAGTAGTAATTTTGATGACCTCGTTATCGATACACTTTGGAAGGAGAGGACTCTTTGATCAAACCATACATTTTGTAGGACAAATATTTTTTCAAATAATTTAGATAATTATCGATAAAAGAAAAAAAAAACCCAGTTAGTAATAAATTCTTGAGAATCATCAAATCGACATATTTTATCCTTTCTACCTCTGTTAGCTATCACAATCGAGAATTTTTGCACATAAAATTGTTGGGCGTCTTATCGAAACGAAGCTATTCACGAAGATTCAGCTTGATACGAATCAAGTGCAAAAATGGACCATGGATCCGGGACTATTATCCTTATTTACATCCTTCGATTCCGTTTATCATAATACTCTACTTACTGAACCATAAGTACCTCCTTCTCTTCCATCAAAAAAGTCTCAATTTAATCCAGTCATCAAATATTTCTTCTGGGTTAGACTGTCTGGTTTTCTCACACTCTCAGACAAAAGTATCAGTCTCAAATCAATTCCTGAGGATGAATTTCTTGCGTAACATGGGCAAAGAATTTGACAAACCTTTATTTTCACTATTGTCGATGATCTTGATGGACTGCATTAGAAGGGTTCGCAGGTTGCTACATTACTGATTAGGTTCAGACTTCGAGTTCAGGAATGGCAGATAAATTATTTACTTTGTTAACAGTCCCGTTTATCGATCTTAACTGTAATGAAGATTACGTTAAGGGTACTTTTATTATTATTTACTCACAATTATATAGAGCTTCTATTGTTATAAAATGTTAGGCGATTTCCAACCTTTTATCCAACACTTTTAATCATCAACACTAAAATTTAACTTTATTACAACCATATACTTAGCAAGGTAAGGTAGCCAGATTAGGAACAGGAGATGCCTAAAAAATAATCCATGAAATATATACCACAATATCCATCCAGTTATTTAGAAATACCCGAAGGATACTTTCATGATGATGTAGCTATTTTGTCAGTAGAATTAATATTTGAAGAGAAAACAAATCAACGGAATATTTTTTCGATAGAATTGAAAGGCGTTTCGGAATTTCGCCAAATATTAGCCATTGTTACAAGCGTTTAAACGTTTGACGTTACTATCCAATCGATGAGAGGAAATTGAAAAAGGAAGTGTGAAAAAAAATTGAATATCCGTGAAAAATGGAATAAAAAAGAAAACTGAAAGGAAAGCGACATTGCATCACCCCGGTGTTTTCTTTTCTTTATTCCATGGAGGCATCAGTGGGATCCTGGAATAGTGGGATGCCACCCTGCCTTCTCCAGGACACGATCCTTGGCATTGAGGATCTCCAAGGATGTAATGAGTCATTTAAGTTTTATGCCTAGGCCAAGGGCACGGTTGCGATGGCTTATGATAGAGCTTGCCCAATACTTCGCCAATCATTCGTCTATTAGATGACAATTATCTGTTTATCTATAATTGCATTTCAGAGAGTTGTTTTTTTTTTTAATCGATTTTTAATTTTTATAAAAGTAATCGCTTGTCGCAACGTACTGGATACTATATTTAGCAATAATAAAATCAATTTCATTCAAAAGATTGTAGAAAAGTTCTTTTAAACGTGTTAGATCATCCGTTTTTTTTCATCTACATGCCTTTATATACATTATATATATACTTTTCAGTTTAGAGAGAACTATATTATAAAAAGTGTAGCCCTATTAACCATGAAGGGCCTTGCCTTTCATACTTGGTATATATTGTTTCTAAACCAACTAGAGGCAGCAGAAAGGAAGGTCTCTCAGCAGGCTTATATCAGAATAAATAATCGAACTTCTATTACTGGTCTCTAACCCAGGAGTTTTTAAAGTAAACTTCAGAACTTGAAGTGCATTTTACTACATGTTTTATGAAAATTTCACTAATAGTGTACTGCATATAAAATCCAGATAATCTGCGTACTAATACAATAGTTTTTGTTTCATTCATCAAAGTTACATCAGTTCTTAGTAATTTATATTAAGGTAAGCGGTAGATTTAAAAAAGGTATATTTTGAAGAACAATAAAATTCCTATCGTTGGAGCGAGAAAAAAGATAATAAAGTTTTATTTTTGTACTTTGCTGTTACGTAAGAATCCAAAAAAAAATTTTTTTTGGATTAATTTATTGGATACTAGTTTGTTTGTTTAATTTTTTCATTCAAATATTATTGATTTTCTTTCTTCTTTCAATAGAAAAATGTGTTCAAGCCTATCTAACTACTATAAATATATTTTTTTTCAACAGAAGATCCGGACAGCCGAAAAAATAGGGAATTAAATAATTTATTTTTTATATACTGAAGTAACACTTGCATAGGTTTTTTAATGATTACTATTTCTCTTACGAAGACATATATATTTTAGTTTCTAGTCTATAAAAATAATCAAAAACTCCCAAGGAATACAATTAGTAAAATACAAACACCAATGTCTTATGTTCACATCAATGAAGATTTAGGCAGTCCTAATAGACTCATTAATCAGACTGTTTGGACTTTTGGTGTTCAAACATCTCTCTCTTAGAACTGTGATCTTCATTGACCTGAATAAAAGGTGTACGCCCTGATAAAAAAAACGTCTGAATTATCGAAAGATTGGTTGTTGTTTTTTTTAGTATTTTAGAAATTTTAAGTTACTTTTTTTTTTTAATAGCGTTCTACAAGAATTTGAAATTTACGAATATTCAGCATTTATTATTAAGTGCAATGAAAAAATGTTGTTTTTTTTAAATTTAAATACGGGAAACTACTACTCGAGATGAAATTTAACTATGCTCTCCTTAAGCATCTGGGAGTTGAACGTTTCTAATTAAGAATTAAACTGGGTCTATTACTTTAGTAAAGAAATAATATTCCGTTCTGTCAGCTTTTAACTAAGATGTATTGACTCATATATTACGGTACAGATTCAAATCTATCAAACCTCTATATTAATCCGTTATGTCAAATTACTAATTTAGTACTTGATGATTGCTTACCTTTCTTGCTTACTATGAACATTGGTCAGAAATAGAACGTAAAGTAATCCAGGATAAAATAACGTCCTGCTAAAAGCTAATCAACTCTCCCTTGTACATGACTTGAGCAGATGACGTAAGTCCCATGACTTCAGCTGTCAGTCGGCGAAAGACTACTCAGCCAAGCCCTGACATTACCATATCCTATATCCTTCAAAGGCGGTCGACTTCTTCGGCGATGAACTCCTGAAGACGGTATGTCCCGTTCTTGGGAAGGATTTGGAAACGCATCCGGCTCGAGAATATTTCGTAACTAGGGATTTGTTTAGTATTTTCAATCTGCAAGGTCTTGTCGACCTATTTCTCGATCCCGCAGGCTATGTTTTTTACCAAATCTGTCAATCTTTAATTGGAGTCTCATTTCTCAAGAATGGCTTCTCTAATTTCGGTTCAGGGAAGACCCGAATGCATAATAAGTTTGGTTATAAGGGTTATTATAAGTTAAATTAGTTTCTGAAGCCATATAGAAATATACATCCAATTAAATCGAATCAAAAGTCATATTGATAAGAGAGAAAGAGAGAATCTTAGCGGAAAAATAATCAGATTATAAAAAATTTGAAGAAATTAAACGGAATAAAAATAAGAAATAACATCACTCAGGAGGATGTGGACTTTTTTTTATTCCCTGTCGAATTCTAAATTTCCGTAAACATAAAACTTCAAATTTCGAGGTTAGAATTATTAGTATTATCATACTTGCATGATATTTAAAAAAATAAATAAAATCATATATTTTTTTGCTATATTTGTTTAACAAATATTTGGAATGTACATATTTGCTATCCAGTTTTTAGCCATTCTTCTTCTCCCCGGAGGTTTTCCCCTTTGTCTCCCTTCCGACGGAGGTATTTTGGATAGAATAACATTCGAGCAAAAGTAACTTATACTAAATAGTTTTTTGACTAATCTAAAAACATATTTAGGGTTATATAAACAGTTTTTTTTTTAACTCTCGATTTAGGTTGTATCAACGATCTCTTGTCCTCAATCAAATGTAATATTTATCATTATAAAAAATTAACTTCAACCTTCACCCGCGATATTACCATAAGACTGCACTTTACTCGACAGCCTTTCACTTTTTTATATCGTGGATCAAGAAAAAAACGAAAAACAAAAAAAAAAGCTAATAAAGGAAGTGACATGGTTTCGCTAACACAGTAACTGTTGCTCGTATCCTTTCCAGGCCTCTCAACATCCAATTACAATTTCAAATAGGAAATCCCTCACGAGATAAGGCCTGTCAGCGAGTGATTTGTAGTATCGATAAGTGCAATTATAATTCCATTTGTCTTAGTTATTTGAATATTATCGATTATCACATCTCTAATCGATTCAAGGTCACTTCGAACTATTATTCAATACGGAAGGCAGTGGTCATCGTCATTCACTTCCTTCACATAAGTTCAATAATGTTTAAATATTTAAACGAACTATGCTCGTAATGTTAAAAGTCTTCAATTTTTAATTCGTGTTTAAAGATATGTGCATATCCTAAATAAATTTATTTTATACTCTAGTTTAATTTTTAAAAATTATAATAAATAAAATTTTATAAAAAAATATATATATTATAAAATATATATAATAATGTACATATTATATATATATTATAAAAAATAAAAATTTCGTTAAAAAAATACTAGACTAACCAGTAAAACGAACAAATTGACCTATGGTGTCACTGAACTAGTCTTGGTTTCGCATTATATATTTTATTTGCGGGATATAATAATATACCATTTTTTTTTGTCATTTATATTACCTGAAGAATGAAAAAGAATATACCACTCTAAACCATGAAAAGTTTCATTTTTTATTGTATTCATTTTAATATTTATTATCCAAACCCTCTAGTTTCAAACCTAGCTTCCTCTTCAATTCCCGATAATCCTCCGAGGCGTCTGAAAAGAAGATGGCCGTGACTTCTTAGTTGAACTTGTGATTTGAGTACTACCAGTGGGTAGTTTCTCTACTTGTCATTTCCACATGTCATTATGTATCGCTTAGCCCATTTACTTGATGTATTATTGTAATACAGTTGTAAATATCAATAAATAAATATTAAAAAAATAAAATACAAAATATTTATTATTATATATATATTTTAATTATTTTTAGTATTTTATAAATACAGTAGAGCTTGATTATCTGAACTATTGTCATTAGATGTGTTTTGGATTACCAAGAGTTTCGATGATAAAAATTCTCTACAAACTACGAGAATGTCAAACAACACAAATATCGATCACCACATTTGTTAAAAACAAAAACAAAAAAAAAACTTTATTTTATTCCATGTTAAAAAATGCACGTAGGTAGTTAAAAAATAAATGTCAATTAAAATAGATACGTTTATAGCTGATTTGTGGTAATTTTTAGTATTTACGGTATAAGAAACTGGTAATTTCAGTTTGCTCATCTTCTTCATAGCAGCTGTCTCCAATACTTTTAAGTATAATTTAATATTAAGTATTTGGTAATAGTTCCAGTAAATCCAATTTTAGAGAAAACACTCCTCAAAAGTTCAGATAATTGAAAGTTCGTATAATCAACTCTCTACTAGTAAAAATCGGAACTCCGAAATAATCTGTTAAATAGAACTTCATCATGAAATCAATATATGCTTAATGTATATAATATTGTTATTTCATTTGTTTAACGTTTCTTATTATATCAATTTTAAATTAAAGTCTCATAAAAAATTAAATTGCTTCAATTCTTTCTTTTTCCTTTGAAGTTAAAAATATTTTATTTTTAATAATTTAACAAATTATTAAAGGTAGTACAATAATGTACTCAACTAAAGTATAATCGATTATAAAAGTTAATAATGATTGTAAATAGTCGTTAATGACTGAGAAGACTGACTCCTTTCACGGCGCTGAATGCTACCCTACCCGCACGACATTTGACACAGCTAGCATGTTTTATCTTTAACCCTTCATTAGTAAATATTTGCATATATATTTAATAAAATATAATTTAATATTTAGTATTCAATTATTATAAATATATATTAATATTAATAAAATTATTAACATATAACGATTAAATTTTTACAATATGTTATATTAAAACATTAGTATTTCTAAAATTCCAGTTAGAAGGAATTTAAATGTTTCCTTATTGTAAATATATTTAACATATAACGAAAATTATCTGTATACTGTAATACTGAGATTCTCATAATTTATCAAAATCTGATCTAATATTTCTATTAATTAAGCTGCATTTAATTCTTTGAAAAAATTCTTATAATATTAAGTAGTGGTTTTTCCGCTTTGGAGATTTTAGTTCTAAGAATTTTACACAATATTTAAAAAAATAAAATAAAATATATAACGATTATCAAAATTATTAAATTCGGCATTGTAAAGAATGATGTTTGGATTATTTAAAACATTATAAAACAAGATTAAATGTTACGTTTTTCTTTACTCAGATTCCTGAATATTGCAAAGCACCCTACATAAACAACAATGAAGGTATTGTGTTTTCTTCATACAATAGATAAATAATTAAAAATTTTTATAAAACTGTTCTGAAAATTCGATTTTTGGAATAATTCCTATTTTTGGATGTAAAACATAAATTCAATACATTGCCATAATTTTTGAACAACTTGAAAGATTTTCGAATTCATTATATTCCACAGATTTTTTTTTTCTAAGCTGGATTTCAGTACAGATAGATACAGATAATTATATATATATATATATATATATATATATATATATATATATATATATAAAAACTCAACAGCAAAAAAAACCGGACACTTTATATTTTTCGTATTAAACGCTAATTACAGAGAATGTAGGGTCTAAATCCATTGAACTAATCCCTTCAGGATTAGTAAACAATTAGATAAAACTCAGATTTGATTTATTTGCCTTGAAGTTGATTTACCTGTTGGACCTATTCTAAACTGTAAGTAGTTTTTCGCACATGTAAACATCTTTAATTTATTAACCAAGCTTTTTCTGTGATTAATAGATATGTTTTTTTTTTATTTTGGTCCAGAATAATGGTTCTTTCAAATGTTGACATAGCCCGAGCTGATGCCTTGGCCAGAGAAGGCCGGAGCTTGGGGTAGGGAAGTCTACCATTCACGGTCCACTCCGGCGTTTATTCCATTCTTACCGTAAATTAAAAAGATTAATATAGATATGTATTTAAAAAAATTATAAGACCAAATTTTTTTAAGCGGTTTTTTTCTACATTTTTCCTGCTATTATAAAAGCTATTTATAAAAGATAAAAGATTTTAATTAATTAAAATCACTGTTCTTTAAACATGTAAAGGAAGTCCGGAACATGTATTAACACTAATGTTGCTGGTATATGTAAAATTGCAAATAAAGTTGTTGTTATTGTTGTCTAAAAAAAAAAAGACCAAATCTAAGTGTCCGGTTATTTTTGCTGTTGATATACATATATTGCTTAATCGATCCGAAAAATATCTTTCGGCACTTAAAAGGAATCCAAACCTAAAAATGTGCCAAGGTCCATTTGATAAGAGGCGACTCGAAATCTACACTATCAGTCCATTAGCACTTTATAGCCACTTAGTACCTGATGAAGCCAGTTTCCTAACTCGGGGCTCCAATGCCTTAGTGATTTAATGGAGTGCTATACAGAAGTAGATTTCATTGTAACACTCGACATATTTAATATATATTTATCTTAGTAATAACTTTACTGATCAAGGTTTCGGATTTTGGAGAAAACAAAATTATTTTATATATGACGCTTGAATAAAAATATCTTGCTCCTTTAGCGTTTCGGAAAGATTTTGAACTATTACTTTTTGAGGAATCGTTGAACTATTGCTCCATAATTTATTATAAAAGTTATACAAGCCAAGAACCCAAATCGATCTTTCCCAGCCTCGATAAACTGTTTATATAACTGACATCAAACCTAAATAAAAAAATTATAATTTCTATCCTGCGCCACGATTTCTGCTAAAGGTAGTTACCATTGAAACATCAAGTGCTACCTGATTCGCCTGACGCATTGCATCACTTGTTGCATCAGACCCAGAACATCCGCAGAATATCTAATGCATGCTAAGACAAGGAGGAATTCTTAAACAGTAGATACCAGGAACGGAGATAACTTGTTGGGTGGTTGTGCTGCCCTCATGGGAAGTATTCCAAAACTAACCAAGTGTTTGTAGCATACTTATGATCGAATCGTCAAAGCGTTTCGCCAATCAGGTTTATGCAGCTGAGTCTCTCCAAGTTCCTTAACCTATTTGCAGTACGAAGGAAGAATTTGATATTAGCTTTCAAAGTTGTCAAAACAAGCTGTTTTTTTAAATAATGCTATCAAACACATTTATTCACATATATTTATATAAATAGATACATCTATGTAGAGAGAACCTGATATTTATATGAAACTCATGGGGAGGGCTCGTATTTTTTTCTCTATATAAGTATTTTGCCATATAGGGAGGGAATCGACTTAAAATTTTATGTAGAGTAAGAATGATGTTATAAAATTAATGGCGACATTGTTGTTGGTGTCGCACAGTGGAACGAGCGTTAGGAGCGTCTGGACATTCATTAATATCTTCGCTTCTGGTTCTCCTAGAATAAGGCTATTGGTACGGTTTAAAAGCTTTTTGAAGGAAATATTTAATTATATGATAAACAGGATCAAACCTTTTAGGATAAACGTGTAAAAATTCTAGATTTGATATTTCGATGTTAGATTATTTAGTATCAAACATTGTACCATTTATTGTACCAACATACTACGAGAATAGGTACAATACAGTATTCTACGGAAAGACAGATACATAGGTATTAAATAAAGTTACACAAAGGAAAAAGTAACAAACCAAATAATTTAATTATTAAACAAAATTAATAAAATAATTGATAATTACTTTTGTTAGTTAATATACTAGGTATAATTGATACATCAAAATTATAATAAATGTAAGTGCCTATATAAAATTGTTTTATTTAAATAACGAAATAAAAATTAAATAAATCAAAAATTAAAAACTTGATGATTTGTTCTAGGGACTATTGCACTAATGTGCACCATTACACATATGTCGTTCAAATACCACACACAAACTAAGTTTCATTGTTAATACTATTATGTTAGATGAGGGTTGTTCGAATAAATGAATGTAAACAAAAACTGGTAAAAAAAAAGAAAACTTGCGAAAAGTAGACGCCAATATCAACAGAAATTATTTTAAATTAATTCTCAAGGCCCGTAAAATGAAAAGAAAAAATCATTTTCTCGGAAAATAGCACCTAGTAGCAAAATCCGACTAATGGAAAAAAAACTTCAAACATTCTAGTTATTTACCGTGAAGGTAGTTTTTTGGGCGATTTTGAGCGATTTTCGCAATTGATTATTTAATTTTATCACCCAATTTTCACCGGAAAATCCCAGACGTTTGAAATAATCCCAAGTTTTATTTGCCTAAAATATCTTATTATGGATGTGTTTTTTTCCAGTAGGTGCACGATTAATTTAATGCATTACCTCAAACAGTGGATTGCTTTAAAAATATGAGTTTTTAGAAAAATTTATATTTCAATTCAGATTTTTTTATATAAGATTTGATTTCACAATAAATTTATCTATGGATTTTGTTGAGAAGAAGTATAAAGTATAATTTAAAATCAAAATAAAGGACAAATTTAGTTATTAGAGAATTGGCCCAATGTCCAACAAATGCGTTGGTTCGTTCCACTGTGTGTCGGTGGGATCTCATTGAGATATATATATAAAACCTGCACCACTACGGGTCTGGGGTTCAGTACACTCTAGAGACTCTACTGTTTAATGGACAACGATTATGTAGGGAGGTGATATGTCCTAAATCACGCTCAATCGCCAAATGTTCCCCCTTATATTGGGTACCCACTTCATAGAGACTGTGATCCCACATGGTCCATTTCCGGCTGCTAACAGACTAAATAAATGTCTTGCCGAACCAAGCTTGTTTGAGCTCTTCGTTATGTGTGTATGTGTGTAAGCTCTGATAGCGTAATACGATAAAATAGAAATCTATTATGGTTAAGAAATTAGATTCTCCTAGGTTTAATAGTGTTACTAAATAGTTCAAATGTATCTATAAATACTTCAAATGAGGAAGAAGTCGATGAACTAGTGACGCAGGAAGCTGACTAATATTTGAAGAAAGCTAGAAGATGAAGATTAACGACGATTTCACCTCCATCGATGACTCTCATAATAGCCATCTTTCTTTCAAGGATATCTTCTATAGTCCTTAAGAGGATTCCTTATATATATATATATTCGTTTTCTCTTGCCCTGATTCTATTTAATTAACTCATGCAGATATATGCTATATATGAAGATGGAGAATATATATATTTCACCTATTTTGCTCGTTGCTATTTTAAGTTTTAATGGAGTTATTGAAGAAAAATGGATTTAAATGGAATTATTTCTCATGTTATAACTCCAGTTCAATCCAAAGACTACCAAAATGACACTATGCCGCTTCCCTCTATACAGTTAACTTAATAACTGGAAAAAATTCGACTTAACCACTTATTAATTATTTTAAAAAAAGTAAATGTTTTATATCATTATCGTGTAAAATTTAAAATAAATTTTACTGAACTTTAAATTTTTTATGGTTACATACAGATAAAACTCGCCTATAAGACTGCTATGTACTATGCCCTGGGCCCTTGAGTCATATTCTATTCGGCAAACACTAATTTTTAACAGCATAAAAAAGTTTAAGATTCCTCAGGCAATAATGTGGTAAACACTTTTGGCAAGTGTCCGCTATTATCCAATATACCCTCTTCTTTCTTTCACAATAATAAACTAATTGTTACTGCTAGTCTTACTTCTTTACTGTATGCACCAATCACTTAAGTTAAAATTGATTTTTCCATTCAATAAAATTAAAACCTTGAATTGTTTATTTTTATTATATTATGTAAAATCAGCATTAATGTTTTTTTGCGTTTATTATTGTAAATAACAGTAAACATTATTTCTTTTACATTACAGCCTTTGATAAGTAGTCATTTCCCGTTATTTTTACTTCTTTTTTTTATTGTTGGAAAAATGATCGCCATAAGTGTGAATATATAATATCCGCGTTGTAGCATCCCAATACATCCGTTTCCGACCGGAAGATGAAACCACAGAGGCGGAAGTGGTGGAAAAAGTGGGTGATGCTGCACTACTAAGTTACCTGTTATGTGCAGAATTCAGGTGTAATCATCGTCGTGATACCAATATTACGATCACCAAAATGACCATCGATTGTTCCTCTCGAGAGAATATTACGTTGTATAACCAAATTCTATTTACTAATTTCTGCGTTTTAGAACCCATCAATAGAGTAACTGAATAGCTTATTCAACTGCAAATATTGCTTTTGAAATGTCAGAACTATAAAAGGTCTTTTTCTTTGTTGAAAGTATAAGGGAAAAGTAAAATATCGTTGGGAAATCTTTTTGTTTATCTGCCATTGCTTCCATAGCTGTCAATAATGGAGTGCCTCAGTGCTGGTAGAGCTGTGTCAAGAAACAGTACATCTATCCCCTACTGAACCAAGACCCTTCACGGATAGTCCTCTTCTTGTATTATTAACTAGCAATTGTCAATTACAAAGCATTTTTATGTAATTATTTAAAAAATCATGAGATGGATGTTTTACTTTCAGTACTAACCATTCTATATATTATCATATCTTACACATGAATGTTTGTTGGGGATTTCTGTAATGATTGAACGAATTCACAATCAACAAACTTTATTAAGCCTTAAATACAGCCGTAAAAAAGAATCATTGGAATGTTACAATCACATGTTAATTTAATATTGCGTCTCTAACACAACCTTCAAAACATTAGAATAGAAAACATCATGTGTCACAAAAAAAACTTCGATTGGTTCTATCTGCCCCCGTTCGGAAAGTGGAGCGCTTTTCGTCTGTTAGGGGGGTGACGTCATCAGGGTGGTGGTCATTCCAACATATATAATATCATATTAATGTCCACTTCCGTCTACTATCACATCATTGACTGGCATTCGACTGTTGCTTTTTTTAAATTCAATACGATAAATATTTCCTCAATATTAATTTTTAATTATTTTCTTGAGCATAATCCATTTCTCTTTTATTCATTAATTAATTTTATTTCTTTTGTTTCAGGTAAGTTTTTCAAAGCTCGTAATTTACAGTAATAACGAAAATGCAGAGTAAGTACTTACATTTTTATAAAGTTAGTGCTTAGTAATACTTATATTAAGTAAAGAGTTAAAAATTTATAGGTGCCGGGTTTCAGACCCGGTGTGGTAGATGAATTTCCAGGGGTCTCATCCAGCTTCTAAAAACTGGGTACCATTAAATCTGGTGGTTGAGAATAATCACCAAACCACCCGAACAACCGTTATATTAAATACTCTTTTAGGTTTCCACGGCCACTATTTATACAAAATACTTCAGTGGTATCTTCGGGTTTAGACCGTGGCGAAACGTTGGCGAAAAAGTTAGCGAGACGGTCTAAACCGGAAGATATCACTGAAGTTTTTTATATAAACCGTTATATTATTTATTAATTTATATTCTACGCCAAATTTCAATTAATATTTATTAATTGTTGGCTTATTCTAATATATTTCTATTGGATTATTTAAAAAAAATTGTATACAATTTCTTGGTAATTAACAGTTAGCATAATGCTTCGGTATTTTTAAAGACATTTTCACTTGTTTCTATGTTTGGTTGGTCTATCATGGTACTTTATTTTCTGTATAAAGACAAGTCTCTATCTAAAACATATATACCTTAATCGCGGTAAAAACATTGGTCATTATGTGTGTGTGGTTTCCTCACTGCTCAACATTTGGCTTACAGACAAGTCCGGTATCTACCATAACATATAATATACAGTAATATAGTTTTTTCTGCGACACTTCAACTACTACGATACTCTCATAAACCTAAAAATATAACAAATCATCCTTTAAAACGATCTACAGAAATAGAAGATGATGATGAAGGTGTGGTCTCAATTTGCAAGAAGGAATCCTTGAAGCTATAATATTCTTTAGTCGTTGTGTTCTTGCTACATTTCTAATGAGCAATATCTTCCGCCATCGGTTTTATAATTGTCGGAGCAATTATAATTTCCTTAAATTGCTGTCAATAATTATCAACAGTCAATCCATCACTAATAAATGAACAGGCGGCCTCGAGACTAGAAGTTTTTTTTATCAACCTCGCTTATCCACCGGCAGTCGCAGACATTATTTAAACTTAATGATACTTCAGCCCGAAGTGTAAGGCCGCACTATCGTTGCTCTTACTCCAGTACAGGACGTGATCGCCGCAGGCAGTCCTGGATACAGTTAGTCTGGAAATTGCAGTCGGTAATCTAGTCCGCATAGAGACGGTCTAGATTTACGTGAACATGCATGAGTGACCATGGAAAACTAAATATAGAACTAACTGTACTTTCATATTTCATGACCTAATGTACTCGTACATATCAAACTATAACATTTGTAAATAATTAAATTTTTTTTTAATATTTAATTACTATAATACACTACGCAGCAGGAAATATTCAATATAAGAACAACCTATCGTCCAACGCTAATATTAGACACTATAGCACGGTGATAAATGCAGTAATTTTGTAGGAGATGGAGACAACTTGCCTCCCTAAACTAGAAAAATTACCCAAGAAAACACAGGAAGGCTTCACGTTAAGATCCAACCAGGAATTATACAGGGAGATGAAAACCTGGAAACCGAAATTAAAATAAGGAGACTAAGATTCTACGGGCATATTGTAAGAATGGACTAAGGGAGACTTAATAAGAAAGTATTTGACAAAATCCGTGAATACAAGAGCGTAGGAGGGTATGTAAAACAAATATGAGAGGAAACAGAAAAATTTTAAATAACAGACCAAGAATGCCTAGATAGAGAACAATGCGGAAATAAATAAAAATAAATCAATGTTCTTGTGGAAAATAAATAAAAAAGGAAAGGGCACTGCGTTGTCTGAAGAAAGGAAGCAAAGGAATGCAGAAAATACGAGAAAAAACTGGGAGAAAAGAAAAGTAGTGATACTCGCGTGGTCTTAAAAGGCCGTTTCGTGAAAAAAAAATCTATAATGCAAGATGTTGATTTGTGTAATTAAAGAAAGTATAAATTTGTATTAGGTCCTTCAAAAAAAAAGATACATAAGTTAGGTCTAGTGGTCCTTCGTGATCAGATAGTTCCTATTCATGGAGCTATTATCGCCTACAAGAAACGACCTGTCGTTATCTTCACGAAGACGACGCGGTCTAACCGGCCCGAGCAAATGAAACAAAAAAGTTATAAAAAAAAAAAAGTATATTATCCTGTGTTGAGACAACCTGCTCGCTTTCACAAAACCCGGGTTCAGTGGAGAGGCTTCACTTTCTAACTACGCACTTGACCCATTTCTCCTATAACTCGTTTCCGCTTCGTTCTATGGCTATCAATATATAAACACTTATATATAGCATTTCATATGAAATATCATGATGGATCAAACATAGAAAAAAATACCAAACAAAAGTATTAGAGTAAGCCAGTAACTATCAACTATTAGGTGAAATTTAAAAAGAAATTATAAAAAGCAGAACAATTATACAATTCAGTTAATTTAAAGGTTCCAGGAAGCTAGATAAAGTGATAAATGAACCAGCTGCTGTGTAGGTGATTTGACTGATATCATACTCAACCGCCAGTTGTTTTCACCAATTAAGGGTACCCCCTTTATAGAGGCTGGGTGAGCCCCAACAGATATCAACCACAGCTGAAAACAGAATAAAAAATGTATTTGCCACATTATTATTGCTATTATCCATCAGGTTATCACTCAACTGAACATTAATCGAGCAAACTAAAAAAAAATACTTCTTAACGTTAACATTTTTTTTTTCATCTAGTTAATAGTTAATGTTTTATTTATTTTCGAAACAACTATATAGGTATTTATTAAAATATATATTATATACTTGTATTTTTATTATATATTCGCGGATTGTAATCTATTTACTAATCTGAAACAGTACGTCGCTCAAAGATTTTTAGTTGTTTTTTTGTTCTAATATGGTTCTCAAATATCTGAGTCTTATTCTTGTTTCATTTATTTATTTTTTTCCGCGAATCTGCCAGCAAGGACTACGCGAATATCACTAAAATCTTCTTCACACTCTCCGCCTTCCGTCTACTCCAATACTCTCTCATCTTCCTGGACTGTTTCTCTCGCTCTTCTGTAGTCCATTTTCTTCCTTCCCGCAGGAACCCTAAATTCTTTTAGTTTTTTCCCGAAAAGCTCTCTGTCCAAGGAGTCTTTATTCTTGATTTTTAGCCTATCCAGCTCCTCTTTTATTTGCTTCACATGTCCACCTATACCCTTGTAGCTTAATACTTTATCAAAGATTTTTTTGTTCAGCCTCCCATTGTTCATTCTGACCCTGTGGCTGTAGAACTTCAGTCTCCTGGTAGTCCTCAGTATCCTGGATGACTGTTTCAAGATCTTCCAAATTTTTGTATATTTCTTCATTGGATTTTCGCCCATACCCCTCTTGTGTTACTTTGGGTCGATAAAACCTCCTCAGAATTTTTCTCTCAATCTTCAGGACCTTCTCCAGACTTGAAAGGCTGACTGTTCCCATACCATACAATATCACTGGTCTTATTACTGTGGAGTAGTGCCTTATTTTTGCATCGGAGGAGAATCTTGTTTATATTAATTTCGCTCTAAAAACTCCGTAAATTCCTACCTCATACCTACTTTCTCATCCTTCAATCCTATCTCACAAATAGAACTTTCCAGGTAAACCATAATAATGTCCTTTCATCCCTCTTCTCCCAATCTGCTGGTGTTCCTCAAGGTAGTATCCTTGGCCCAATCCTTTATACAGTTTATACAGCTGACATCCCAACTCATCCTAATACTATCCTTACCACGTATGCTGATGATACATGTGTATTATCAGTCAACGCCAATCCAGTTATTGCATCCCAAAGGCTCCAATCCCATATCACTGATCTTGAAGAATGGTGTCAAAACTGGAGAATTAAAATAAATTCTCAAAAATCCCATCAAATCACTTTTACCTTACGTCGTAAACCAATGACTTCCTGCCCTCCAGTATCCTTTAATAATACCCCACTGGTGCAGGTAGAACAGATCCGATACTTAGGGTTGCACCTCGACAAACGATTAACCTGGAATCCTCATACTAGACTGAAAAGACAAGAAACTGCTCGACGTTTCAGGCTACTTCAACACTTACTAGACAAACGCTCTAACCTCCCAATTAATTACAAAAGACTCATCTACATGACCATCATACGACATATTTGGACTTACGGATTAGAGCTTTGGGGCTCCACTAAGCCATCGAATTCCTGTCGTATCCAATCCCTACAGTCCAAAATCCTTCGTAAAATCCTCAACGCTCCTTATTTTGTTAAAAATACCGTCATCCATAACGACCTTAATGTCCCATTTGTTGCTGATTTGGCCCAAACCCGGTATCATTCCTTTCATAACAAACTTCATTCCCACTCAAACCCTCTAGTTTCAAACCTAGCTTCCTCTTCGATTCCCGATAATCCCCCGAGGCGTCTGAAAAGAAGATGGCCACGTGACCTTCTTAGTTGAACTAGTGATTTGAGTACTACCAGTGGGTAGTTTCTCAATTTGCCATTACTCATGTCATTTTGTATCACATAGCCTATTTACTGGATGTATTTTTTTTATTATACAGTTGTAAATATCAAAAATAAATTAATAAAAAAAAAAAATATTAATTTCAAAATCTTTGAATAATCACCTTTAATGGGCAGTCCTTTTGTCTTTGATATTACTACAAAGAACGATGCTCAGTGTTTTATAATGAGTTTGTTAAGACTGTTAAAGTGAAATGTGCTGCAATTGATCTACATTGGTATGAGTTTTATTTATCTATGTCCAGCTGCTGATGCGTGGATTGATAAAATGTTGAGTGCTTAATTATTCTCTTGTATTTTAGACATTGATTCTGACACTTTCTACAAAAACCGAATCAGTAGTATTCGTGATTTGAACGTTCATGATTAATACAAATTGTACGTAGGCGAGATCTCACTATACTAGCGATGGTTGTGGTTACTCGCTAAAATGTCAGCTCTGTCAATGCCACCAGCTGTCAGTAACAGAATACGTTTTAATTACATAGCAGGTGAAAAATCGTGAACCTGTGACTTGTCCAAACAATCTGCGGTCAAAGCGGAGTGAGTTGCGGTATCAAAAGTGGGAGAGAAGTCAACAGGAACACATCGTCACCGCCGCCCACTTTGAAGAAATATGTACAAAAACATCTGCGCCAACAATATGGTTGTTATTTCTGGATGAGAGCTATCCATTAGTACAACTGCTGTACATCTGTTGGGGCAGGACAAGAGAGTGTTGTCTCAGCAACATATGCCGATAATTGTAGATCTCAATCCGTCTCCTGTAATTAGATGTGGTCGTATCGTGGAGGTTCCTTTAATTGGATCTCTATTTCTGAAAGCGTAATACCAGCCTTTTAAAATCCTATCCTAATATTCGTATGAATAGAAAATAAAATGTCCATATTAATTTTTTTTTTTTTTAGAGAAAGTTTCAAGTATCATAACCCTGTATATGTTCAACTACCCCTGGAAGAATTATGTTTATACAAAGGCCCGTAACAAAGGCCCATTTTATTCAGAGCTTAGGTAAGATGGTCTCTATCGTGATGTACGGTTTCTATCAAAAGGATTCTCCAAGTAGACTTTGTTCTTGAAGACCTTAATAAACTTGATTGACTAATCAGAGTGAAGAGACAATAGAGAATAGAAGGACTTGCATGGAGAACTCATCTTAGCAGACTATCTTGGTATTGTTGGGGATGAACCGAAATAGATACCAAGAAAATTGCTTGAAAGCCAAAAGGTGAAAAAATCCTAGGAAGCACCCGGAAGTTGAAGAAAGTGTAAAGATATTTCTGTTCAACTTACAAAATCAAAAGGAAGAAGATATTGGCAGCTCCCAATTAATTACAAAACATTCATATACATGACTATTTTAATATCTATTTGGACTTACGGAGCTTAGGTCTTCACTTTAGGTATTGTAGGAGCTTAGGGGCTCAACTAAGCCATCAAATTCCTTTCATATCCAATCCTTACCATTCACTATCCTTCGTAAAATCTTTTGGACTCCATACTTTGTTACGAATAAATTTATCCATAATGATCATATTGTCGCATTTGTTGCTGATTCGGGTAAAGCCGATATCAATTCTTTCATGATAATCATTCCCACTCAAACCCACTAGATTCAAACCTAGCTACCCCTCTTCAATTCCCGATAATCCTTCGAGGCGTCTGATCAGAAGATGTCCTCGTGACGTTCTAAGATGAATTTATTATTTGAGTACTTAATTTCAATATCTGTATATAATTGCAGTCATGTTCCAATTGATTCATTTAATAAAACTACGTAAAAACATATTATAACCCTTTTTAAAATTTAGGTCTCCTAACTTCCACATTCGCCTCTGATACATCGAACCCGGAAATGCACTGCGAAATCTATAAGGGACGTCTTCAACAATAACAATGCACCGTTGCAGCACAATGCTCTGGATGTGACGAACCATTATCGAACGACCATTAAACCATTAAGCCATAAAGTTTCTAAACTTTCCCCTCCCTGAGTGAAAGCAATTAATACTTATTAAGTCATCAATAGCTGTTATAATTAATGGGAGTATATAGGATACAGAAGATGTGATATAGACGACTACAGGCATGCGTGGGTACCGCCCAGCACGCAAGGCACTAACTTAGAGAAAGTGCTGTTTTCACTCATTAGCATGGCACACCGGTCTACTGGCGTAGCTATCCATAACTCACTTATATATTGTCTTCTTCTTCCTGGCCATCTTACTTTCTTTTCAATTATAATTTCTCGCCAACGAATTATAATTGTAAACTAGTTCGGGTACATGGCGGATCAATTGAGAAACTAACTAAATTAGAATAAAAGATTCTGCAGTGCTTAAGTGATCAAGAGGTTTAATATTATTCATTTTTAGAACAGAAAGAAAGGAAAATCATTCGTAACAGAGTGAAATCGCTTTTGTAATGAATAGTTCAATCAAACAAGAATAAAAAATAAAAAAAGTTAAACACACTTCTTACAGTATATTTATAACATGAGTGGGATACGTTTCAAGGGTTTAAATATTTACAAAAAAATATATATATATTTTTTCTTCCTCGTAGGTCTAGTAAAAAACATGGGAACCAAACAGGAGCAGATAAGAGTAGCCCAGTCTAATTACACATAATGACGATAAATATAGTAATAACCCGCATTTTTTAAGATTGTAAACTCTCTAAAATTAAAAATAATCTAGTAAAAAAAATTATATTTTTTTTTAGCATTCCTTTCTCTCCTCCCCCTTCAAGAAAAAGTAGAAGGAATTAAAGGACTTGTTTACTCGTCTTTACCATTCTTCGTCTCTTCTTGTCTGACGGCTCTTATAAGTCACAATTCTTATTCGTTCTGTGTAATATCATTACATTGTTAGGATTTTATTTTATTTTTTATCAATATAGTTTTAGTGTTGATATAAATCTTTAGCATTAATAAAAACCTTCTATTATTGAGAGTATTTTCACAAATGCAAGGACAGATAGGTGCAGAAATTATATAATAAGGAAAGAAATGGAACTGTGGAGACCATGGGTGAGAGAATAATGAGAAAGAAACTGAAACGGTAAAGGATGAAATTACAGTAAGAGGTCTCCAAAGTAAGGATTAGAAAGAATTGACAAAACGGTAAACTTTCACTGGGAAAAGCCGGAAAATTAATAATGTTTTACTATTAATTAAATTTATTAATACTCACCAGATATTCAAATAAATCTTAATTATAGTAATAAAACACTTACGAAACTCGAAAAGCTTTGTCTATACATAAATCCTCTAGATAACTCTTAACACTATCTTCCCACTCACGCCTCGGTTCGAACCTCGGATATTCACCAGTCGGCTCAGCGCATATTTAAATAATTATTAAAAACATATAAATAAATTATTCTATTATGTAATTTTACCATTAATTGTAACCTGTGATTGGTTCAATTTTATTTGTAAATTTCATTTCTGGACTATTAAAAAAAAAGATTTATGACGTTATTCAGAATTATTTGCATTATATATATTTCATCAAACATTTATTTTTATAGCGATTTAATGTATCTGTGACAGTTTTTTTTTTAATCAGTTCATTCTGGCACGATTCCAAAAGAACCGATTACACTCCGGTTTTAATAATTGTTTACACTATTGTCGCTCAATTTGCCACTCCTAGACCGAGAAAGCTAGTTTTAGAAACATTACCTTAAGTGTTATAGTAAAAACTAAGGACCTTATAATTTTATATTGTAAGGAGCAGTGTGGATCTGTAACTTTGCTTATTATAGTTTTTATCGTAAATAACTTAATATTATTGAAAATTACCGTCCCTGAATATTTGCCGTTCTTGGATGTAACCCTTACAGCCACCTCCTAAATCCTAACAGCGACATATCACCTTCGCTTCCTTTAAGGTATACAAGCGTCTCCATGTTTGTCCTTCTAAGGACTCCTGAATAAAATAAGGAGTTGCGTAAAACTTATTTTGAAGGATAAGCAACAATAAAAATGGACAAACAGTAATGGATGCAGCCATGACCCGGGATTGTCCTGCCTTGCCATCCAAAGGCGGATTGCTTCGTAGAAACGAGCTACACCCTTGAACCATCCTTCTGTCAAGACTGTCGATAAAATATTGATATAAATATATATATACATATATATATATATATATATATATATATATATATATATATATATATATATTTATATATATATATATATATATATATATATATATATTTATATTTAAAACGTATATAAAAAAAATGTGTACCACTACAATCCATGAAGGGTTCAGTACTAGGGGCCTGTCATATTTCTAAAATAAATAATCCACGCTGTACGTATCCATGACAACCACTGACGACACCACATGTTACCAGCTGTTGTTAGGTTTTCTTCAGTTACTTATGACTTTATTACTTCATGTTTATGTTCAAATGTTAAAATTATTATCAGTAGTAATTTCCTTAGGACATTGATAATATTATGACAGTACGACAGATAATTTTATGACAATTAAAAGCTCGTTACTTTGTAACACCCCGAAGCCGAATGCTGTTACCAAGCTTGAAAAATTTGTCATAAAATTCCGAGGCATGTGCCAATGTCCGAGGGATATTCGGCGGAAAATTTTTTGATAAAAAAATGTATAACTCGACACAACGAAACATATATTTATTTATTAAAAATACAGTTGGTGAAAGAACAAATATTAAAATTAAACTTGACATTAGATTCATTTAATTCATATTCTCGTTCGTAGCAAAATTCCATAATTAATCCCCAAATCTATTTGTGACTGTAGGTTGTATTTCTTGGATTTTTTTTCTTTGATTAGCGCATTTATACTTTGAACAATCGCATTGCCAAAACATGATATTTTGAAATTTCTTTAGAATGGAATGGAATTAAAACTCAACACCTGTTGTCATAGTGATTGATAATTGCACTGAATGCAATCATCAGTGTAATGTTGACATGATTGGATGAAATTGTTTCAAATGAAACAAAATGACAAAATTTGAATGGTTATTAGAACTGTCAAAAAATTTTCAATTTAATAAACTGTTCAAAGCATCAACTCTCCTTTTATTTCATAATAGGACTCTACTGTTTCTAAGCCAGCCTTTGTGCAGACAGCCGATTTGGCCTTGATCACCTTCAACAACTATTTTTTTCTCCAATTAAGGATATCCACTTTAAGAAAGCTAGATGAGCCCTAGGAGGGTCTGAAGAAGAGGGTCATCCGTGGCTGTTAACAGATCCAATATTCAGATCTTCCACAACTGGATTTGAACCCGAGACCTTCAACGTATCAATTCAGCGCCCTACATATTGATCATTGAGTACTCTTTATTATAATTATTATATTTTTTACTATTTATAGTGGCTGAGGTCTATAATAATAATATCATACATCATAATAATATCGTTTTCGTTTGTCTTTATAGGAGAAATGCCATTTTATCGACGAAACAGGTGCAAATTATCGAACACCAATTTCTAGGAGAGTGAAAAAACTCTTTCAAAATCAGTGCGTATCGTCAAACGTATTTTACCTACGTTGATAAACGTGTTTTGTTTTTTGCATAATCGAAAAAAATTTGACTCAATGTGAATTTTACATGAATAATTAATTCTAAAACAATTGTTATAGTTTGAAAATTAAATATTTTTTTTTTGTATAAGTTCCTCTTCTTGTCTTTATTCGTGCCAATATGTGCCTATTTATTTCTTGTATTAGTATTAAACAGTTGTAAATTTGATTGAATAATAAATATCAATATCGAAATTTTTTTTATCGATTTTTTACAACTTGGTTGTTTTATGTCTTTAAAAGGTCTCCCCAAAGATCTCGAAATATCTCTTGAATATATTTGAAAACTATCGGATATTACGGATATTTAATACAGATATATGAGTATAAACTTTTCGGAAATAAAATAACATTACATGAATTGTGTATTAATTCATTTAGTACAATATTTAGTATCAACTTGAATAATTTAATAATATTTTAAAAGCGCCATTAATATTCTCAGATTATTATCAGTAACATCTTGACCAATAGAATTAATTAATACAACTGGTCTTGGACTAGCACCAATAAAAACACATATACCATTGCGACAGACATAGCAGAGCGACGCAGCTTGAAGGGCAGACCCAAGAGGCAACCAAGAACCCGAAATAAGGTCAGGGTTAGGCCCGACTTTCTCCGATCATTACTTATCCTCCCTTTTCGTCTTGTTTCCCTCTACATCCAGTCTCTATTCTTATCGATTCTTTATTCTTATCGATTCTTAATGAGAGTCGGTTATGCAACGGACAACGATATAGGATGCCAAGTGTACATTATTATTAATTCCTATCAGGTAACTTATCTGACGCAATGTATAGAAAAGAAAAACAGTGGAAAATCTTCTTTTTTTTCTAGTTTCCTCGAAGGTCGCATAGTTATTGGAAGTGAGCATTAGATAAACTATAAGTCATATATCAAGATTATGGTTCTCATTTAGTATTTTATTCATGTATTCACTTGTTTTCCTTCCCAACAGTCTTTTGTTTGGTGAGGCTATTGCAAAGTTCAACCCGATCGGTTCCTAGTATGATACCTTGTGTTTTAGTCATTATAACTCCACCATTGGGTCTATATATCTTTCTAAGAATTTTTCTTTCGAAGAAAGAAAGATTCTTTTAGGGGCGCAAAACGTCCATGTTTCGCTGAATATGTCACAATAGGTCTTATGAGCGTCTTATACAACCTTATCTTCGTAGCCATATCATTTTTGAAGTTTTGGGCTAGAAATGGAGTTATAATATAAACAACAATGCCTGACTTATTCCCTAATTTATTATGAAGTACAAGAAACTCATTTTGGAGAAAATTCGCCTTTACCCCTTATGAATGTGACGTAGAAATATGATGCAGCAGTTTAAGTAATTAACAGAAGTATTTAAAAGGTACTCAGCAATCGAATTAAATTGTTTATATTTAATTCTTAAATATCTCCCCATTTTTTAACATTCTGTGATCCAAGAAAATAAAAATAAATTGAATCTATAGGACTTTGCATTATTTTTATGGATAACGTCCGAATCAGGGTCAATATCAATAGAAATTACCCTATAATAACATCAAGCCTTGAGAAAAATTTTAGGCCAAACGGCAATTTTACGAATTTCGCATTCGGTAAAGGTAAAAACTTGGCATTTCGTGCTGGACAACTAATCGCCGAAGAAAACCGCTAGGAACGCCATTGTTAGGGGAGTACGAGAGTCCAAGGTAGCGGACGAATACCACGATGACAGGGAATACCAAGCATTAACGACCTCGAGGAAAATAATAACCCTCCCGGGAATCGAACCCAATCCGTGTGTTCCTCACGATTTAGGCACCACTTACAGGCGTCATTGTGTTCCCTAAACCGGCGAATAATTTCTGTTGCAAGGACGCTTGCAACACAGAAATGCAAAGTACCCGCGCATTCCTCCTGGTCTCTGTAATTACACCGTAAAGACTTGGCTAAGTCTTGTCTTAGATGATTAATCAAGCGAATATTTTGCCATTTTGACAATTTACTATCTAGTTTTGTTATAAATAAGTTTCGCCAAAAATAGTTCAAAAATTATATAGGCCCCATTATCTCCAAAGATGAATATGAATTTAAAGAACCAAAAAACATATTCGTTGAAAAATTAAAGAAATCGAAAATCTGAAATAGCTGGTTCACTTCAAGTATATATATATATATATATATATATATATATATATATATTCTGATATTATGTTATAATTCCTTGTGATTCTATATATTTAATTTTAATACATCAAGCTTCAATTGGTCAATGTTTTCGAAAGAGTATGACTACAAAATCTTATTCAAGTAATGCTTTAGCTCCTGGAACGTCAGGTAAAGGATGAATAAATTAAAACCACGATAAATAAACGGGAAAAAGTGCCGTGTTAGACCTTTTAAGTTTCGGAGTTTTCCGATTTAATTTTGAACACCTTTTGTATATTATAAGATATTAAAAATATATTCCTTTTAAAATAATAAGAAGAAATTTAAAATCTTTTGGACTAACGCTATAAGGACTAAGTTAACATCTAACATCTAAATGATTTACCACTATGGTTGACTGAATCATTCTAAATCATCTCTTCTCCCATGAAGATGGCCGAAATCTTATGCCGAAACGCATGCTCGATAAAACAAGTCATTTTTATTTTGTTTAATCAGCTGCACCCATTGCCCTATTTAATCCACTTTTATTATTTATAATGTTGCTAATGTTTAGTATTATTTTTAAATTCGAATAGTCTCTTGAATGATTCATCAAAAAAAAAAATCTTTTTTATATTCATAATCGTGATTTTGTTATAAAACATTGAATAAGTTAACAAAAGAACGTTACTACCTAACTACACTAAACACATAAGTACAGAAAAATCAAGACATTTTATCCCATGAAGTATTACATAATTTAATGAATCAAAAATTAAACTTTACTTTTAATACTTAATCGATGTCGAATGTTGTATATAATTTTAATGTCCAGTTGGTAAGAAGAAAAGATATGAGTGTTGTATAAATGTGGCAGTCAACCTGATAGTTGCCCATAGTTACTATCATATAATTGTGTTATTATGGCAACCTGGTTTACTGCCAGCACAGTAACTATCATCGTGTAACATGGCTTTATTTTATCTATCATGACAATAGAAGCTAACCACGCCTTACATAATACCTCAAGAACAAGAGGAGATAGACCATTCACGACTGCGGAAATGTTAATGTAAACAGAGTAACTATGTATGCTAATAAAGTTTTTTGGATTGAATAATATTTTTTTAATAACAAAAGCATTCCTTTATTCTCCTTTCTGCAAGTCAGACTTTATTCAGTCCGGCGGAACTCCAGGAACATTCAACTTCAGTTGTTCGGCTTTCTTTTGTCAACTAAAAATGTTCCTAGATTTTGGTTATTATTATCCGGAGATATATTTAAAATGTTCGTAATGTTTAATCTAGTGACTGTACACTGTATTAATTCTTCAGCATGATCCTAGTGTAAGTATTACAGTCGTCACTAGTAAACATTTACAGGTATCGCAGAAACATAACTACTATAAATTTATAACACTCCATTACAGTCGACAGTAGCTAGTGTTGGGAATTAATTGCTTTATTCCTTTATTATGTTACTATGGTTACGTAACCGCGCCTAGATCGGGTTTTGTTTTATCTTACTTTTTCTAGATAATGAATTAATAATTCATAACTTCAACCTGTGGAGAATATTAATTATATCACCGGCCAGACACGTTCATTGTCGGTATGATTGAATAATTATAATGGTTTCTTTACTTAATCTTATCACGAAATGCAAAGAGATAAATAACTAATAGTGTTTTAAATGAATGACTTCCTAAAAAGGATACAAAAAAACCCTGTAAAATTATAACTCATGAAAGGTCATGGTTTCATTACATGGGAGAGACTGTACTATTTCCAATCCTATCAAGCACTACAGCTAAGCTTTTTCCTAATTAATATTCCCTTGGTAAGGTAGCTTTGGATGGATCCTCCGGGATCTGCAGACCCTCCAGAGATTCAACCAACCTCCGACTAGTGAGAACCCTTAATTGAGGAAAAAACATGGGAGTTGAGCGTGATCTCGGACAAATCACTGTCCTGCGCAATCGTTATGTGAAACTTTACCCTAAGTAACTACCGTGTACCCCCTTGACCCTTTTTGGGTTCTATTTCTTCAGATTTATTTACTTCGTAACAATAGAAACAATAAAAATCATATAATTATATAATAATAATGCTTCCCACCTACGCTTCGGTCTACCTCTCAGATGTTTCCCAGTCATATAATTCAACAATTTAGATAAATACGCAGATAAGATAATGCAACTCTAGCGGTTATGTGGTTTTCCCCAAGAAACAGATTAGGGACAAACCCAGGACAGTCAAACCAAGCCAAGAAACACTGCACCTTTTAAACGTTTGCATAGACTTGGCAAACACCCCAGAAAACATATTATTAATCTGATAACAATGTAGGAAATCGGTGTAAAACCTTACTGGAAATTAAAAAAAAAAAAGATCAATTAAATTTTAATATTCTAAAAATCGATTTATTTATTCAATCAAGATAAGCGGAATTTAAAAAATATGTCAGAACTCCTGAAGTTATTTTTTTTAATAATAAAATTAATCAACCTTGGCTGTGGTTGTTTGTATTAAAGTCAAGTCGTGAAACCTGTTGGTTATCAAAGCGCCTAGGATCTGTATTGATATTGATCAATGAATTATACTTCATGATTAGATATTTCTATAGCATATAGTCTTTTATTTTAGTTCCTCTTTTACACTAAATACCCCTGGAGCGGTCAGGGATATAATTTATACAAAAAATATGAAAAACTTGTATATGAATCTCCTGGATTCAAAAAACGGAATATTACAACTTATCTGATCATTGTGTCTTATATTTACTTGTTATGAAGTCATGTTTAGAAAGTTATCTCTCATGTTATTTCTTTTTTATCAACAATGTTTGTTACAGAATCAAGAAAGAAAATAAATAAACACTAGCTTCAGAAAGTTTTAAAAATATATATATTGAATGATTCTTGTTTCGCAAAAAGCTTTTAAAGGAAAATTAAACTTTAAAAATCTCCTCATCTTCATTCCCCAGTTTCTTTTCACCAGTGTTTATTTTTTGTTTTTTAATTATTTTTATGTCACTCGAAGAAGAACCTTGTAGCGCAATATTACCATTTACGATCTCGTTTATTTTTATCCGCCATTTATGTAGAATAAATTATTTTTTTAACTATTCCGGGCAGTAGAAAATTGATTGTTTAGATTGTATGAAATAAAATAAAAGTTAATAATAAATTTCCGGATTTGAACAAGTTAAATGTCAACTTCAAATTGGAAGGATGTATATTTATAAACCCAAGGGATTTCCCTTTACTTTAATATGACTTACAACATTTTTTAGGTATCTGTCAAAATATTTTTTGCTTTTTAAATAGTTCGTCGTGCGGAGTTAGTCTATCTGAAACGCCGGCTCTTTTATTTGTATGTTTAGCCACATAACGTTCTTAAGCAAAGTAAGAACATTGGGTTTAAGTTTCTATCTGAGGTAGTTAATTTCATAATTAAATTGATCTTATTAGAGATCTTTAATTAATGATATCATATATTCTGTCATTTTCGGCATTTCGAAGCGAAAAGAAAACTATACAATAAAATATAAACTTAATCCCGAAAATACGCCATTTTATTTCTGAACCAACGATACATACTACAACATACGATACTTATTATTTGATATTGTATATTCTAGCTTGACGTATTGAACCATTATGAGGCACCGGAGTATTCCACTGTCATATGTAAAGTACCTCTAGGCCAGATGTAAAATATCAATTAACCTTCATATAAACTTTTAAACACTGCTATAAATATCAAGATCTTAAGCCCTTCAGGAACGAACTCTTAGTTCATTTTTAATTAAGTTCCTAACAAGAAAGAAGAACAGAGGACGAAGACGTGACATGTCGAAGAAAGACAAGATGCTCTGGCCTCGTCTTTTTCTTCACTCACCTCCTCCTATTCCTCCTTTGCCCTTTTCCTTTCTTCAGATAATTGCAGAAAGGACTCCTTTGAAGGTAGTTAGGAGAGAAGCACGGAGAATCATGATGAGCCTTGTCCTGGCCGGTTTTTTGTTCCAGGAGGTCCTAGAACTAGCGCCAATGGCATCTCGTTTACTCTGGAGATTCCAGGATAGATTGTGACAAAGAGTTCCTTCGTCCTTCCAAAAACGATTCAAAAGAGTAAATAATACTTGTGTAAAAGTGTCTAATACATCTTATGTAAAATTAAACTGGTTTTAAAAATCAAACAGGAATTACGGTACAGAAATTATATTTTTATTTAGTCTTGTATCAAGTAGCATTATTGTCATTTCAGTGATGATCGGTCTTGTAGAATTTACAACCTCAGTTATAAAGACTGAACTCAACTAAAACTAGGTAACACATCTCACTTTAATTGTCGAACCAGTGTTATAAATAACGAACGCATTACCGGCTGTAATACTAATGTGATGTCTATGCTAACCTTCAGCTAATTTATTTTATGACCATGAAACAACGAATTCAAATAAAACGAAATAGATTACAAAAGACTCCTGCCAGTCCTCGGGAAAACAAAGTTATTTACGATCCACTGAACGAGAACTCAGATGCAAAATAATTGTTAAGACGAAACGCGAGAATAGACATCACGAAGCCATAGATATATGTTGTTCTGTTGGCGTGCCTTCAATATTGGTTCTAAGTCAATTGATTGTGGATCTAACCAATCCGTCAAGTCTCGAAAAACAAATGTATTATTAGCATTAGATTAATGCCGATACTTTCAGTTGTTTTGGTACCAGGGGAATAGGGTTTAATATGCAGATAAATTCAAGTTCTATGGCCTATGTTAACTTAAATAAAAGCGGATGAAAGGCTTAACAATCTTCTGTGTCCATGATTCCGGATTCTCAGCCCGGTAAGTGGTTTTAGGATTTTTTTGAAGAGAGTAAAAAGATCTTTGGTTATGGCGTACTTCAGAGGCGACGTAAAACGACTATTCCGAGTCTATGCAGTGTCAGAAAATCTTTAAATTGAGCATCATCCGATCCGTGATAGTAGCATGAAGTGACATTAGTATAATAAACAGACAAACAACCGTAAATATTAAGCATCCATTTTTTTTTTCCTGTAAAGGGCTTAATGTTACAGGTGAAAACTATACAGAAATCGAAACTAAATAATTTTAAATAGAGTGTAGGAGAAGAAAATACAAAATCACGAAGAACTCAGCTCAAGAAAATGGAAAAAAAGGATATTGGGCAAGACTCGAACTGTGGCTTGTGGGTAACGATAGTTACGAAATGGTATTTGAACTAATAAATTGAGAAGAGTTGGTCGATGGAAATGAAAAGTCCTATTAATGAAGGTTTAACATTTCTCAGAAGGGTTTTATCGACGGGAAAAAGCATCGGAGCAACAAGACATCGACTTCCATTTGTTTTTCTTTGTTTTTTTTTATACATCAACGAAAAATACCAAAGAAGAATACGAGATTATTTTTGCAAAACAGAAATCATCTAGTAAACGTGCTTTAAAAACTGTATCCAATCAACTTCAATGAAGGTTGAAATTCACATATGAAAATATTGAGCTTGATTACGAAAAAAAACGCAATAAGCTAATTGGCTCTAAATATTTATTGCCTAAGACGTAAATAGAATGATTCTTTCAAGGTTGATCTTGTAGATTTAGAAATGAGCAAGATTGCAAAGCTCTTATTTTAACGGAGCATATAAAATGAATTTGCATGCTTTATGCAATGGTGGAAATATATTCATATTCAAGCGCTCCCTTTTAAGTAAGTAAGCTTCTATTCCTGGAAGTAATGGCTCTTGTGTGATCATGAGATATAATAAAACAAAGGCAGGTCTAGCCAATCTGTTTTCCATACTGGACAAGTCGGGCATAAAACCCGCTGAAAAGACTTACAATAAAAAAAAAAGAGAGAGAAGCCTAGAATTTATTATCGCTACAGCATCCGTAACCATTAACCTGTTGCATAAGGAACATTATGTAAGTATATGATCCAGATTACACTAAGGAGTTCCTCAAGGAGCGACGGTGACGCTAGAACGACTATTATACGCAATTAAACGGGCGACCTAGAACTGGCTGGAGAATGGCGACCTTGACTGAAACGGTAGCGATTGATAATAATTATATGCATCATTTCTGACATCCATAACAGTTGCACGGCCTCTTACCTCTTATCTAGTCTCTGCATAGATCTGTCCCAAGAGCCTTGGATCATTAACTAAGATATGCATAGTCGCATATGATATGATTAATCAAAATTTTTGGACTGAACAGTTCATATATACTTCAAGAAACTTTTAAGACGATTTGGTCCTTTTTGAATCCAAGAAATTGATGCACTAAAAGGTGTGTACTATTAAATACTAAATTATACAAAATGTCGAGGTTCCCTCGGGTTGTAAAACAGGATGATGCGCATATTCACTTGTGAAATATGACCGTTTTCTTTGATGGCTGAGCAACGTCTGTAGGTGTTCCATGGAATATTCGGTCCGTAAAATGACTCCATTGTTTAGGAAGTCTACGTTTGTGATGAAATTGTGAATTTGTTGAGCTTAGGAAAAAACAAATTCTTAAAAATTTAGTACGACCTGCGCCGTTTTTTATATTCCCGAAGGTTGCTGACCGTTTGACCGAGGCGTGGATGGGAAGATTGAGTTAAAGGTTATCTTTGGGATCAAGATTTTAGGCCACTGTTTGTTGCCTTTGAATTAACAATTATAATAAAAGTGCCAGTTGAACAACTACCGTGAATTTAGCAATGATATTGAATTCCAACTGATAAACTTTGCTCCCTCGGGAAAAACAATACATGAAAGTAATACGATAAAAACTCAATGATATTCATAATTATATCTGGACATCGCCGGATTCATTAACACAAGATTTTTCATGTGTTAGTTCAATAAAGATATTAAAATATTTTGATTATTGGGGAGAGCAGAATGTGGGTCAGGTAATGAATCAATGATCGTGAAATTTTGACAAAACCTCTTTTTAAAAATATGACAAGAAAGCATATGGTTCTGCATAAATAATTTCCTTTGAGGTAAAAGCCACGCCCTCGCCATCAGGACGTAATAGAGGCACGATCGTCTAGGATAGATCTCGTCTGCTCGGTGCATATCCTGGCGAAGACCTTGAAGACCGGGGGTGTTATGTAAAGGTTTGCAGGGGTCAGGAGGGTCCAAGGCTAGATCTTTCGCAACCGCCCTCTGCTCTGATTGGCCCGCGCCTCCCAGCCTCCATTCCATTGGTCCGCTTTAGTTATATCATATGATCCAGATAAATACATTAAGCTCTCTTATATCGGGCTACCTTCGGATCGTTAGCCTAATGGTGGGTCAGAGTGGCAAGGCTACTGTTCGAGATTGAGTCGTTTAAAAGAACTAGTTCATCGTTTGGGGCAACTTTTTGGATGTTGAAAATTTCGATCTCTCATAATGTAATCGATTATAAATTACTGTATAATCGATTATCTCTATCCTAATGGCATTATGAAAAAAAATGGAAACGATCAGATGATTTGAATATCCCTGCTGGCATTTGAGTTTGGAAATTTCCTAAATTATATGTTGTAGATTGTTTTGTTTTTTTAATCCTAACACTGTTTTACGAACTTTACAATAAGACTTATATCTTATTCTTTATTGTAAACAGCTGAGAAATTATCGATGAATTCCCAGCTCTTTACAAAGTTTTCATGACAGTCGTTAGTATTTAGTGCTCATTCTATTGGCACTTAAGCTTATTAAAAAAATTTGCACCTTTATTTTTCTGGACATACAAGTTAATCTTCATTAGGTCTCTTTAATTTTAACATATACATATATTTACAGAATAGCGTTTTAAAATCTTCTTTTTTTTTCTATGCTTGGTGATAAATTATATTTCACCATAATAGATAACATATACATGCCATAAAGGTCTATTCTATGCACTGTATTGCTTGTGTGACTAAATTCCTCCTGTTGTAAGAGCACTTCTAGAATTGACCTCAAAAATTACATACGGTGCATGCAGAAAATAAACGACCTTCCCCTTGATATATACATATATTCATATCCATACATTCATATGAACATAAATGTGAAAACAGTTATGTGATCTCCTAACTACTTCCAAGGTAATCGTAGACCGAGTTGACTGCTGGAACGCAGTTTAGCTTTACGTTTTAAACGCTACTGAATGTCCTGGATCAGGACAGTTATGTTACTCAATTATTCTCGCCAGAAACAGATTACGGTTCGAAAATTGCTCCTTTAATGTTCTCACTCCTGCAGACTAAATTAAATTTATTTCTAATAAATATAGCAGTGGCTTGACAAGCTATTTTTAACATATGAAAACTGGGTAATAAGGTTAAAGGCATATAATTTTAAGACATATTAATGTATGCAACATACTATGTCGCGTCTCCAAGCATACTATGTTTTTCTAAATTAACTGTTTTTACGACAGCAATCCCGTCTCAATAAATAGATTACAAACATATATCCAGGCTATATATTTTTAGAATTTTGTTAGTATGTACAAAAATAGGGAAGTTCAAATTTACCCCAATTTAGAACCTGTACTAATCCCATATATATACAGTAGATTCGTAAAACATTTAACAAAGAGATTGAATGAAGTTGAAATATGCCATAATTTTACTGATATTTACAGTAATTATTCATCCAGTGACCATTTTAAGTATCTGATAGGTGCGAAGTAATTCCCGTATCGAGTTAGAATTTTAATGCTTGAAACTTTTGACACATTTGGTATAGGCAAAGTCGAGTAGGACTTACTTCAACTCAACTCAGTCACTGTTATATGTTACTAGACATGTGTTAATTACACTGTTATATGTTTCTAAACATGTGTTTATATGACTGATTGCCTATTTCTATTCATTGTAACTGACAGTATAAAATGTTAGAGTGTACGGCTGTTAATTAATTTCTATTTCCTCCATTAAGTATAAGGTTAATCGATTGCTAAAACCAAAAACAACTTTATCAGGTTTGATAATCGATACTATCAAATGAGGAATATAAAGTAAATATTACCTAAAACCAAAACAATTGATTAACAGTCCTTTTGTACACTCTATTTTTTTTTTTTACTGCCACTTGTAATGAATAACAAATTACATTCAGTCATATGATGATAAACACATGTTTACATGTTTTACGCATTTAGTGGACTATGTAACCTATCATTATAGTCGTATGCTCATACATTCATATCTTATAATACACAAGTATATCTAAGACAAAGACAAATAGATGCGAGGACATAGCTCAACTTAATGTCTGTCGCTTGTTTTAAGCATCCAATGGTCTCGAGGCGTAATCTGAAAATCGGATCGGATGAGTTTTATCTTTACTTTCCCTTCATGTTAATGAGAGAAAGTAAGATAGCTATATTTATATGGCGGTCTATAGTCATGGAGACGACTCCCTCGTTAAACGTCACGCACTCAAATTAATATTTGTATACATTTTATCGAGATTAGTATGCCATTCCAAGGCAAGAATTTTAATTTATTTTAAATCACTGATAAATTGAAGGTACATATATTGGTTTATCAGAGGTTTGAATAGAACTAGGATGCCTATCAACTGAAGGAAGGAAAGATAAAACGACAGGAAGCGGAAGAAAACCTTGAGGTTGCCTGGGTTCAGGTCGCAACCTAGACTTCTCCTAACCTTTAGATGACTCTATAATAAGTAATGGACCTTATTGTTTAGATATGCAGATAATTTATGAGCCATAGAAGGGAAGAGCGAAGGGGCTACCTTCCAGGAGTCTGTGCTTTGAAAAATAAATAATATTTATATATATGGAGTTAAGTTATAACGTAATAGTGCCCAGAAGGCCTTCTGCTCTAATCAAAGGGAGTCCCAAGTATTATTCGCTCAGGGGCCTGCAAAGTCCAAATCCTCTATTGTAAAGGAGATATATAATATATTTGTAGTCCTGTTGAATAAGTGGTTAAGTCGAATATGGTTTAGTGAAAGTTCACTGAATATAGGGAAACGGAATCGTGTCATTCTCGTATTTCGTTGCTTCAAATGAAGCTCTAATGTAAGCAATAACTATTTTTCAATCCATTGCCTGACCTATCCCAATATTCACTACAAAAATAACACGATTCCAATTCCCCGAGTACTGATTTGGAGAAAATTCTACTTAAAAACTTATTCACCAGGGCTTTAATAATGTTTATTATGTAGATATAAGAGTTGGAAGACCAAATATTGATCTCAAACCAGAAATATCCTTAAAATCACTAAATATGTTATAATTTGTCAAATAAATTACTTTTTGTGGAAAAATGATTTCGAATTCTTTCTGACCAACTATTTCACTATTTTAATATTACAGTGATTTGTGTTTACTAACCATTAATGTCTTTGGTACTGCGCTGTATTGATGTTATTTTATTTTGTGTTTACAGCCCTGATGATGGTCATAAACTTTGGCCGAAACGTCGACTAACAATTCCAGACCAATTTAACACATTTTTCAAATAAATACAAAAAGCTCAACAAAATAAAAAAATTAGTTTACAGGGTTAATTTTCCATTGGTCGTTCCCTCCCCCGACAAGTTTCTTCTTCTCGAAGTTTTAACAAGTTAAAATAAAGCTGAAGACAATCACATATTTTTTTCAAAACAAAGATGACTTATAACGCTAAATTATAGCAATTAAAAAAAAAATCAAAATAGAAAATAGCAATAAATTATAAATAAAGATGAGGTATAACAAATTGATCGGAGTTAGTGAAATGTCAGGATCGCGCTTGCGGCAATATTTCAACAAGAAGACGCTCGGGATGGCAAAGTTAATAACAGGGAATCGATACAACTACCAATTTGTTTGATCTACGTTCATGAATGAACAGTCTTGCCAGGGTCAAGAAGATTCAATTGTCAGGGTTGCCAACTAGCTAATAGAAAATACATGCGGTTTTAATCGATTAATGGGCGATGATATTAAACGATATCCTTATAGATGGATGATAATTTAGCAATCCAAGGGTAGAGATAGAATAACAGATAATAATAATATTAATTCCTGAAAAATATAACCTTTTCAAGGTTGCAACCTTAATGTTTACCTCCCCCCCTCCCAACTCGAATAAACGTAAATAGTTCTATATTATTATGTGAGAAAGAAATAGTTGACTGTAGGTACTATAATAGGATGTTGATAGTTGGGGGTGCAGTCAAGAAAACACGCAAAAATAGGTGAAACTATTTTATTTTAAGTGCCGACGTTTCGACCTACTATGTAGGTCATCTTCAGGGCTATGAGAAAACAGACAAAAAACAGAATAGACTGTAAAAATACATAAAATAGAGGTACAGAAAAATTAACAAAATGTAGAGATATAAAAAAAGTGAAGGATATATAATGAAAGGATATATGAATAAAGATGATTACATGGTAGATGTATAGAAAGGTGCGATAATATATAATAATATATAATATAATATATAAGATAATATATAATATATAATTTTTCTGTACCTCTATTTTATGTATTTTTACAGTCTATTCTGTTTTTTGTCTGTTTTCTCATAGCCCTGAAGATGACCTACATAGTAGGTCGAAACGTCGGCACTTAAAATAAAATAGTTTCACCTATTTTTGCGTGTTTTCTTGACTGCACCCCCAACTATCAACATCCTATTATTCTATATTATTAATTTGGATATTATATTTCTTAATAATTAAAATAAAATACAAAATAAATTTCATATTTTAACTCAAAACATGAATGAAAACGAATAATTTATGTTGTTTTTTAATTTCAGATTGCCAAAAAGTACTCCTTGTTTACGGCCTGACAAATCTGGCAAAAATGGAGGATGACAGTCTGGACAAAATGGATCCTTACCAACGAGGTGCCAATGACATCAGTAAGTACTTTTTATTATTTTTTTAATTCCGATTTTCATTTATTATTCTAATATTCCTCTGAATTATATTTTAAAATTTCGAACTTAAATTTACGCTAGTAAAATAAACATAAATAATAATTTTTTTATAATTTATTAGTTAGTGGTTTTAATTTTAAATATTTTTATTTTGAAGAGGAAAGATATGCACCCGGGAGGACGGGTTCGAATCCCGGCCGGGGGTATATCTTTTCTCTTCAAAATAAAAATATAAATAATAAAGTTCGTTCAGATAAACTGATCCACTACCAGACGATTCTCTGTAATCGATCTTTAAGAAATTATTTTATATAAATGAAAACGTGGATACCTCAAAGGTTAGATTAACTGTCTTCCGTTCAAACCTCCGTATATGAATAACAACTCAAATCCTAATCCGTAAGACCACCTTTAACGTAATCATCCCATCTATGTTTCGGTAAACCCCTCAGGAGTTTACCAGTCGACTAAGGGCTTGTTACTTTTTAGGAATTGGTTCGTCACTAAGGCCAATAACTTTACAAGCCCATCTTAATATTAGTAATTATATCACTTCCATTGTATTATCAGGTTATATATTAACATTCGTGCTCAAGAAATTCCCGCATTGTCCTAAATTCACCTGTGGATTCATCCATTTTCAGACCGAAATTTATATTCAATACACCTCATTTTCGAATTCCTTAACACGTTGTTCTTCAGTCAGCTTCAGGCTTCCATTCAGAACAGTTAAAAGGGTAATAGTTTTCCAAATTCTATTTTTTAGCTTTCGGTATAAAAGTAGCGTTCTAAGTATTGACTTAACCAAAAAGAAACAAGGGTTTCTCGACTTTATTTCTTCTTAGTTTTTTTTCTCTAGTTATCACGAAACTATAAATGTGTTCAAACTTAAATCTACGAGTATATCACCAAAATCACTACCATTTTAGCTACTAAAGATATATTTTGTCTCATCCGAATTTCCTTCGGGCCTTATTATTATTGGTAACTTCTTTTAGTAAATATTCTTTCACTAGAAAAAAGTGATTTAGTAGCATTCAATAGAGAGAAAAAATTACAATTATGCATTAACAATCCTGTTCACAGAAATACAGATAATAACAAAATATACTATTTTCCAGCTCCTAGTTGTTGTTCAATAAGGTTATTACAGAAAACGGAAGTTGGTCAAAAATCTTGTAAAGAAAAGTATGGATGGTATAATTAGATAATATATAACCCCCCCCCTATATATATAAAAAATACTTATGACAATAGACTACTTATTATGACATGGATTTAGCATGTTAGTATGAAGGAGGATGTAATGTGATGTAATGTGCTTGTTCCAGTTTGGGAATCGATGATGCACGGTAGCTACAAGAAGAAGGACACCTCCCAGGAGAACAGGGACTACTACACTGATGCACTTGGTAAGTTATTAAGCCTGTCTTAATATCAACATCATTATTTTTATTTATTTTGATTTTTTTCATTTGAATCTTTCTCGTCCTTTTCAAATCGTCTATTGTAGAGCCGGATTAATATTTCGCTTGTTCTCTTGATGACTTTATACTTGCAATAATATATTGTTTTTTAAATTATTTTATTGAATTGTACAACTGTAATATATACATCTAGTACAAGGGCTATATGACTAACTAGATACATGAAAGGACATGTAGAGGCTCTACCCACTGCCAGCACTCTAATAGCATTTCTATAATATAAGGTCCCCAGGCCATCTTCTCTTCAGACGCCTAGGAGGATTGTCCGGGATGGAATTGGATGCAAGGGTGGAAACTAGTGGGTTTGGATGGGGCTGGAGTTTATTATGAAATGATAGGTATCTGAAATTTCGCCAATATAAACACATTACCTATTGCGTTCCCAAAATTGCCCATTGATTTAGGGTAATTTTGTTATTCTTTATCAGTATTGTTAATCCGTCTATTTTTTTTATGTAAACATGTCTTAACTTTGTTTTCAATTTAAGTTCGATCGCAAGCGTTGACCTGTGGACTACTCCACCACGCCGGAAAGTTTGTTTTGTTTAATGTCACTTTAGGCTATTGTTTAACGTCAATTTATGCTACTATGGCTGATCGGACGTCGCTACAGTGGGAATCCTAACTTTTGCTTATTCCAATATAATTAGGATAGAGATATTAAACGAGTATCTGACATCGCACAGACTCGATCCCTCCAAGGAAGAAGGATTTTTCCTCCCTTCAAGGCCACCAATCGGGCTGTTAACCCAAGATAATGAACAAAGAAGGTTGTTATGCTAACCAGGCGAATTATACTATTTTGGGTCACTTGATGTTTTTTATCATTTTTAGATACGCAACAATCCATCATCATCATCAAGTCGTGTTTAAAAAATATATGATCCTACCCCAATGATGAACGATCGTCACTTCCCTCAAAAAATTATTTCTTGACCGAAATTTAAAGTTATTCCCAAAATCGGAATATCCTTTTTGTGTGTGTTGATTCATAAAATGAATACTTTGCATTATCCCATGAATGAAGCATAGGACTAACCATATTGTAATATAACGCCTCCAGTGACTTCGACATAATTCTACACTCAGTATTATTACAATGATCAAGCAACTCCATATCTGAGTAAATGATTGCCACCGGTCTTGTGACCTCTCGTATATTTACTTCCGCACCAAATGACCTGCTGACTCACTTCCGGAAAAGAAGTCCTTTCCACTTCCTAATGCCTATTTTATTTCCGTCATAAATAAAGTGATTGTAGGAGATCGGGAACGAGTGGATAAAGGAGGTCATCGGGGTATTGGCTTCCGAAACTACCTGCCTCGACATTAGGCAAGGCCTTACTAATCTAATCTCAAGGTCAGCTTTAAAATTTGTTATGTATCTGTCATCTTCTTTTTTGTCCGGTGCATAAAAACTTCTTCCAATTAAGAGATATATAGCTCTCTCAATGGATGTTCTCCTCAACAATTTCCTGTCGATGCTCTTTGGAAGATTACGAATCTTGGCTCGGAAGCCTACTTTCTCCATGAGCAACTGCAATGATGCAGATGCTCCTAAAAGTCGCCCAACTAGGGATGTACTTCATCAATGTTGATACATTTGATATGTTTGCTTGTTTATTTAATGTCATTTTATGTTACTAAGGCTTATCGGGCGGCTAATCAGTGGGAGGTCTGAATTTTGCTAATTAGAATAGGGATATTTAACGATTATTTGTCAGCGTAATGGCCCGGGACCTCCGTTTAACGTCCCTTCCGAAGGACGGCATAATCGAGGATTTTTTACTCCATTTAAATAACACTAGGGCCACCTGCCGGACTACGATCCCGCGATCTTGGGCTTACTAGGTTGTTATGCTAACCACTAGACCACACGGTGCCCCCCCCCCGTAGATACATTTGGCAGTGTCTTCCACCGCTGTGTCTTCAGTTGTAGCTACCCGGGTTATGACTATTTAAGGGATATTCATAAATATCCATCTGTAGATTTACCGGAACTTAACTGCTGACCCCTCTCATTTGAGCGTATCATCATTGAAGGTCGTGATATAAGGCTTTCGCTAAGTTTTCAGAAAAAGAAAATAATAACAAGGCTTAAGGAACCAACAGTTTCGGTGCTGAGATCTCCTTCAGAATCCGAATCAACAAGGATAGCTTTGCAGAAAATTCAAATTTAGATATACTTAGTTAACGTTCTTTATGGATACAAAACACAGTCGCTTACAGTGGCGTAGCTAAGTCACCAGATGTCCTGAATAAACTTTAAGATTGTCACCCATTGTAAAAATAGAAGGAGACTAATGAGGCACTTGCACTTGCACGACAGAAATTAGATCATATCATTGGTTTAGCAATGATGCTAGGCTGTAATTAGATGATATTTCTACAGCGAAGGTGAATATAAGTCGAACCTCTACAAAATGACTGTCTTGTACTTGAAGAAGTGGAATCGTTTTATTTGCTTAGTGAATAATGGGTTAAGTCATGAATTGGCTTGAAAAGAAATTATTGCTTATTTCAATCCAAAAAATACGAGAATGACACGATTCTACTTCCCTCAATAAAATTAACTCTCTCTGGACAAAATTAGACTTGACCGCTTATTCACTGCAGATATAATCATAGTAACGTGCAGCGAACCGTAAAATGAGATAAAGCCCTATAATGAACAGGTTACAAAGTTATGATAATTACTGATATATGCATATGTTTTTTTTTAACGATACATATCTATATTCATTACAAAATGAATAAGAGGTAATGAATTATTTCTATATTCAGCATCCAAAAAAAAACAAATCACTATTCTACTTTGCTCTACAAACTTATAAATTTTCCATCCTAGAGGACTTGCTTCATATTAAAATATTACAGGAAGTAGTATTTCTCCTTAATTATCTAGGCAGCAGAGGTGAGGGCTAGGGCAGTTATATAACACTCACCACTTCATCCTCCACAACGACACCAGGAGGCAGTGAGGTGGATGAAATCAAACTTATTAATCTTTTATATTATTAAATTAACAACTAACTCATATCTGTAATTTTACCTTTACTCCCTTAAAAAAAAACCTGTATCACTACAACTCACAAAGAGTCTTGGGTTCAGTAAAGACTGTTTCTTGGACCATTGTACAGGGAGGTGATTGGTCCTAGACCACACACAACCACCAGGTTTTCACCCTATTTTGGATACCCTCTTTACAGAGGCTGGGTGAGCCCCAGGAAGGTCCCAAAAGATTCATTTTAAGACATGTGCTGAAGTAATGTTGAAAGGATCATAAGGAATTGGCAAACTTGCACATGACTATTTGTAACTTAGTCTTATATAAATATTTTATGCTCCAAAATTGTTAAATTTTTACTCGAAAATTAGATAAAATTTATTTCATAGTTATGCTCATTACATTTTGGCGAAAATTTGATTATGAAATTTTACACATTTTTCTCATACTACAAATTTAAAGTGCTGGGTGTATAGATTATAAAATGTATAGAGTGCCGAGTTGCTATGCTCAACGTTCTAGGTTCAAATCCTGGCAGATAAATTATTTAATCTGTTAAAAGCCAGGGGTGGGGTCCTGTGGGATCTACAGAGCTCACCTAGCCACAATAAAGTGTGTATCCTTAATTCAGGTGAAAACGCTTCAACCTTCAAGTTTCTCATTTCAAATATTATTAGTTATTGCTCCTTTTTAAATTTCACTAAATTATTATGTACTGTGATAGTAACTAAAAATAAATCATTAAAATCATAGATTCATGCGCAAGAGCATGGGTTGTAGTGCTTCTGTTTTCATTTGTTTTTTGTGTTTATATACTTTTCACATATTATCAAGTTTCAAGGCCTAGTCGACTGTTCATATTACTGCTTTCAACGTAGAAAACTATCTCTTGCATGTTAGAATAGTTTACTAGTTGATACATAGCGCATCATTGTTTATATTAGATACGTGATAAATCTCCTATTACCAGGTGTTTAATTATGAATTGTAAACATAAGGTTAATAAAGTTGAGTTAATTGTTGGCTATTGATGAGTAAACCATACAATATCTTTAGCAAATATCTTTTAGTTTATGATTGAATTTATATTAATATCCTGTCCCAAAAAATGGATTGTTAATTACATGATTATTACAATTATTTCCATGCCACTATTTAATAGTTATGATTTCTTAATTAAAACTATTGATTATTTTTTAATTTCAGAACCGAGTACAAGCGAAGGCAACCAATTGGGTTCTCAGGAGGAGGCTTCCAACAAAGTAGAAAGTTATGCTGGAAGCAGGTACATAGTCGGGCCTATGGTCGTCAGGGTGAAACCAGACGGTAGCCCAGTACCTCAAGACGAACCACTGCCTAAAGACGAGGATGCGGAAGAGTATCAACAGATGAGATCCAAGCCCATACCATCCATCGCGGAGATCTCAGCCAGGCATGTGTCAAGCAGCATCTCCGCAAGGAGAGCCAGGCACAACGATAACCACAGTGACAATCACAACTGAGTTCAGCGACTGACTGGTTTAAAGAACAGCCTCTCCCTCGATCAAAAATCAAATACTTTATTTATAATCCTATTAATTACTGATAGCATTTTCGACTATTTCGAAAATGCACAACAGTTGGGAAATGTGTTTCCTGTGTAAACTTTATTTGAAAGGCTAAATATGTAGGCTCAAATATTTGAATTAAGAATGTTATATAATTTGATAATTCAGTTTAATTATTTACATGTATTTGTATTGTTTTTATGAAAACGAAAATCAATATTAAGGTTTAAAAAAAATTGTTTTTAACTTAAAACCAAAGTTTCTCTTAAAACTCCTTAAAATGTAATCTTATAAACTTTTTGTTTGTATTGAAAGTCTTATGAAATAGATTGTTGAAATCAAAGGAAATATTCATGTTTAAAATTATCTCGACAAAATAAGATGGAATTAAGTTTAATTAAATCTAAAATAATTTGATACAGAGAGGAATCCCCGCATTAAGTTAGAAAAGAGACAGAATTGTAAGCCCACAATATGTTCCCATAACTTAACTATTAGTGATCAATCTGTAATATTTATTGATACTATCATATTTACTGACTGATATATGTGAAAGAAATCCAAGCATTGTTCAACAGATCTTATAGTTGTGAATTAGTATTTATTTTTAGTGCAGCAATTGATCTGAGTAATAATTATATGGCAAACAATAATTTTTATTTCAAATCCAAAAGATTCAGTTATTATAATTCTAACAAAAAGTGTAAAAAAAAAAAAAAAAAAAAAAAAAAAAGAATCAAACCATTTTATTTGCATAAAAACTAGAACTATGTGAAAAATATTTGATTTTTAAATATTTAAATGAATGTAAACATTGTGTATATATAAAAAAAAATTGTAAATATTTATTTAGTATATAAGTTAACTTTATTTTAATTATTTAATTATGTGATAGATTGTTTCAGACAATATATTTAAAAATATTTTTTATTTAAAAAATAATAATTTCAATCATCTAGATATTTATATTTTTTCAGTTGTATGATGAAAATGTGTCTGAAAGTACAATTAAAAAATTGAATAATGTTATTTATGTAATGTATTCCATATATATGTAAGATTATTTAATGAAAGCTGTAAAAGTTGCTTTTAAATAAAATTAAAAAGCTTTATTACAAATGTTTATTTGATTGTATTCCTTTTTAATCTCCAATTTTATCATAGATTTGCTTCAGTAAAGTGGGCGTCCATCTGTAGAAGTAGTTATTAAAGTGATCCAGAATACCAACAAGATACTCGTCAGAATAAAGAACAGTCTCAGAAAAAATACTAATATAAATTAAATATTGTTTTTAACAATAAATTATTAATCTTACCCAAGATACCTCAGGCTTCATTCTCAACTGTACTTCATATCAAACACTTATAAGTGTACCATAATGAAATAGATTTCCTCATAACACAATGACACCTAACATAGGCTTTACAGTTTTCAACATTATTTGAATAATGAAAAAATATATAAAATAAATAATTAGTAAATCAATACATTATGCATTACTAACGACCCTCATTACCTATCATAACTTTTATACATTTATATATCATAGAAAAGGTAAACTTTTCATTCAAAGGTAAACCAAAAAGGATCCTCAAGGGAGCTCCATCCTCCTGTAACCTTACTCTCAGCACCAAGAAGGACCTCCATATACTGATATTCCTAATTCTGTTATGGTAACAAGTATTTTTTCGAAAAATTCATTCTTTATTAAAATGTATAAAATATAAATATGTATTTAAGAGATATTAGTGAAGATGACATAAAATACTAAACTCAACAAAATATATAAGTTTTATTATACAACAATAAAATAAAATTTAAAACCCACAGGGCATAAAAATAAAATATTTTAGTTTTCTTGACTCCATGAATTTATACATGGCAATGATTCATATATTTATTATTATTTTATAAAGAAATATTTCATCTCACAATTATAATAATTTTTAAAAAAAGTAGAGATCAAAATATACATAAATCTTTGTTTTGTTTTTTGTAGTATTTTAAGCATAGACTATTACTCAAATACATATATAATTTATTTACAAACTTTATACATCACATATTTACAAATAAAATTTACAATTTGTAAGTCAAAGGAACAAGCAGTCCTTCATTTCATATTCATGACTTTTTTTTATAAATCTTACCCTAAGAAAAATAAAAAAATATAAAACAGGCAATGTTAGTAGCATAGAGCAGAGTTTATGTTGGGCTGTAGGGTTATGAATATCTAACCATTTCATATCAGCAAAATTAACTAACATATTTAGAACCACAATGCACCATCATCATCGGGTTCTGACGGCAGCTCATTCTGCTGAGGTTCAGTCTTAACCTGAAGCATTTCCTGCTTTATATCTACGTGCATTTCATCGTCCGATTCGCTGACAGCTAGGTCTTCCTCGACTCGTGTTCCTTCCCCGGATCTCTTCAAGCCGCCCAAGAAGTCAGATGGATCATAGTTAGGGTCAACATCCATACTTTCACTCTCTTCCATAGCAGCATCTGTACCAATAATAATTAAATATTACAGAAGAACAAAATTACACAGATAGACAGCATTTTAAGATTAATCTAAAGACCCTATAACTGCTTTCTTTAAATGAACACCTAACCTTTGCTATGATTTTGATCAACAATGAGATTAAACTATTTAACAATGAATCTAATACTTAATCATCAGCACTATCAGGGCAAGTGCAGGTAAGAATTTAGGGAAGAATGTTTAAGAGTATAAGGGCCTAACAAAAATTGATTGTCAATTAAAATATGCAAAATAAGATCGAAAGAACTTCAAACAAATGAAATTTCAACAAGAAAAAATTAAAATGGTGTATATAACAAGTTAGTTATCTGAAACTAAGTAGAAGGAGAAGGCTTTTCCTTCCCAGGGTCGATACAGAACTAATAGATTGGTTATTCAGCAAATTTACTCCTTGAGGAAAGGATGAAAAAAAAGGAAAGAGTTCCAGAATACTCTACGGATCTTATTCATAGATTTTAAGAAGGGGTTTGATATGGTTGTAAGTGAATTCTGGGCAATGAAAGAAATCGGTATTCCTTCCAAGCTCACCAAATTCACTACATGCACAATCCGGAATATAACAATCAGGGTAAAAGTTAACAGGAAGCTTACTTGGCTAATCCATGTCAACAAGGGTTCCAAATAAGATGACCCTGTGGCACCATCCTTCTTCAGATGCAGAGCATCATCACCACTTCAAAACTGGATTAAGGAGGGAACATATTTGGTAAAAGTTACCAAATATTAGCATATGTCGATGACATGAGGTTCAGATTGCATATTAATGGAGAAAAGACAAACATAGTGATGATGGGAAAAAAGATTGATTATATTAGATAAAAGAAGTATTTTAACATATGGTCTTAAACCAGTTCCTCTAAAATACAACTATCGATACCCTTTCACTAAAAAAACTGCATTTCCCACAATGTGGAACGCAATCTATTCTTAAACAGAAACCCAGTAATTACTGCTTCCTCCAGATCAAATTGTGTGCTTCCCTTCTGTTAATGAACCTCTTCCACAATACCCAAATTGTATCTCTTAATATGTTTCTCAGCCCATCTGCAAATCCTTACTAAAATTAAATATGACTTACTAATTCATTCATAGTATTAAAAATCAATATTTCAGAATATCATTCATAAATTTTAGTTTTCAAATAAAATTTCTTACTATCATACAGCTGCAATAGTGTATTCAGTCACCGAGATGTAGGTAAGGAGACTAAAAGGCACATATACAAATCTGTATATCTCCCGACATATGGAAGTGAATGCTGGATAATGCTTGATAAGCAAGCCTGCATTTGCTTCAGCAGAAATGAAGCTTCTGAGGAGAGTGGATGGGAAAACAAGAAGGGTTTCTGTCAGAAAGCTATACATAAAAAATGCTTTGTCCTGAACGACTGACTGACGGATCAACGCACAGCCTAAACCGCTAATCGTAAAGACCTGAAACTTGGAGGGTGTGTTTTTTGTATGAGGTAGGCATCCGATAAGAAATTTTCCGAAATTCTGCCCCTAATGGGGTGAAAAAGGGGGCCAAAGTTTGTATGCTTGCTCACGTGTTTCTTACTCGCAAGATCTACATATTTTCGCTGAACAAAGCAAATCAAGTAACATAGTTCACTTCTCGCTGCTACCGTACGACAAGTGAAGCCGTTATACCAAGTAATCCTTTTCAATAAATTCAATAACATTACATACTAATCCTTTATAGACACGAACAACAGTAAACTTCTGTCTGTCCCAATTGTTAATCAATGTCAATGTATGTTTCACGGCTGTGCTGATCGGTCTGTGATGAAATTTGATATGGATAATCTCAAGCCTGGGGAAGGACATAGGCTACTTTTTATCAACACACCACACAGGCGAAGTTTATATAAAACTGTAACCTGATTGACTAATAGACCAAGCGGTCAATGTACAGTAGAAACCACTGAACTTAGCATATTTAAATTCGCAGATAGATTCTTTATATAGCTTAAATGAGCACTAAGAAAGGAATTTGGGCAATTCCATCCCCATGTGTTTCCCTCTTAATATAATAGGGGTTCAAAGATTGTATGGAATCCGTCAGTTTTTTTAAGTTAGACATCTGAAATTTCGGATGTACGAGTAACTTAATTTAACTTAGTTAAAAAAAATTAAATTATTTATTTAAAATGATCTGTCACGAAACTTTGTTATGTTCCAGAACAGGAATTCCACCAAATTCCACCCGAGTAAAGCTAGCTATGGATAAAAGCTAGTGAACGTATAAGAGAACAGTTTGAGGAGACAGAAATAAAGGACATACTGGAATTGTGACTGCTCAAGTGTGCGGAATGGAAGATTAAAGAGATGCAAAGAAAGTTCTAAAACCTCGACCCTCTGTGAAGCACCACAAGGACATCCCAGAAGTTCTTATCAGGAGAATATCCAGAGGATATGAGGGAAAAGAGACAAAATCCTAAAGCAGATGAACCAGCCATGTGTGGACCTATAGGAATGGCTGCAATTTATCAGGGCTCCATGATGATAAGAATGGTACAAGAGGAAGGCAAAGAAGAAGAATATTATACAACTATAGACATCTTAGGTACTTATAATTAATAAATTATAAAATACAACAAAAGTTAATACTGAATAATTCGATATACCTGGTGCTGGCTCCGTGTAATATGCTATGTTGCCCAACTGAACCATGGCTTCTGCAACCTGCTGGCTGTCATCATCAGGACCTGCTTCGTACCCAGCGACTTCTTCCAGTTCTTCATCTTCTTCTGACGAAAACTGAAGATCTGTAAAATCCACATGTCATTAGTAAAACTTCCATTATTCAAAAAGATAAAGTACTAGATCGAATGATAATTTCATTGTGTACTTACCCTCCTCCAAAACGCCTCCCTCAACAGCTTCTTTCTTAATTTTCCGCATTTCCCTACCAGTGGGTGTTTCAACTTCGATCAATTCATATTCTTCATTGATAGTTGAATTCTAAAAAAAAACACATTAATTTTCAATTTTTAAAAATAAAAATAAAACAGATTAATATTGGCATTCTCCAGTTCCTCATTCCTAGCATGGGCCTATCACCAGCCCTACAATCACACTAAAACGTAGGCCATAGTTCTGACATTATTTTCCTTGACAGATCATTCTTATCGATTTCCAAGAAACTTGCCTGATCAACCTCAATCTACAAGATGTCCTTCACTTAAAAGAGTGGATAACACATGATTCTGTAAATATTTGAGTTCTTGTTTGTTCTTCCTCTTCATACAGTTGAATATCTTTAGTTAAGCCATATAAAAAAGAAAAAAAGGTAATGGAAACCACAAAACTTCTTACATTGTTGCCTGAGTTCAAATTTTAAACAAATATGATAACCAAATTCAGTTTTTCGACTGACTTCTTTAATATCTTTAAATTACTTAAACATGATGTCCAGTGATAGAGCATGAAAAATTCAACTATAATCGAGTATTTCGAGATACGGACTGTAAAATTCAAGAAAGTTTTCCTTATGTTATTGGCCAATGCCACATTTCTGAATAAAGTCGAGAAAATTTGTAACTAAACCTTCAATATCATTCAATATCATTGTTCATTTAACCCATTTGATTCTGGAGACTACCTATAGAAATCTTTCATCATATATTCACATTGCGACAGACATGAGAGGTAAGACAGAACACAAAAGATCATAAGTGTTTGAGAAGATGTATTAAAGAAACAAAGTTACTGGAAGGAAAGAGTTTTTTTTTTAGTTATAACTAATATAAAAATGAAATTATTAGATTGAAAACTAAAAATCTCCGATGACTGGCTTTTTTTCAATCATAATTCCCAATTTTTTTTTTCTATTTCAAAAAATCCAAGCAGAATTTCCGATCATTAAACAATTCAAGGCTGCTGGAGACCCTTGAACTAATTTACTAAATAAATAAATTTATATTAAAACTAAATAATTACCATATCTCCTTCTTGACCCTCTTCATCGTGCTGCCAGGGACCGAGAGAATCCATATCAGCCTGTTCAAGTGCTCTCTCTTGCGCAAGACTAATACTGTGTTCTAATTGAGTCAAGTGTTCATCGTACTGAAAAATTATCATATTAAAAGTGTAACAATGTAATCTATACTAATATTATAAATTCGAAAGTAACTCTGTCTGTCTGTTAGGCTTTCACGCCTAAACTACTGAACTGATTTAAATGAAATTTGGTACAGAGATAGTCTAGAGCCTGAGAATGGACATAGGCTACTTTTTAATGCGAAAAAAGGGTTATAAGGGGTTGAAATAGAGGATGATTTAATATAATTGATTTAATTTTAAATAAATAATGACCATATGTTTTATTAAACTAATTTTAATTGTTTAATAAAAACTAAACCGCGGAAGAATGTTACAACAGCGTAAGCTGTTGGTTTGGGATGGATGTACGATGTCCCATAAAACAGCAATCGAAGCACTAGATCGCAAAATGAAAGATATCGAAGGCAACCAGGGTATCATGCGAGGGATGGTGGTACTTAGCTGGTGACTATAGACAGACTCTCGCGATTATTACTAGACGTACCCCGGCAGATGAGATAAATGCCTGTTTGAAAACATCTGTATTATGGGTACATGTAAAAAAGTTTTGTACCACTACAAATACGCGAGTACAACTTCACTAAGATCCTCAAGCAGGGCAATATGCAGCTGCTCTACTAAAAATCGGTGAAAATTGTATGCCCACAGAGAGTAACGACATGATTACACTGAGACGTGAGTACTGTCAAATTATAGATAACACAGATGATCTAAAAAATAATGTCTATCCTGATCTTCAAATAAATATGGGCAATCGACAATGGCTCTGTGAAAGCGCAATTTTGGCACCAACTAATGAGATAGTTAACCAAATAAATGAACAAATTATGTTAGACGTGGAGGGGGGTGTTGTCGAATACCTCTCAGTAGACAATGTTATGGACACTGAACAAGTCACATCATACCCTCTATAGAGTTTCTCAACTCTTTAGAATTATCAGGAGTGCCTTCCCATAAGTTGAGGCTGAAAGTTGTTGTTCCAGTCCTATTAATGAGAAATCTTGACGCGCCAAGGCTATGTAATGGTACACGGATACAAATTACACATCAGGGACACAACATTATAAAAGCTACAATCATGACTGGAATGGCAAAAGGAGAAAATGTTCTGATTCCCCGTATTCCGATAACTCCGACTGATATGCCATTTCAGTTTAAAAAAGTACAGTTCACCTGAAAACAGCATTTGCAATAACAATAAACAAAGCTTAAGGACAGATGTTTAAAGTTGCAGTTGTTCATTTAGAAAAAAATGTTTTTCCCACAGGCAACTCTATGTGGCATGCTCACCTGTATCATAGCCACAAAATTTCTATGTTTAGGGCAAAAGATGGAAAAACAAAAACCGTTGTTTATAACAATGTACTTAAATAAGCTGTTTGCAGTAAAACACTTACTTTAATGTATGTATGTATTTTATTTGCAAAATAATTAGCCTAAAAAAGTCACTATTCCACGCGGACGAAGTCGCGGGTACAGCTAGTATGTAATAAAAATAAAACTAATGTTTTTAAAACTGTTAATATTATTCTAAAAATTTTAAATGAAAAGTTCAAAAGTAAAGAATGTCGACTCACTTCCTCTAAGGTTTGCCTTGCAGCTTTGACGAGAGTTTCTGCTTTCTGAGTAAATGGAGACTCCTTTCCATTATATAAAATACAATTGTTCAGTATTTTTTCAACATCATCCAAAAATTCTTTTCTTGAATGATATTTATGTGCTGAAATCATAAATAAAGTATTAAGCATCAAAGAATTCTATTGAAAAATTCAAAAAAATACAAAATAGGCAATTTATAAATACTAAAAATTACAAATCAACAGCTCAGACAAGTCCTAGTATTAATACTTTAAACGAAAAATTTCTGAACATAATTTCTATTCCTCTAATTGTTGCTATTTAATAGGTTTAATAGGTCAGTCGTATTAATTATATTTCTGAAAGACTAAGCCAATGACTTATAACTTACATTTAACTTTCCTTTCGATGGTTTCCAAATCCATTGGCTCTTTGACAATCATGTAATAATCTTTGACGACTTTTTTGTTAACAGGTTTGACAAAAGGCCAAGATTCGGCCATCGTTTTCAATTTGTTATTTACAACGTTGTCGAGAATGAAAGTGAAAGCAACTTGGTCATTATCGTCCAACAATGGATTAATCGCTTTCTCTAGCCTCATTAACCTCTCCTCTTTTTCACCGAGCCGTTCAATACAAACATTCATCATTTTCTTTGCCGCAACTGTCAGAGAGCTCTTTCCTCCTGGAAAAAAAAAGTTAAAATGAAATAATAATTATAAAAAATAAAGTTATATTAAATAATACATATAAAAATAGAGTTAAATTAAATAATAAAAAAATGAAGTTAAATTAAATAATAAATACAAGAAATTAGTATTTAAGAATTAAATATATCAACAAGGTTGACCAAATTATTTTAAATATCTTCAATGATTATGATTTATACTTGTACATTAGGATTAAAAATGTATCAAGACAAAAACTGAAGATAGAAACTGTAGGAGCATAAGTTTGGTTTTAATTTTTTAAGACCACATTGAATCGGTAAAGCTTTTTTGCAGTGAATCTGAAAAATTGCTATTGTCTTAATAACATATCTCGGCAGTAATTTAACCAGAAAAGATCACACTGTCCATTGGAATTAAAAAAAGTGAAACTTAAGACCAGTTTAGAAAAAATAGTATAGTAGTAAGTAATAAGCTGAACATAGTGAAAATTAAAAAAAAAAAATGTTTGGATTCCTAAAAGGTGTAAATTAATTGAAATAAAAAAATCTAAAGATATAATTCATTTAAAACTGAAATTTTCACATTCTCACCATTATAAAGGGTAGAGTTCTCGACTATCTGATTTACATCAGCTAAAAACTCTTCTCTACTTTGATATTTCTTCTGCCGAAGGTTATCTCTTATCGTTTGCAAATCCATAGGTCTTTGAATTATTTTATAATAATCAGGTACAACCTATAAAAAATAAAGAAAATAGTACAAATTAATCTTTAACTCAAAGAACCATTATATTTTATTCCAAACTATTTACCCTTAAAAAAAAAAATGTTTAATTTGTATTCTTATCCCATAATCAAAATTTTGAAATTTAGTCAAATGGATAAATTGAGAAAAATATATATAAATTTTAAAAAAATAAATCATTAGACAATTAAAGTACCTTGGCATTGACAGGGAAAAGGAACGGTTGAACATCGGGAAGATCTCTCATTTCGTTGAGAATGGACTCCAAGGTCGTCGATAGGACGACTACTGGGTCAGTCCTTCTGCGATTGGCCGGTCGCTGCTGCCTCTTTAAGTAATCACAATGTACGTCGGACGACTTACGTTTCTTACGGGCATTCATGGCTTCTTTAGGAACTTTCAATAAGAGAGCCCTTCTCTTGATCTCCTCCGCATGCTAAAATTTAGAACAATTTAATATTATATTAATAACCTTTTGAAAAATTAATGTCAAAAAATCAATTTATTCAAGACTACCTTAAGGAGTTTAGATGACAATTTGACTTTGGTGCCTTCGACATTGACCAAATCTTCATCCTCTGTGTTCAATTGTTTTTCAAACTCTTCCTCCTGTTCTTCCGTAAGTGCGACACTCATAGAAGGAAGAGGTTTATCAGTTCCGGAATACATTGGGCAAGCTTTGTTTGTTCTCATATGGCCAACCTAAACATAATAAATAAAAATAACAAAACTAGAAATATAAAGAAAAGAACTAAAACCAGCCTGTGATAAAACAAAAAAAATAATTGGTACTTTCCTCTTGTACAGGCACCATCTGCCATATACTGATAAGGGGAGGGAATATAGCAGTCTTGTGCATATAGCAAACCTTTTGACGTTTGATAGTGTTTATGTATGTTTTTTGTTTGCTGCCTTTTTTTGTTTTTCATTAATATAATATGATGCAAAGTAGGATCTTCCAAAACCAGAGATCAAAGAGGTACATTCTTACAAGGAAAAGAGATATTTCCTCAAAAAAAGTCCAGTTAGATGTTTGACAAAATACACTGATTGCTGGATGTCAAACAAGACTGAAGAATGAAACAGGCTTGGTTAACCGCTCATACAACTTTTTTAACCCAGAAAATGGCGTCTTAACTATTAAAAAAATGGGGAGAAGTGCCAAGTGGCAAAACAAGAAAGAGGAACCAATAGCAACTATTTAGAATCATACCTAATTGAATTTGTTTCGAGAGAGGAATAAAGAAAAGGACCTACTTAAGGTAATATTTGACAATATCACCATAAATGGGCCTATACATAACATATAAATGATACTATTATTAATGAAATATTATTATTGTTTAAATTTAAATACTAATTGAATATGTATCTACAGCCCCAGTAAGTAAGTGGTTAAGTCAAATTTTGTTAGGAGATAGTTAACTATATTGAGAGAAGCAGAATTGTGTCATTGTTGTAATTTTTGGCTTGAAATTGAGTTTTACTATCGCCAAAAAGTTCTTTTTTTAGACAATGACTGACTTAGCCCCTTATTCACTACAAAAATAAACCCTTTAACTGCTAGAGACGATATATGCCGGTCCAAGGGAACGCGCCCCCCTGTGCTAAAGACGATATATGCCGTCGCACCACTTTTTTATCTAGCCGAGTATAGACGACGCAACATTGTAATGTTGGTCTTTGTATAGACAAATGCTTTGAAGATTTTCATACAAAATTAAATTATTAAGCAATAAGTTTTAGTATTAAAAAAAAAAAGTTTTAACTCCGGCGGTCCATAGCCCAAATCAAAAAGGAGGATGGAAACAATGAAATACGTTAATAGATAGTAGTAAAGGGGCATAATGAAGGATAGAACGCAGGTAAAAACCATGTAGCACAGGCGGGTAGACGGGTAGCCGGCCCACTTAGCGCTGTGGTAGACGTAAAGCTCTTCACTCACAGCAGTTAAAGGGTTAAGTTCAAAAAATCTCATTTTTTAATAAATTCGACTTAACCACTTATTCGCTGGGGCTGTAGATATACGTTATATCTCCGTGATATATTTGGCAATGTCAAAACTCCTAAACAGAGGAGCTAGCATGGGAATGCAAGGTTAAGCAATGTTATTAAAGTCACCTGTATAAAAAGAAAGTTCCAAATAATTGAATGAAAAGAGAACTTCTGAACATAGCTTGGTCCAGTTGTATTTAATGAAGAGGTTAAATTATACTGAATCTACTAAATCAATAATCATAAATGATTTAATTACAACTTCAAATTATTCACCTGACCACAAGCTCCACATTTCAACTTGACATCAGGTTTGATTTTACTCGGTTTCCTTCTCCTAGGAGTGGGTGGAGTCGTTGGATTGGGAAGAGGCGGTAGGCGGTTCTTAACGAACCCAGACTTAGGTGTCGGCGATTGCGACCCATCTCTTGTTTCACCTCCTTCGAGAGTTTGAGTAGACAATAAAGAGAAAGCTGTAAAAGAATAAAGATATATCAGAAAAGATTTATTTGATAAAATACTATAATTAGGGAATTTTAAAATTTCAAATGGAAACGGGAGATATGATTCAAAATAAAGATATCAAATTGAAGTAACAAAATACACTTCTTGAAATCCCTGACAGCCCAATGGGGAAATTAAAATTTACAAATGTCCTGATTCTCATAATATTGTTATAATGTCAATACAATAATAGTAGTCGAAAAACTACTGAATAGTGAAACTTAAAATTCAAAAAAATTTAATTTTGATAATAAAAAAAAATATTACCAATCCCATTATAATAATATCATAAACTATTCCAAGACCTAGTTTAATCTATAGATATAATGACGTAAGCTTAATAAAGAAATAACAAATTTTAATTTTGAAACAGAATTTTTATTAGAATTAGGTTTAATTGTAGTTTTTCTATTCGAAGAGCCGATTTATTTTATATTAGATAAAAAAAAAAAAAAAATAGTATATTATAATACCTAATCATTATTGAAATCCAACAATAAAATATAAACTTGCCTGATAAAGAATAAACTTACGTGATTGGGTTTTATTGAATAACCCACTACTGGAGCCAGTGATTCTTTCCCGCTCTTGATTTCTCTTTAATCTTCTCAACTGCTCTTGAAGCCTCCTCTTTTCTCGTTTCATCTCTTCCTTGAGCTGATCATCCATCGTTGCGTAATGTCTAATGAATGCTTCATCCTTAGTATTCCTGATCTTGAGGTACATATCGATGACTCCCGGCTTTCTAACTACCTCTGAGCGAGTGTACTCTTTTCCTTCCGAATCTCTAAAAGTTCTATAAATTTTCAAAACACGACCTAGAAAGAGAGATATCCTAAAGTAAGTATTGATTAAGTAAATCCAAAATACAAAATTTCAATAAATTATTTTATAAGCAGATACATTTTTAAAACGTGTATGATGTGATTCTTTCCATTTCAAACTGATCTGAGGGCATCACTGTTTTTATTCTTGAAACATTCTTATTTAAAGTCTTGGATAATTTTATCCAGGCCAATATCATTTATTAGATTTTTTTTTAAATAAAATAAAAACTCCCATATCCTTTTGCTTGAATTACAACTATAATTTATTGTGCTCAACTGCAGGTGAGTGATTAATTTTGGTTAACTTCTGCTTTGAAAACTTTTTTTTTAAATTTAAATTTGCATTATAGTTAAATAATGAAATTTAATTGAACTTAAAAGAACAAAACCAACTACATATTGCTTTTTAATTTTCTTTATATGACTGGACTCGATCTTCTTTATTTATATAATTTAATAGAGAAGAAAAAACTATATTCCAGTCAATATTTGTAAAGTTTAAATAACAAATATTGACTGGAATATGTTTTTTTCTTCTCTATTGCCTTTTTAATTAAACATGATGAGCATTCTATTCAATTTTGTTGAAACACACAGCCTAGCACCCTCCCCCACCCCCCCTATCGGCAAGAGGTGACGAGTACATAGCGTCTTCGAAAACCTGGACGAGTGGATATGACAGAATAATACGCCTTGCAGACAAGAGTGAGGTGTCTTGAACTGAATGTGAACAAACTTTCAAGAAGGCATTACGTCATTTTGACCTCAGCTGTTGAACTCAAGGCTATAATCATTTAGCCAAATATAATGCTTTAAAAAATTAATATATTTTCAACCAAAGATCATAGAGATCTCTCACCTAAATATTTTAAATGGAATACTAATAATAAAATCAGGCAAACAGTCCATTACTACCATAAATATCATAGATAACTTTGGAAAATACAAAATAATTATCCTGTATCATTCTTCATGAGTAAAATATATTATATTCTACATGAGTAAAATAGATCTGGACGACCCGGGTTCGAGTACCGGTCCTGGACATAAATTTTATTTTCAAATAAAAATATTTAAAAATTAATAAAATCAATAACTAATTATAATAATTATAATGACGTATGCCAACAAGATCCAAATTAAATAAATGTTCAAAGAACATTCTTCCCCTCGTGTATATCGCAAACTTGCGAGAACGCAGGGACGTCGGATCAGTGAAAAGAAAGGCTATGACCATGACCGGGGAACGAGCCTGATGTACCCAGGATAGCTCAATTGGTAGAGTTCCAGATTAGCGATCTGGACAACCCAGGTTCGAGTCCCGGTCCTGGACATATCTTTTCTTTTCAAATAAAAATATTTAAAAATTAATAAAATCAATAACTAATATAATAAAATAAATATTAAAAACTTGCTCTTACCAGGCTGATTAATTACATTGCTAGAAGAAAAACTTTCTTCTTCCTCTTTTTTCTTATCTTTCTTTCGAGGGTCTTGTTCACTATTTTCACCCAACAACATCTTCCTAAGTTCATGTCTCTCCTGTTCTTCTTTCTCAAGTGTTAACTAACAATTACAAGAAAAAATGTATAAAGAATTAAATAATTAGTGAAACTATAAAATACTAATTCTTTAAATTAAGAAATTACTGAAAAGATCCATTGCTAAAAATTCTTTGAATAGATTAAGGCACTAGACTTATATTATTCCCAGTAAACAAAGCATGGATTTTATAATAAACATCTTAAATAATATGGTATTATTAACTTCTGGGAGAGGTTGTGTAGAGCGCTAAGTTGCCATGATAAAGGTTCTGGGTCCAAATCCATCTGTTAACAGCAAAAAATGGACCTTATGGGATCAGAAGACTCTCCTGGGTCTCACCTAGCCTCTATAATGCAGAGATGGGATAATCTCCTCTACGATACTATAGATAAAAAAATGCCAGAGAAATTAAAACACTAACAGGGGAATGGAAATTTAGACAAAATTGAGCATAAAATAAATTATTGATTCATTGTGACTTCAGTGAAAATGAGACAATTACATGTACCAATTGACAAAACGAGTTTTTTTGTGGTAGCAATACAGTTTTAATATACCTGTAGTAAATAAGGAACAAAAAATATAATCATCAGAGGCACCACAACCAAATTATTGAGCCACAGACAGCCTTCTCAATAAAAAATATGTTCCTATCAACTTTGTTTCAGGGTGTTATCAGGATATCTCGATCATTGCCCTAGACTAATTGGGGCACATTTGATATTTTTAATTAATGATATCAAAACATCTCTTCCCTGGATACTTACATTTTTAGTCAAGTATATTTCAAGTTTCACACCAATCTCTGAGTAAGAATCCTTACTTTAGATTGTCAAAAACACAGTATAAAATAAAAAGAATTTTCGTAAGCATAATTATTTATTATTTTTAAATCCAGTGCTTACTGTTTTGAGAATAACCTATATAAATTGTCGAGTGTTCTACTATCTAAAATAAAAATAAAAAATCAAGATACCTGTGTACTAGTTTTTTTGTTGGCTAACATGTTTTCAATATTTTTTCCCATTTCCTCAATATCGGAACTGTCTTCGTCAGAACTTTCTCCTTCATCAGTTGAAAGAACTTCACAAGACGAAAGGACTTTGTTTTGAAGATCAAAAATCCGTTGGCATTCTTCTTTATACCTGAATTGATAAGAAATTGTCAGTTTAGAGCAGAATATCCTTAAACTACAATAGTAAAAAAATTCTTGTATGTCTACAATAAAATGAAACAGAAGAAATAGATATGAACAACAACAAAAAAAAGAGAGAAGATCAAACAGGAAAGATATGTGTAAAAACAGACTATAAGGAAATTGGAAGAAGAAAGAGATAATGTTGGAAAGATATTATTTAAAGTGATTTAGATATAACCCAAACACACATAAACAACAAATATTAAAATTGTTATCAATAATAACAAACCTTTCTTGATGTTCAGCAATTGAAAACCGGTTGCCACGAGAGAACTTTGTCATTCCTTCTTCTCCAGCTTTAGCCTTTTCAGTAGATAGAGTACGTACAACATCGATAACTTCCCAACGTGACAATTTCTTAATCTGTTCAACAAAACAATCAATTCTAATATTAATATTTTATTTATAATTAATCAGTAACCAATATTGATTATATTAGGCATTATAATTAAACTTCTCCCTCTATTATTACTCACTGGTTCTACATTAAAATTTACATACACACTAAGCTTAAATTTTTAAAATTTCCTATCAAGGCCCAATTTTGCAAATCAAATCATTAAGTATTAGACATAACAGAATGACCTGATCGAAAACAACTGATGTTCTTTCAAAGTATTTAATATCTGACTCTTTTGTTTATCAAACATCCACAAAATAAATATAAAAGCGAAGTAATATAATAAATACCTCTTCTTCTGGTACACCAAACTTCCTCAGGAGAGCTTTAGCATTGTTCAAAGAAAGTCTCCTAAGATCAGCATCTGTTCCAGTAACGGTCCTTTTTGGTTGGGCTTCCTGCTCCTCTTTACTCAGCTGAAACATTATGAAATATCTAATCAAACAAAGTCCAATATTCAAGAATAATTCAAAATTAAAAGAAAATTTATTTTTTGTGTATATATATATATATATATATATATATAAAGGTTTTTAAAAAATCAGTTAAAAAACATGAAAAATCGATGTGTGGATAAATTGAATGTTTTTTGTGAATACAAGAAGACTGAGTTACAAAAATAAAAATGAAGTTTTTCTGAAACATAAGAGAAAAAATGAGAAGAGATTGCATCTAGAATGAGAAGATGAGAAAGGAGCTAAAGGTCATTTCATTGAAGGAAGTTAAGTCTTGCCAATTGAACTGGATCGCCCATGTCCCCAGCTTGGAAAACTAAAAGAACCTTTTGAAGAACATGGAATATGTTCCTGATAGTAGAAGAATCCGAGAACAAAAACCATCAAACCTTGAATATGTCTAACATATGGACAGGAGAAAAAACAGAATTCTGCGACAAGCCATGAACCTAAATAGTATCAATAAAGAGTGGCGGCCCTATCTAAATTCTTCTGAAAGACATTAAAGAAGAAAATTATAACTAATTACTTCATTGAAATTGAAACTATATAAGTTAATATTCATCGAGAACTTACAGCTGGTTTGTTGGGCATCCTGACATAAGAGAAACCTTCACCACAGCCGGTAGGATCAGCAGGTCCCGTCAGCTGTAGGAGGCATTTCCCTTTCATCGCTTGGATATAAGCCCTTGTAGTATTCCAAGGGGCAACTTTTACTTCATCGTCCATCTTCAACTGTAAATCTTCATCATCGTCATCTTGTTGAGTGAAAATGAACTTTTCACCATAACCTGCATCCTAAACAAATACAAATAAAATAATACTCATTAATGTCAAAATGCACATAATTAACATTTGTTACAATTAAAACTGTCATTAAAGCTAAATATTTCATTAAAAAATAAACAGGGTTATTTATATAATTGGAGCATGGCTCATAAAACAAATAGTGAGTTCCCAAGATGTATCTGCAGAACCAAAGTATTGTGCTGGGGGTGGCCCAGGGATTCCATGTGTGTTAAATTTTGATTTAGCCTTAAAATTCAGAATAACTTTTAAATAATAACCTATAAACCATTCTTAATTGTATCATGCATTCTCAACAATAACCTTTTGTAAACAGCAATTAGTTCCCATGGGTCATAGCATGGTGTTAAAAAACTTAAAACCTTTCTAAAATTTTCAATATTGGAATAACTATGAATTTATTTAATGTTTCTATAATTTACTAAATTATTGTTTTAAAATAAATGAATTTTAAATACTGTATTTACTCACAGTTCTTATACACATGTGTAGGGTTGAGTTAGCAATGGCATGTGCACACTTCGATGCACTCTCATAAAACTTTTTCTTAATTTATAGTTATTGCTTTAACTTGAAACATGATATTATAAAACCTAAAGCCTTATTCGATAAACTGTCAATCTAAGAGAAAAAAAAAGTTCAAATTGGACTGGTAGTACCTGAGATCAGCGTGTTGATACATGCAAATGTGTAGCATTATAAACAGTAAGTATGTGTATTTGAGTGTTTTTGAGTACATATATTCACGCACAATGCATTAATAAATTCATTTAAAAAAACAAACCAAAATATTTTCATAAAATTATAAACAAATATTTACCTTCAGCCTCTGCTCAGCTGATATCATGCTGAAATAAGCACAACACTGTTCCGGTGAAACCATAGCACGTATTTCTTCCTCTGTTGGTAGCCTGAAATCTGGCTTGATAACCCACCAATTTGAATCCATACCTTAAAAATAAAAATAATCATATCTAATTGAGATGTGCAAAAATAATAAAATGTTTCAAACATAAATTATATTTGAAGTAAAGCAATGAAAATTACAGGATTTTCGTTTCTGGGTAGGGTATCGAGGAAGGGTGAGGATAGGATATGTACTCAGGGCGTCTTCAATACCTGTTCTTTTGAAATCGGCACATAATTTGAGTCTTTTTCGAATGCTACTTTCTGAATGCGATGGAAAAGCCTTTTTTATATCATCCATCCTTATACGTCTAGGAGTATCGTTACTTTTCCAAAAGAGACGATATATAAAAACCTACAAACCATTAATATATATAAAGAAATGAATAATTTTAAAATAACATAATGAATAATTTTGTTTTAATAACTTTGACTTAATATTGCTGTTAAGTTATATAAAAATATATAGAAATGTTTTAACTAAAATGGTTAAGACCTGAGTGTCTCCCAAATTTTGGATACAACTTTAACCTTCAGTTGGTAACAGGGGTGACATGTGACCCCAACCAGGTATGTTTTGTTTGTTAGTAGTGGCACCAATGTGGGTAGGATGTTGGTATTCCTTAGTCTGTCTGAGGTGTGGACAAGTATAGAGTTTTGAATTTATTGCTCTTTCCAAAGTGGTTTGTTTGTAAGGTTTGGGGTGGTGTGTAACCCTTGTTACAAATTGTGTGTGCGATTGTTGTGCTATATTTTTGTTTTGCATTATTGTTTACTACACAATGGCTGGTATTAGTGATCCAACTTTAATGAGACTGTTAGAGATATGATAGAGGATGAATTTGAGAATAGAGATGAAGGTTCCATAACTTCTTGTGACGATAATATTGAGATACAATCACTGCTCGATTCGGAAACAGAAGCTGATTCTGACACTGAAATACCAGAGGAGGAAGGACTAATAATTAAAGGTAAAAATGGACATATATGGTCTCTTGTCCCACCACCTATGACTAGAACTGCTAAACTAAAAACAGCTTGTTCAAAATGTAGTCAACCAACTTGCGGTATTCACCGTAAAGAAGTGTGTGAAAATTGCTTTTGAACTTTGTATAAAAAAAAAACTGCTAACGATTTTATATATATATAATGTTTTTGTTACAGTAATTATTGTTTATTTTAAAATAAAAATGAAATACATGTTCAAAAACTTGCTTGTAGAAATTAAAAGTTATAAACAGTACTATGTCTTTACTTTCTTTAAGTAAATGTGTCTTAAATGGATTTTATATATTTTTTTTTATTCACAAAACTATTTCATACTAAGTCTATAGCAGATGCATTAGCTATACAAGCATTTAAAGCATTAATATTGCAAAATACCAACGACCAGTGCACGATTCATGTTACCAATGGAAGGTTAATGATTTTTATAATACGGAGTATCAGCCAAAGTATCATTTTCTTTTATTTTATTATTTTTTTTAGCACATTAAATAGTAATATAAACCGAAATGAAATTCATTCATAATAAACTGTAATTAACAAGTAGCATCTGGAGAGGGAGGTACCAGAGAGATATAACTCAATTTAGCGCACGTTGGGAAATATTATTGTAAAGTTAAATATCATTTTGTTATTTTATTACTTATTCACAAAACTTATAGCCATCTTATAATCAAGTAGTGACCTAAAACCTGTACCACTACAACCCATGAACGGGTCTGGGGTTCAGTACATGGTAGATACTGCACTGGTTCATGGACAACAGTTCTACAAGGAGGTGACTTGTCCTAGGTCACGCTCAACCACCAGATTTTTCCCCCTTATTTTGGGTAGCCTATTTTTATAATATTTTATAGAGGCTGGGTGAGCCCCAGGAGGATTTCTGGCATGGAAAATCAGTGCTCCGTATTCTTACCAAGTAGTGACAGTATTCTTAAATAAGTGACAGAACAATCAATAAAGTAGTGGAATAATTATCAACAATAATGTTATTTTATAAATTCTTGTATTTTGTTAAATCAGGACTACATCACTCTGATAATTTAAAATATAAATCAGCATAAAGAAAAATTAGGAAAATATAACACAAAACAGCACTATGGAATGGAAAATAATAAGAAATTCTGATCTAAACAAACTTCAGATTATGTATGAACATGACAATACCAGAAACATTTAAACAAGCCCTGAAGCATTTTTGTAAAATTCATTTTATAAAATAATAGTGTAATCAAAGTCTGTATTATATTGCAATTAGCTGGATTATTTTTTATATAACCAAGACCATATATAGTAATAGCTGTAACAATTACATCAACAAATTTCTTGCCGAGAAGTTAATACGTAGGAATTATGTTTAATTACCTGAAGGAAGTCTCTCACAAAGTTATTAGCCCTCTTCGAGTTAGGGCCAGGTACTTCGTAAAGTGGGCATAGCTGGCCAGTTACGAACAGTGAATCAATCTCACGAATATAGTACTGTTGCCTAAAAAAATTCATACACACATATATTCACGTTTTAACTAAATCAAAAATAATACTAAACACATCAAATATTATAGCCTTATAAATACCTGGTTCTAATAATAAGAAAATCTGTACTAGGTATTTTATGCTCGTATATTGGCGCTCTATACATGTTGTTTTCGAGTGCTTGAATCGACTTTCCAGGAGGTAAAACGCCCAGGAAAGGTGACGTATGAGCATAGGCAACCTCACCATATTTGTATTCCTGAGGACCAGGATCTTTGCCAGCTTTTCTTTTATAATAATTTTTGACTTTTGTGCACATTCCAACCTATACAAGATAATAAATTATGAATAAAAATGTGACCATAAGAAAACAAAGACAGATAATACACATTTAATCAAATAAATTTTTAGAAAATAAGTAATTGTCTGGTTAAATACGTGTTACTCTGAAATTATAACAACGCATATTGATCACTGATGTCCACTTAAAAGAGCTCATACCCACATTTAAGTAAACATGAAGGGAAAATCTCTATGAATGGCAACAGACACTGCCAACCAAACTTACAAAAATAACGTGATTATACAGGTTAAAAATCCATTTTCTTTAGTGAGAGTGATTTTGAATGTTTTTCCATATATACCTCAGGTGAAGTAACCAAAAATCTACTGAGAAGCCTCAAAATTATTGTTTGTCTGTATAAAATATTGGTGATGTAAAAGAAACAATTGAAACATATTTACTAAATAGGATGTATAAAAGATGTAGTCAATATAACAATATAAACAATACAGATAGGTAGAACACACAAAATAATTTTTACCTGGTTTATGAGTGGAGGATGTTCTTCAATAAATTCACAAAGAATAATGTCTCCATCTTTACCAGATAAATCTTCTGGAGTCCTCATAAAAAAAACATCTCCACCGCCAGAAGCCATTCTCTCTTGTTCTCTTAACTGAACAAAAACAAAACTAAATTAATATGATAAGTTAATTTTTTACTTAATTTTTATTTATTTTTTTATAGACTTCAATAAATTCAAAAATATAACACCTCTGAATAAAAAACACCATAATATTAATTATCCAATAATTTCTCAAACATACCTTGGCTTTCTTCTTTATATGCTTTAGAAGAGGTATGACTGGATGAGGCCCAGGCCGAGACAGCGTACCATGAGAAAACCTCTTCATCGGAGGACGATGGAAGTTTCTAAGCCTAATTGGACCCATGTGTGTTTGAACAAACGGAGCGCGTAACTCCACAACAGGAGTCGAATGTTGGATCAAGTTGCCCCCACTTACTTTCAACCTCAACGCTGTGTCTGAACTTCTTGGTTGATAGTGACTACATTTTAAAAACAAAGTAATCTGTTAAATGATTCACATATATGCAGAAGGAAAACATTGTAGATTTAATGACTTATGTATAGCAGAGATTGTTAAAGTTTATTATGAAAAAATTAACATATATATCTATATGCATGGCAAAAATGTCATAGATAAGCAAAAGACAATCAGAGTTTCAGTAGTACATTTTTATGATAAAAAGCAGCAGATAATTCATATTATCTTTTCATATCATATTTTTTTTTATCTCTAATTATACTATTGATCTTTTTCGGTCCAAGGATTTATTGAGTCTTAAAAAATCTTGTGGATCATTATAAAAGAAATTGCTAACAGTATTAAAGTTTAGAGCATTGACAAATTTATTAACTTTTTTTTTTGCCTGAAATTATTATTGAATAATAGATATCAACATTTCGGACATTGAATGAGGATTTACAAAAGGCCAATAAAAATGAAAATCCACCAAATGGCAAGGCTTCTGATAACAAACTGAAAGCCTGGAAGTTTTAAAATTGTATTATATTAAATATTTAAAACACAAAATAGAAATGTTACATAAATAAAATGGTTAATATATTGTAATTTTTGACCCAATTAATCCTTCCAATAAATAAAAAAATTAATAAAACTGACTTTATTATTACCTTTCAAAACAATAATTTTTTTAAATACTAACCTGTCATTTGAAATGTTGAATGGATCTCTATCAGGAGATTTTGGAGTCGGAGGAGGAGAATCTTCCTCTAATACATTAATAACACCAGCTTTTCCGAGTAATATCTTTGATTTCTTGACGTGCGGATGAGGTATTTTGACTTTGACTGGTGTAACATTTTCAAGTCTCTGTTTGGCTGGATCAACATCATTCGGAATACCAAGAATGATGTTTTCATCGTTAGGATCCAAAGTAAGGATCTTAGGTTTAGGAATGTTGTTCATAGCTTCAGGATCCCAAATTACTTCATCTTCCCACTGTCCATATACTAGTTCTTCATTTTCGACAGGAAATATAGAATACCAAGTATCATCAGTAGTTTCTTCAACTCTTGGTTTGTTAGGTGTGGTGTTTCTGGAGCATAAACATTAGAAATACATTTAAAAATCTTTTTTTAAAAGAAGTAATAATAATAAATAAACTGAGAGAAATAAAATAAAATTACAGTGGAGGTTTAGCCGCTTGTTTGTTAGCTTGATTAATACTATTATTCATTTGTGTCGGAGGAGCTCGCATTCCCGAAATATGAGGTAATCCTTTTCCTGGTTGACTAAATGCTTGAGCCGTTCTATTTCCACTACTGGGAAGCCAACCAGCAGCATTAGTTTTACTATTTAGCGTTTGTAAAACCTGCATAATCAGAAAGAAATATAGTATATTTAAATAATAAAAAAAATAAAATAAAAAGCATTTAAACTCAAAAGGGTTATTTTAGTAATACCTTGTGTTTAATATCTTCGCCATTCCAGACGACATCATCTTCCCAATGAAGCTGAGAAACCATCAAAAATGCATCTTCTGGATAATTCCCATTCATCTCTTCACTATGATTTTTTTCTGCATCTTCAATCTTTATGAAAGTATTGTGAGTTAAAGAAAAAAATTAAAACAACAACCAATTTCTATTAAATAGAAAATAAAATAAGCCCAAATTACCTTATCTTTCAACTTAAAACCATAATTGAATCCTTCACCAGTTTCTGGTACTTCCAACATGTCGTACCACACCTGCGCTGGTCCAAACCTCCAGTCTGCTACCTTAGGCCCACTGTCATCAGTTTCGCCCACTTCTGTTTTTTTTGAAGGTCCTTTATTTTCAAGAAGCCTTAGTAATTTTTCCTTTAAAAAAAAATAGTGAATAGGAAAAAAAATTGGACCTTGCCACAGAATTAATGAAAAAATATTGCTCTTAGACAAACATGTTAAAAGAAATAATATTATAGATGAATTTTGGTTTCATATAATGCTTATATTGCTTGTCCCAAGCCAGGATGAAAAAGAAGGAGGGGAGGAGTAACAACCTCATTAAAAAACCTAGATTCAGCTGGTCCAGCTGATAGCACCCAGTAAGGGCTCCATCGTAGGGTTACAGGACTGGTCCTCCAGGTTGGGGCTTGAGGGGAGGGGTACAATAAGAAAAATGAAACAATAAAATGGCATAATCATCAGTTGAGCTTTTAATTTCAAATTTTCATCATATTAAGTACTCCAAGCACACCTATCCATTTAAAGTAATAGTTAGTAGCCATTTTTATGTCTTTTTAAAATAACAATAAAAAACTTTCTGTAAATACTTAGATAATCAAAAAAAAATAATAAAATCATCTCATCATTATGAAACAGCAGATTTCTCTTTATGGTTGGACTATAAGATTACAAAATAGAAGCTATAGGCAAAAAGAATAATGAAATCAATTGAAATAACTAATATTTTGTCATTAAATTTATATCAATCAAATAATACTGGCTCTACAACCCAGCAAGGGTCCTAGCCGCATCAAGATGTCGCCTCCACTCTTTTCTGTCCCGAGCCAAGCCCCTCCAAGCTCTGGATCCCATGATGCTGCCTGCATCACTCTCGACTTCATCTGCCCATCTCAGTCGTGGACGCCCACGTTTTCTTTTTCCGTCCACGAACACAAACAGCAGTCTTTTCAGGCTAACGTCTTCCTCCATTCTGCCCACATCTCCAGCCCATCTCAGTTTAGTTATTCTTATGTGTTTCACCACGTCAGGCTCCTGATACATCAGATACAGCTCTGAATTCTGTCTGAGTCTAAATTGATCGCCAACTCTTACAGCTCCAAACATCCTACTTAATATTTTTCATTCGAAGAGCAGTAAACTGTTGGCATCTGCCCTGGACAGAGGCCAGATTTCCGATCCATAAGTTAAAACAGGCCTGATGATTGTTTTGCACAGCATGACCTTGGTTCTTGATATCAGAAAACTTCATAAAATTGTTGTCATCCCAAAATAACATTTATTAGCCACCAAAATTCTTCTTTGCACTTCTGGGCCAGTTGAGCTATCTGCTCTGACCAGAGAACCGAGGTAGACAAAACTGTCGACACTTTCGAATGTGTAGGCACCAAACGTGATAGTGGGATCCGATTGTCTTGAAGGGTTAGCCACCATATACTTAGTCTTTACTTGGTTTACCTGAAGACCTCTACGCCGTCCACCATTTTCCAAAGCAAGAAAAGTCTGTTGTAGATCCCTTATTGTTCTTCCCACTATGTCATCTGCATAGGCCAGTATTTGGAAGGACTTAGTCAGAATCGTACCAGTGACTTGCAAACCTGAGTCTCTAATGACCTTTTCTAGTGCAAAATTAAACAACAGGCACGAGAGTCCATCCCATTGTCTCAGACCCCTAGTTGTCTTGAATTCTTCAGACAAGTCATTCTGGATCTTGACCTGGCTTCTCGACTCCCTCATTAGCAATTCCACAAGGCTTATCAATTCTCTGGGGACATTCATTTCTTCCATACTTTGATACAGTTCCCACCTGATGATACAGTCATAGGCATTGCTAAAATCCACAATAAGGTGGTGGGTCGTTATATTGTACTCTCTAGTCCTTTCCATAAGAGTTCTCAGGGAGAATATTTGATCAATAGAAGATCGATCATTCATAAATCCGCTCTGGTACAATTCTATCTCTCTCTGGGCATGGGGGAGTAATCTTTGGTATGCCACATTCGAAAGCACTTTGTAGGCAGAGCTTATGAGTGTTACACCACGCTAATTCTCACAAAGCATTTGATCTCCTTTCTTGTGAAGAGGGAGGATAAGCCCAATGCACCAGTCATGTGGGAGAGCTTTGCTAATCTTTATCATTTTATTTCCACCAGCCTTCAGAAGTTCAGCTGGTATGCCATCACATCCTGGTGCTCGGTTATTTCTTAGCTTCTGAATTGCAGCCTCAATTTGCTCATCATCTGGTGGGTCAAGAAGCTCACACTCTTTGTAATTTTGAATCGTTTCAGAGTCATAACTATCTTTTGAGGCAGGATTCTGAATATTCCCCAGCAGACTACCAAAATGGTCAGACGATCTTTCCAGGATCTCTTCTTTATCTGTGATTAATTGTCCGTTCTTACCTCTACAAGCATTGTATCTTGGTTTAAATCCCTTTTGCTGGCCATTGATTGTCTTGTAGAAAGCTCTAGTATTAGCTTGTCTACTCATGACTTCAATCTCTCTTATTCTTAATTTATATAATATTATATTTATTTACAGTGACATGAAAACTGTTGATGTTAACTTTTTTTAGTTTATAATAAACAACAAACTTTTATATAACCTACATCTTTTTAAATTACATTTATTCTGTCAATTGCATCAATAATAAATATACTGACTCCCCCCCCCCCTTAATTAATTAATTAACATGATATTTCAACTTTTTTTTTTGTATTAATTATCTCAATTCCTTTTACTTATGATTATCTTTGTACCACCAATTGATACCAAAGAAATTCCTTAATGTTAATGGAGATAAGAGAGAGATAAAAATACCTTTTTGTCATTAACAGAACTTGTTGAACATTAACAAAATATTAAACATTTATTTATAATATTTGTTATACATTTTTGACATTATAATAAATGTAAATTTCTCACATCTATTTAAAGTAGGTGGTTTAATATTAACTTATTTTTAGTTTGAAGATGAACTTTGAAAAGACGAACTTTGAAGTGAGCAATAAAACTTTAAATTGTATTCATTGAGTTAAAAAATGAATAATAAATATTATGAATTTATCCATTTCAATTAATTAATGGTATCTGTTCCGCAGGTTGTCGCTTTGAGTTTACTTACAGGTTTTAACTGTTTATTCGTTTCATTTTTCATATTTTCCAAAAATACAAGTTATCATGAGCACTAGTATGAAAAAAAATAATGTAATTATCGGTAATGGAGTAGATTTTGGTAATAATTTCCAGATGAAATGATTACTGAAGTATAAATATTACCAATAATTAAATTCTCTTTTCCAGATTAAAGCTCATGATAACTAGTATTTTAGGAAAATATAAAAAGGGAAAAAAATGAAAAGGTAAAACTTGCCGTAACTCAACTCAATCAGACTACCTGTTGAACAGATACCAAAATAAATAATAAATACATTAATTTTATCCAATTAATTAATTGTATGATTTTTTTTTTTTTAATAATGCTGTAATTATAATCACATTGTTATTTTTTGTTTTGTTTTTTATGCACAATATACCAGCCGTACAGCAGGGATCTTAGTAGACTTGATAACAAGTATTCACAGACCAAATGGAATATGGGAAATAATACTCCAACCTTCAAAAGAAGCCAATTTACAGAAGAGTAAGCCAGAATCATAAACTTTTACATCACTACTCTAAGCGCTACAGCTCATCAGCCAACCCAGTTTATTAATATTCAATGGTAAATAAAACAACAAACTTATATATCTAAAACACTTACTTCATCATCGGATCGAACTTGATCCCCTGTAGGTGCCGAAGCGTAATTAAAAGACCAGCCGCGTTTAATTCTGGGGCAATCAGTATCAGACCCTGAATCCGAATTCTGACTTTGACCTTGGGCATGATGTTTCTTTTTTCTACGCCTCTTCCTCACACTTCGCCAAATATGAGGTAAACTACTAGGTTTTCCTGGCCCAAACAGCCTTGAAAATCTGAGAACCTGTAAAATAGTGAGATCGTAAATACTCAATTATACTCTAGTTACATCAGTAATTATTGATTAGACCTACAGATTTTATGCATAACACTCACCTTATCAACACGGAAATCAGGAAACAGCTCTCGCACATCAACTCCTGAATATTTAGATGGAAGCATTGCTGCAAGAGGAGTTTCAAGTCTTCTTCTTTCTGCTTCAGCCTCTGTTTCGTTCTCGTTTTTTATCGATGGTACAGGAGGTGGAGGCATCAAATTGTTATCTATGTTACCACCTAAACCTTCATCATCAGCATCATAATCACTCATGCTCTCATCTTTTATTCTAGTTTCTGATATAATCTCCTCTGTAATATATTCATTGATGTCTGAATAGTCGACAGCTGAGGGTGATTTTCTTTCGCAATAATCTAAATCATCAAAATCCCCATTTAAATCTTGTTTGTGTTGTTCTTTGGAAACTACAACTTCATCAGCTACTATTTCATTAATAACAGAATCCAAACCAAACTTGGCCAAAGATGATAAATGCCTTTTGGTTTCATTGTCAAGAAATTCATCACCTTCCAACTGCCCACTTTCATCAATGTTGCCAAAAAGAAAACTAGTGATGTCATACTGTTTATTATCATCATCACTGTCACCCATCTTGAACTATAATAATTTCTATGGTCTTGTAAACAGTTGAAAATGCTTTTGAGTTACGTAAAACAAATTTATAAAAGCCGCCAAATATTTAAAACCAAAACATAATTAGTATTGAATCAGTTACTGATGTTTAAATATATAAATAAAGTTGATATTAGATCGAAACCAATCCGCAAACTCTACCACAACGGCTGTACAACCATCCCCCAAGCACAGTCAGACAAGTAATAAACATAAGATAACAATCGAGTAGGTTTCAAGTAACCTGAATTATTAAACAGGTTGGGAATATTTGTTACATCAATAACAAAAGCAAACTTTTTGGAATCTTTTATTTGACCAGAAATTTCAAAGAAATAATTTCTGAAAACGCCTAATAGACTATTATGGCCTTTGAATAATTGATAAAACAGATATTAATGTACTGAAAGTTTGACCTCAATCATGTTGAAAGAAAAAAAGAGCTAACTTTTTTAAATAAGGAAAATATAAAAACAGCCAATTCAATTTACATAATAGGGGCGACCTATGGTCTAGTGGTTAGCATAGCAAAGTACTAAGCCCATGATCGCGGGGTCGTAGCCCGGCAAGTTGCCTTAGGATTTTTTAAAGGGAATAAAAATCCTTGGTTACCCCATCCTTCGCAAGGGACGTTAAACGGGGGTCCCAAGCCTGTACGATGTCAGGTATTCGTTAAAGATCCCTATCCTAATTAAACCTGAATAGGCAAAATTTAGGGCTCCCGCTGCAGCATCGTCCGATTAGCCATTGCAGCATAAAGGGACTTGAAATGAACAAACAACTTATTATGTAAAGTTCTTGAACAATAAATATTTCACTAATATTGAAAAGTAATAAATTAAACAATGAATATTTCTTGATGTTCCGCTAAAAAATCGTAAACGATGTATAAATGTTGACCGTCACACTCTTACTTGAATAGATTAGAAACCTGTAAGATATCCAACAATTCATATTTTTGGTAAGTCGCAAATAAGGTTCTTATAGAGAGAAAACCCGTAAAAGTTTCGAGGGAAACCAGTGGCCGAAAAACCTTGAGATATTCGGAGCTAATTTAGTTGTTGGCCCGTATCTCCTAGCCGGTGCGTTTTAGGGGAAAACATAAATAACAATTGTTAAATAAGATGAAATTTGCTACGATTTGAGCCCAAATGCTACTCTGTGCGTCTAGCAGATCCTGAGATATGTTCTAATCATATAATAATTAACCGGAATCTCAGCCATATCTATATAATAAAAATGAATCGCCAATTCCTTGCTAACCGCAATAATCGAGAACGGCTCGACAAATTCGGCTAAATTTTTTTCGTCACCTGTGCCTATCAGTAAGTTAAACGCGCTTACAAAAAAAGAGATATAGCGAGAAGTGTTGCTGAACAGCTTTGAACAGGAATGTCGCTCTCTTATATTTCTTGATATCGCCAAAAATAAAAATCGAACCTACAAGACCGAATTTGAATTAACGAGACATCATAAGCGCAATATCTGCTATCAAGATCGCTAAGTAAAAATGTTATGAAATGAGTAAAGTTTCTTTAACTCCAGTTCCATCACCATATTAGTATCTGTTAATAGATCCCGCTTAGAATGAAGAGTCTGCGATGTCCAACTTAAGGGCAACAGAAGCGGGTCACAGACATTTTCTGTCTGACATGTCTGTTTTGCATATCACCTGGGTGACACCAGTCACAGAAACTGCGCTCCTCTGTTTCACTCCCAATGTGCGCTGGCCATAGTCTTTGTTGCACCAAAAAACGAATTAATCTAAGCCGTAATTACAATTTAATTTAAATATTATTGTATAATGATGTAACTTTAACCTAAACAGTTTATTGATCACAATTAATCAATAATGTGGTTATTAGAACAGGAATTTTAACTAGCAACGTTAAAAAATAAAATTCTCAAAAAGAATGAACACTACACAATAATTAACATTATTATTTAGTAAATAAGTCCATGATTATGTTTTTTTAAATAATAATAAAGACAAAAACAGAGATGCATTGATCTAAACAAACTTTTGAAACTCCGAGTGTCCATATCTGAATTACTTCAGTAAATCCAGTTTACTACTGTCTCTCCTGACACTAAGCCCACTACTAAATAACTGCATCTGCATAACATTTCGAACTGCTCGCGGTTTTATTATTTCCTCAATTCTATACCTAAATAATGGGGTGTGTAAAAAAAAATTACCGTTTTATAAAATTCCAGAGTTCAAAAGTCTGTAAATATTTTATTGCTATTTATTATTTACCAGCACTTAATAATCCTTTTAGAGCACTCTCTAAGCTTGTTTACTAACACTGGACTTCTTAAAAAAAAACCTCAGTTTATTTATTTATTTCAAAGAAGAAACATGAAGTTGTCTTACGAAATTCTCGTAATTTTCAGACATTACTGGAAAAAAAAAATTCACAGCTGCTGAAGCAAATCGTGAAATTATTAAATATGAAGGGGAAGGTGTCCTTGACGAGTGCACTGCGCGGCGTTGGTTTGAAAAATTTAGCAGTGGAGTTACGAAGTTGCAAACACCTCTCAGATTATACCTCAGAATAGGCCCGAAGTAAGTTCTTCTCTCGTCCTTTCCCGAGCTAAGCCTCCCCGCTAAACTAGTTCATTTACACTTTTTTCATTTCCCCTCAGCGTCTTTCTCATACTTCAACACTTGGGTGAATATCCATCCTCCACAAGATAAGGTGGAAATAAACTTTATGGTTTCCTTAGAGCGGAAATGAGGGTGAATACGGCTCGGGCTATACCCCCTTCTTCTATTAAGTGTGAGAGCATATATCCTCCTCTAGTAGAAATATTCGCCGTTGTTTTAAGTAAAAAACCTTAACTTCGCTTACTATGGTTTGGGATTTTGAAATTACGATTCCCTTTATTAATCTCTCCTACATCCTTTCAGCTATTCTAGTTAAAGGGTGGATAATCGTTGTTCGAAGACTTCTGCCATATCCTAGTGTCTTGATCTCAACAGCGTCTTATCTACACTTCCACACTTTTAAAAGATTATATTTGCTGTGGTACCTCATTCACCTCGTGTATTAATGGCATTAACTTTTCATTGAGGGGTAGAAATCAGGGTCTCCTCGATCTAAAATCGACACAACTTTAATTTTTGTAAGTTTATGGTAACCTCGGGAAGTTTGATTATTTTAAGTCTAAGTTCTTTGTCGTTTACTTAACTGTATTATAGGTTGATTTTATTCAAAATAGTTCTAGGAGGTTACTATTGTTACAATTTAATATTAGATCATATTAAGTAAAATCGAGTAATTATCACAATGTGGCTTTTCTTTAGACCTGTTTTAATTAGGACTAACTGTAATATATTATTTAAATGTCACCAGCTAAAGCCATTAGACAGAACACTTATTAGATTCAGAACTTTCAAGACCAGTACCGGAAAACCCAAACAAGGATTATCAAAAACTAAAATCGCTTTGTTGGCTGCAGCTGGTGGTGTCACTACTGGAACTGTTTATTCCATCTATAAGTCCAACCAGCAAAGGACAGCCTTACTAAATCCAGTTCAGGGAAACACTGTTACTGTATTAGATACTTTTCCCAATGTTAAAATCTCCAAAGAAGTAAGTTTGTAAAATTTAAAGATTGTCTCATCAAAACTATTATTTTAAATTAATTTATTTTTTTAATGAATTCGCTAGGTGAGATACCCGACTGACTCATCTGGACTAAAAATCACCTTGTTCCAATATACAACATGTCCATTTTGTTGTAAAGTTCGTGCCTTTCTGGACTATTATGGGATTTCCTATGATTTGGTTGAAGTGGATTCAGTTCTCAGACAACAGCTGAAATGGACAGATTATAAGAAAGTCCCAATAGTTCTTGTAAAATTTAATGACAAGTATATAGTAAGTTAAAAATGTTTTAAGAATTATTTCTATATTTTGTTATTTGAAACACATATTCAAAATTAATTAACTATTAAACATAATTAATAAATATGACCCCAGTACATTTTTAGTAACTGTTCTACCACTCCAAGGCTGGTTGACACGCAGCTTCCAGTTTGACAAGTATCAATCCTTTTTAGTATTAACCAGTTTTTGATTAATAAATTCTTTTTACTATTTAACACTTACAAGTGGTATAAAATTTATCACGACTATTATGTCAGCTCGTGCAATCTTTTCTTAGATGAAATTTTTGATTACAATGAATTTCAAAGGATGTGGAAGCTTGAATTATGGTAAATGTTTAACAATGTGTATGTATAAATTGGTTGGGGCGCCATTTATGAAATTCAAACTTTTTCTTGTATCTTTCCAGTATAGAATAGAATCATAATTTTATTCTGGGACCCGGTCCCTTTAGAATAACAGAGATGAACAAAATTAAATAAATATATATCTAGCCATAGGCCTACATCAGATTTAATATTTACACAATATCTTTACATAATTTTTGTAAAGTTATTTACATTATATCTTGAAAGTAAATAACTAAACAGGTATGTTTTGGTAGAGGATCAGAAAATGTGATACGAAATTAAAGTGAATAAATAATAGCATCTAATAATAAAAAATGATATCAATATGAGTGAGGAATATTTACAGTAGTTCATCAATCGAATATATCGGGAAAGATAAAACCATTTTCTAGTCATTATATATTCTTAATCCTTATTGATCATTTGAGATGTTTCGAAAAATATGTGTCATTTTCATTCTTTTACATTTAGTTTTCTGCATCAGCACAAATCATTTATATAACTTTATTACAGTTATAAGTCTAAAATTTCACAATGTCACAACCGTTTTAAAATTCTTCTATAAAACACTAGGGGATCATCAATCCTCCATGTACAAGATAATATTACATTAAAAATATAATCTTGACCATGAAAAATGGTTTTCTCTTTCCCAATATAAATTCTTAAAAAAATGAGTCCAGTTTATAAAAAAAAAATTTATAAAAAAGTTGAATATATTTATAAATGGTTTATTGATTATAAAGCATCTGATTAGGAATTTAGAAGATGTAGGAAAAGTTTGGATTTAAATGTTGAACAGTTGAAAAGGAGTGGGGAAATACTAGAATCCTGTGCCACTCCTGTGTTCAGCGGTAGGAAAGAGGATAGGGGTTGATTAGGGATTGAGACTGCTTGAGTACTATTCGAGAGGAAAGCTTGGACCAAGAGTATGGAACTTTTGGAAAAGAAAAGAGATTTTAGCTTACAGAAAAGGATGGAATGGTTCAGCGAATCGAAAGCTTTTGAAAAGTCGAGTAGAATTAGTACTGTTAGTTTTTTTTTCGTCCATGGCAGTATGCATTTCAGTGGTGATTTTAACGAGGGAAGATTGTGTGGAAAGGCCAGGAGGGAAGCCTGATTGAAGTGGATCAAGGAGTTTGGACTGTTCCAGAAAATTTGACATTTGGGATTGAACTATTCTTTCAAGGGGTTTGGAAAGGTTAGAGAGTATAGAGATAGGCCGGAAATCATTTGGGTTTGAGGGATTGGGTGATTTTGTAAATAAGATGGACTATTACTTATTTCCAGGAGGAAGGGAAAACTGTATTTTGTAGGGAAAAATTGTAAATGTAGAGAAGAGCAGGTAGAATTTCGGGGATGCATGTTTTTAACAATTTGACGGGAAAGTCGTCAGAACCGATGGAATTAGAGTGGGATTTCAATAGGGAGGAGATAAGGTCAGGCGAAATGTCGGAGAAATAAAAATTGTGGTTAAATGATGGTGCTATTGAGAAAGTAGGATATTAGGTATACATTATTACAGGGTATATATTATTATTTTAGGATCCATCAATCGAAATAGGCATAAGTATTTAACATTATTTCCAGTTTATCATAATTTATTATAATAAATTTAGTTATTACTATTTTTTTCCATTTTTATAGCAACTTAATGACAGTTCAATGATAATATCAGCATTAACATCACACCTACACGATAAAGAAGTACCAATTGAAGAGGTCGGGAATTATTATCCAAGCATGTCTTATGTTGATGATGATGGAAATATAAAAAAAGAAGTATTAAATCGTTATTATTTAATGTTCCAAAGGAGTATTCCTTCTGAATCTAAAAATGAAAATCTTATGTAAGTAAGCCTATCTTAGTAAATAATTGTTTTAATAAATTGCCCTACCATTAAGATCTTTTATAGTATTACAATTTAAAATTATCTAACAGTTTTACAATATCAGTTTCGCAGGCTGTCTTTTCGAATTCAGTAACAACAAGTTTTAACTTTTCATTTATTTCCTTGTTAAGATTCTCGGAAATAAGTGAGTTTTAGTTTGAATATAAGAGCATAATTACGAGTAATGGGTTATTTTGTTGCTAATGAAGTATGGAATCACCTCATGGCCTATAGTCCGCCATAATATTGATTAGATGTTTGTTTATTCATTTAACGTAACTTAACTCATTGCCGCCTGCTAGTGTTTTGCTGAAATTTACTATAAGACCGGTGATTTTATCATATATCAATATAATTTGTATTATATATTATAATATCAATTTACTATCTGACCGGAGCTTATCACCAAAACGAGATTTCTCATTCCCGGTCACCAACAGATGTCTAATGAAAACGAGAAATCTTGTTCCCGGGCATCAATGTGTTAATGCTATTGTGGCCAATCAGACGATGCTACAGTGGGAGTCCTAAATTTTGCCTATCCAAATGTTTTTACCTCAAAAGTATTGATATCCTGTTTGATTATTTCTTTACCTGTATTCTTTCTTTGTACGAAGGATGATGATCATGATGGCTTTATATCCTCTAAAATTGTATTTAATATGCATTCCAAGTACAAGAGATTTATGTATTGAGTCGCTAACTGAAGTCATTAGGGTGATATTCACTTTTTATTTTCTTTATATTTATATTTGATATTATAATTCATAAATTTTTCATCAAAATTTCAGCCTGGAAAGAAAATGGAGGCAGTGGGCTGATGAGGTTCTGGTTCACATGCTTTCTCCAAATGTTTACCGAAGTAGAGAAGAAGCGCTTCAGGCGTTCAGGTGGTTTTCTCAGGTAATTGTGTTTCTTCGTTTTTAATTTTTTTTTATTGTCAGAGCAAAATTCTCAAAACTGATGTAAATGTTTCCACGAAAACTTAAAAATTTTACCACTACCTATAAATTGAAAACATCTCTTTAAAACACCATTTTTGAAAAATATTTCCTCATTAAATTTCAATTATTGTATTTTGTATCACAGTTATTTCATTTTTCAAAGGTTGGTGAATGGGACAAGGTCTTTAATTCAGTCGAGACACTGTTCGTCATACAAGTAGGAGCCTTAGCTATGTGGATGATCAGCAAACGCTTAAAGAAAAGGTAAAGTTGTTTGGAAATATCTGATAACTCTTATGACTGCTAATAACTAAAATTAAATATTGATTGCATTCACAGGCATCATCTTAAGGACGATGTTCGTCTCTCATTATACGAAGAAACAAACAAATGGTTAAAGGAAGTGAAGAAGAGAGGGAATCAGTTCCATGGAGGAAAAAACCCCGATTTAGCAGACCTAGCAGTGTATGGCGTACTTAACAGTATTGAAGGGTGTATTGCATTTAGGGACTTGGTATCCAATACAAATGTTAGTAAATGGTACTCAGCAATGAAAGAGCAAATCAACAGCCAGGCAGGAACACCTTTACTCGTCCATAGATAACATAACTTCTCTGAGCATTTAAGAACATATTTCTTACCGACTTGGTAACAAAGCTGTTAAATGTAATTTTTTGAATGGCTATCGTGGTTGCTATTTGTATTTTGTGTTAGTCACCAGTGTGTAAATATGATACTTTTGTATTGTTGATTAATTTTAATATTGTTATGTATTAATATGTTTTCTTTTCCTTATTTTTTAAAAATTATATTTATGGATTTTTGTTTGTTAGATCCTTAAATATAAATAAACAAGCTTTAACTGTTTTTTTTTTATTGTTCATTTCTAATATTGAGTCAAGAAAAATTATTCAGAGATTTTATAACAATATTTCTATTAAAAAAAATTGAACAGTAAACATTGTTGCTGTTCAAATAATTAGCAATCAAAATATCATTTCAAAGTTTTAATCTTCATCATCAATAGATGAAAACTAGGTAAAACCTTGAATTTTTAATTCATAGAATACTCAATACTCAATACACTCCACAAAACATGAAATGTCCAAAGATTCATTTACTGGATGTTATTATTTTAGTTAAATACAAAACATGTAGTGACAAAAAAATTATTTCAATTGCAGATCATCTGCTGATAATTAAGTGAAAAACCCATATCTCCATCTGTCTGTGTATCTTGATAGTTATTCACCACTTGTAGTTCAAATATCCTCGCAGAACCTGAAAAGGAATTTATTTTATATAATAATAAGATAATGTAAGTATAAAGTTTGAAATGAATATTATTTTAAATTATTGTCTCATCAGAAACAGTTATCATGACATCTGTAAAAAAAAAACAACTAATACCTTTCAATAAAAGTCTTTTATATCTCCTAATGATAATAACTTGGGTTATAATAAACAATAAAAAATTCTTATGAATATTAAGTGATCCAAAAGTCCTTGGATAATAAAAATTGGCTCAATGCATTGAACAGACTATTCTTGAAATTCTTAATTACTTACTTGTAGCACCAGTAAAATTATAACCACAGAATCGATTTCTTGAAGGACATTGAGCAGGAGCACATTCAGGGTTTAGAATAGATATATAATTGCTTTCACAAACTGCAGCTAGAAACAAAAGAGTATATACCTCTGATAAAATTGAAAGTAAGAAAAATAATTACTAAAAACAAATGAGGGGTGTTGATAGAAAACTCTTATTCTCCACTTTTCATAACTTTCAGTAAAACGATAAAAACTGATTCTGTTAAAAATATATGAGATAAATGAGTCAGAATTTTTAAGAGAAGAGGTGCTGCTCTTCTCTGAAAAATTCGAATGCATTTATCTCATATGTTTTAACAGAATCGGTTTTTATCGTTATACTTAATGTTATGAAAAGTGGAGAATGTGAGTTTTGGATCTACACCCCTTAAAATATGAGCTTGTATAAAATTAAAAAGAAAAATTTTCCCCTTTGATGTTAATTCAATACTTATAATATATTTTTTAAAAACTAATTATGAAATGATAATTCAAACAAATTAATTTTTCATTATTTGTGATGTCCTTCAAACAATTGTATTAATATTTTTATTTAAAAAGAAAAGATATGTCCAGGACCGGGTCTTCCAGATCACTAGTCTGGGACTCTACCATTTGAGCTATCCTGGGCCCTAATGAAGCACGCTTCTCGGTCGTAGTCATATCTTTTCGCAAAGATGCGAGAACACGGGGACTTAGGATTAGTGAAAGGAAAAGATATGACCACAACCGAGAAGCGTGCTTCATTAGGGCCCAGGATAGCTCAAATGGTAGAGTCCCAGACAAGTGATCTGGAAGACCCGGGGTTCGAGTCCCGGTTCTGGACATATCTTTTCTTTTCAAATAAAAATATTTAAAAATTAGTAACAAATAAAATAAAATAAATTGTATTAATAATGTAACGTATATGCATATCTATGTATGTTTTCTTATTTTTGTAAGATAATAAGATTTATTAAGGTTATTGATAACATACGAGTAGTATCAGTAGCTACTGTTGCGTTTTGAAGTCTAAAGCTTGTAGCTGTAGCGTTGCTCCATCTGATGCTACAGTATCCGTACTGTGGTGAAACACATACAGTGTAGTTGAGCGGAGAAAGCTGACGGGGTACATTAGTCGCTAAAAAATATAACACGGTTTTTAACAATAAAAATACATTTATTGTTTCATTGACCTGTACTACTAGTAATAAAGACCTGCGAGTCCGTAATTGAAGCTTGAGACTGCCCCCATCAGGCTGCTATAATACTGCAAGCAACCTCTTGGCGCTGAAATAGTGTATTTATGATTATTATTTAGATCTTTAAAAGAATTTTAAATAAAATAATACATTACATTAATAAATAAAAATTAAATAATACAAACCTGCTAAGGCACTATTACATGGCACTTGTGTAATTTTAATATTCCAACGTTTACTTGTCGTAGATGCACTTAGAAATTTAAAACTCAATGTTTGGTCATCGCAGTTTGGAAGGAAATCGACATAAACTAAAATAAAAATTTTATTATTTTTTTAATTTAATTTTTAAAATGTAGTAATAAATAATTCCGCTGTAGTATTAATGGGATTAAATAACTTATAAAAGTATTTTTTTTTTCTATAAATTAGAATGTTATGAAGGCATTCTTGATAAATGTAGTATATAGTAAAGTTAAATGTGAATTAAGCAACTGAGCAGGGTCCAAGAATTAGTTGTGAAATATCGAAATCCCTTTGTGCCTAATACAGCTCAAAGAGGATGAGAAAGAAAAGGATGCTTTTGATATTTATGTTAAAAATACGGAATGTAAATAGAGCAATAGTTATTCTTTAATGAAGTCCAATAAAGATAAGGAATTCTATAGTAATGTTAAAAAATAAAATAATCATCATAAGTATAATGAGTAGTGATAAAGAAAACAATGCTGACGAACCATGCTGCCCTGTATTATCTCCACATATTTTTGGGAGATAGCTCTCACCAAGACTTAGTTGCAGAAAGTCATTGCAAATCCCTCGTACAGGTTGAGTTAGGCTGAAATCGATAAAGTCCAAACGTAACTGAAAATAAAAATTATAACCATCTTAAAAATGTTATACAGCAGTTATTTATTTAAATGTAATGTTAATACTACCATACCTGGCAAATACTGGAATTCGTTTTTTTTACTATGAGATTGCATGATTCAGAAATTGTTTCAGAGTTTCTAAAATACACAACTGGAGAAGATGAAACTCCTCCACAATACTTGATGTCTGGTATAGCAAAAAGAAAAAACAATGAATATATTTGTCTCTTTAACATAGGAGGTATTTCATTTCAAAATCAGCTCAATTCTCGTTGTTCACTTATTATTTCATTTTTAACTAGTTCTCAATGATAGTAAATCACATCATCTTGGGTGGTGTTTAAATTATTAAAATATTTTTAATTTAATTCATAGAGCTGCCTAGATCAAGAAGGACTCAACTCTATGTTTTTGGCGACTCCTGTTTAATTTTTTTTTAAAGATTTGGGCCAGTTTCAAAATTAACTAGCTCATATATAAGATTTCTTTTCAGAGACTACTACATCCATTTACCCTTTAACAATATACTTAACTTACTAACTTAAATCACTTAATTGATAACGAAAACTTTGAGTTATTGACTTCAAATTAAACCAATCCTTATCAGAAAATGTTATACCTTATAGACATTAAGGCAATGTTAAACATTATTTTTAAAGGTTGTTGAGAAAACTAATATTACAATTTTCATTGAATAACAATAATAATAATCATTAATAATTAATTAAAGAAGTGGCAATGATTTTCTTTAGAATTTATAATCAACAAAAGCTTTTAACTCATGCTGCAGTTAAAACCTTGTTTCATTTGAGAATTAAATGTAGACATTACAAAATTACCAAAATAAATTATTAAAAGCGTTTTATCCACTTATTGAGGCAATCTTTAAGTATTCCATATCCAAATATGCCTATTAATTTTATTTATATTCACATAATGATGATTCATACCAATACAACAGAAACCCAAATTTCCTTGGCAAGGTGAAACTGATGTTAGCCCTGCATTTCTACATCTCGAAACTGTAGCACATGTTCCTTCCGAAAATTCAGGTCCAATTCCAACACACCGTGTAGGAGAAACCGTATTGATTCGGTAAAATGGTATAATTGGAAAAAATACTGCAAAAAAGTAAATATAATTACTTATATACACATATTGAATTTGAATAAGATGAACTCTAAAATTACTCACGTCTTTCTTTTCTTATAGAATAAGAATTTGTATATACAGTGAAAATTAAAAAAAGAAGTTGGTTCCAAGACCTGAAATACATTTTACCCACGAGTGTTCACTGATGAATAACTGTTAGAAGATAAAGATAACTCAATTATGTGTTAGACTGGTTAGACCAGGGTTCAATTAACATTTAGGTGTTACCTGGGGTTCACAGTCGAGGCCAATAACCTTTTAAAACTGTATTTTAATCAGAAGTAATAATTAAAAATAAAGTCATATAATATAAAAATAGTTGTGTTTAGGCATTTATATATACCAATATACTAAGATATGAATAAAGTGATTACACTGAAATATGAGTTGTATATATCGAGAATATACTTGTATGTTGTTCTTGGGTTGGTTTGCATATTATGAGCATTACATACTCAACTATTTAAGTGAGAATAATAATTTTTTTTCTTTATTATTATAGTTTTCTTTTGGTTTTAAAATATATTTTGATTCGAATAAACTTTTTTTTGCATTAAATTACTTATCTATGAAAATTCAGGCTTAAATAAATATAATAATCTATTGTTTCTAAACCATTAAATTGTATGTAAACACTAATTGATGAAATTTAAGATAATCTAGGGAGTAAGTGAGAGGGAAGTATGGTCAAAGAAAAAACACACTAATAATCAAAACTTTATTGAGAAATATTTTAATTTGTGCTGTAGTGTCGTCCTATTAGCCATAGTAGCATAAAGTGATGTTAAATAAATAAATACATTTTTATTGTATTAATTTTTAAACAGAAATTAAGGTTGCGAAGGATTATTCGTTTCTTTATACAAATGTTAAGATAATAGATGAAATTTTCCAAAATTAGCTATTGCCTTAATCCATCCGAAGAACAAGAAGTGCATACTTCTTCTTCTTCTTTAGCTTCCCTCTTTAATGCCTTTCAGCGTAGAGGAGCATCCAGCAAGGAATTCCATTCTTCCCTATTTCTAGCTAGGTTCCTGGCCTGTCGGAGGTCCTTCCCCCTCGTCCTACAGAGTCAATCAATGTAGTCGAGATAGGACATCCTAGGGCGGCCCCCAGGTCTTTTGCCATCTGGGACATATTCCATGGTCTTCCATCCTTATAACATGGCCAAACCACTCTAGCTGCCTAGTTTCTAGGAACTGTTTCAATGGGGTTATCTCCAGTTCCTGACGAATCCTCTCATTACAAACTCGGTCTCTCCTTGTTTTCTCAACAAGTTGTTCTCTCGTTCTCCGCAGAAATTTCATTTCGGCAGCGGTGATTCTACTCTCCTGTCAGTCTGTTAATATCCAACTCACCACTCCATACAAAAGTATGGGCAGATACGCCGTCTTGAAGATGTGGAGCTTGACATCCTGGCCTACCTCTCTCTTCTCCACCACAGTGTTACATATCTGGTAGTAAACTGCATTTGCCTAGTTAATTCTGTTTGATATATCTTTGTCTACCTTCCCAGATCCGTCTATCACTGTACCTAGGTATGTGAAGTCTGTCACCACCTATAATTTTTCTCCATTACAGTATACTTGGATATCTTCATTATTCCTTCCACATTGTAGGATCTTACTCTTGTTGGTATTTATAAGCATCCCTTTTTGGTAAAGCTCTTCATACCATTCTACGACTGCCAGCTGCAACTTTTCCACAGAGTCCGTAATCAATACCACGTCGTCAGGATAGAGGAGAAGCTGCATCACTACTGGATTAAGATTCCTACGTCCCAGGAATGTTCTGTTTGTTCTTCTCTTACAAATGGATGCCACTTCATTCATGAACAGCAAGAATAACAAAGGGCTTAGGCTGTCTCCTTGTTTGACCCCCTTTGTTATATTGAAGCACTTCGATTCTAGCCCGTTCAGCCTGACTATTCCTTTGGGCTCTTGGTAAATAGATTTAAACGCCTCTGTCAGGTTTCTCGGAATGTTCTTTGCTCTGAGAGCTTCTCATATTTCATCTCGTGGAACCGAATCAAAGGCGGATTTGAGGTCAAGGAAAGCCAAATACATGTTCTTATCGAGATCCCAGGATTCTGTAATATATTTCTTATTGAGAAAATGTGGTCATGGGTCTGGGGCCCGGGTCGAAAACTCCCTTGCTGTTCTCCTATTAAGTGTTCAACTAGTGGGCTTAAGCGATCCTCCAAGATGGATGTGTATAGTTTGTATACAACAGATGAGAGGCATATGGGTCGGTAGCTAGAGCATTCTGCCTGAAATCCTTTCTTATAAATTGGTATTATAATATATTCCCAATCCGTTGGAACCTTTTTTCGTCCCAGGCTTTCTGGGACCCGCATAAATACCCGCATTAGATCAGGGCCGCCATTCTTTATTAATTCAGTTACAATACCATCCTGTCCTGGCGCTTTTCCTGTTTTCATTTTGAGTATACCTCTCTACTTCCTCTTCCTCAATCACCTCGTCATACTCTTCCTCATTCCAATTTCCACTTCAGTTTGTTGACCGGCTATCATCATTACCAAACTGGCTCATGTAATACTGTCTCCAGACATCCAATATAGCTTTGTCTTCCGTAACCACTCTTCCTTCTTCACTCTTTATGTTTCTCACTGCTTTGCATTTTCGTCCTCTTAAAGCTTTAATTTTTTTCCAGAAAAACCAGATGTTTTCCCGATGATCCTGATCCAAATTCCTCCCAAGATCTCTGTTTCGCCCTTCTTACTGGTTCTTTTGTCTTGTTTCGAGGCAACACATATGCTTGCCATTTCTCTGGAGTTTTGTTCCGACAGTATTCCTTCCAAGCGGTTTTCTTTTGCATGACTTGGACCCTCAGGTTTTCACTCCACCATGATATACGTTTACTGTTTGTGCAAATCTTTTTTACTCCGTACACTATAGTAGCTGCTTGCAGAATGCTATCCTTTATTTGATTCCATATCATGTCGAGGCTAGTATTTGCGTCTACTTGCTGGACCCGATTCCTTAGCTCTGCTTCGTACGCATCTCTCTTTTGGGGATCCTGCAACTTTTCTACTTCAATCCTCGAATAGGCTTTTATCTTCTGCTTTCTTTCTTTGAGGACTCGGGTATCAGCAACCAAGAGCATGTGGTTGCTTCCTATCTCCGCAACTCTGATTATCTTTATGTCTATAAAGTACCTTCTTATGTCTCAGCTGTAGATGAAATAGTCTATGATACTGTTGGCATTTCTCTCAGCGGCTGAAAAGGTAACTTTGTGGACCAGCTTGTGTGGGTAGAATGAGTTCCCAAGCAGCAAATCATTTTCAATACAAAAATCTATAAAGCCCGCTTTCATTTTTAATCTATTCTCCACCGTGCGATCCCATCACTCCATGTGCTCTTAAGTGATCCTTGCCTGTTCTAGCATTGAGGTCTCCCATGATCACTATGCTTCTATTGCTGTTCCTAGCTTTGGTAATGTCTCGTTCAAGGTCACTATAAAATAGCTCTTTATCCAGGATGGTAGCATCCTTTGTCGGGGCATAAACTTGTATTAAAGCCCAGTTCCCAATCCTCAGATTCAACTATTTAAATGAGAATTTTTTTTTCTTTATTATTATAGTTTTCTTTTGGTTGTAAAATAGATTTTGATTCAAATAAACTTTTTTTTGCTTTAAATTACTTATCTATGAAAATTCAGGCTTAAATAAATATAATAATCTATTGTTTCTAGACCATTACATTGTATGTAAACACTAATTGATGTAATTTAAGATAATCTAGGGAGAAAGGGAAGGATGGTCAAAGAAAAAACACACTAATAATCAAAACTTTATTGAGAAATATTTTTAATTTGTGCTTTATTGTCGTCCAATTAGCCATAGTAACATGAAGTGGTGTTAAATAAATAAATACATTTTTATAGGATTAATTTTTAAACAGAAATTAAGGTTGCGAAGGTTTATTCGTTTCTTTATTCATATGTCAAGATAATAGATGAAATGTTCCAAAATTAGCTATTGTCTTAATCCATCCTAAGAGCAAGAAGTGCATACAGAAAACCCAAAACTTGAAATATAGATTTTTCTTACTTCCCTATAAATTCTCTTCAATTTTCCTAACATAAACTTCCTCATTATGAACTCATTGAAAGAATATTCAAAACATATTTCCTTTTATAACAAATTATTCTTTTGTCCCCAGTCTTACAGAGTTCCTCAAGATTGTGTCATTATTCCTATCCTCTACACATTCAATACAGCTGACTTCACAAACCAATTAAATTACCCATGTGAGTTCTTCTTAAATAATGATCCACTTAAGGCATTCCATTACTTTTATTAAAAATAAAAGGCAGAATGGTTTCAAAACTGGAAAATATATGTTACATAAACAGTATACTCCACAGATTGGAAAATTATAACATCATACTTTGTAATCACCAATTATAGTTGAAATTGAAGTTAACCTAATTAGCATGAAGAATTAGGCTTGAGTACAAAATTGACACAAATATTACCCCTCCTCTAAGTTAAGGTAAGAATATTAGACAAGATAAAGGCTAATTCATTAGACTATTATCAGTAATGTGTGAAGAACCGGAATAAGTTACTGCGATACCTTCAAACTCACTATCAATCTCTTATCATTTGTTTGAATAATTATAGCTTGTAATTTATCTAGTTCAGGTTTATTGTTTTCCTCAAGTAGCATTCCTTATGGATGCAGATTAAATTTTATTTGTTTTTAATGAGGTTGGAGTAGGATAAATAAATGATAAATCAAACAATTTATTTTATATTTATTATTCTTATGATGGTGATAATTTTTATTTTGAAGAGAAAAGATTTGTCCAGGCTGGGATTCGAACCCGGGTCGCCCGCGTCTCTAGTGCGGTGCTCTAAACAACAGAGCTAACCTGGCTCGTAATAAAAATATTTAAAAAAGGTCACCATCATTAGAATAATAAATATAAAATAAATTATAATATAAAATTGACATAAGTCAACGAGATCCTAATTAAAGTTCAATGAACATTCTTCCCCTTGTATACATCGCGAAAACTTACGAGGACATGGGGATATGGGGAAGAGAATGGCTTTGTCTGGCCGTGTTACGAGCCAGGTTAGCTCAGTTGGTTAGAGCACAGCACTAGAGATGGGGGCGACCCGGGTTCAAACCCAACTTGGACAAATCTTTTCTCTTCAAAATAAAAATATTAATAAACCAAATAGATTATGTACAAGCAATTTTATTTAAAAAACATATGAGTAATTAAAATCTTTTATATTGTTTCTTGAATTTCTCAAAGTGATAATCATCTGTAGCTTTTTCAACTCCTCCCCTGTTTCTCTTCGGTGCTTTTGGACCCCTGGTAACAGGTGGGGCCTTAGGTTCATGCGCTTGCGACCTCTTATTTCCCTGACTCTGATCTTCGATGTTAACTGAAACAGAATAAAAATGTAATATTTAAAAATTGATTCACGATAATGTTACTATTAACTTAAGGGGAATTAACACAGTAATATTGCAATTTTATTACATTCTTTACATAAATGTACTTTATAGTTAATTATGACAAGAATTTATTACAAATAAACAAAAAAATCACTATTGTGGGGGGAGAGATAACAGAATAATAAGTTAATGAAAATTTGACATCAATTTATACAAAAGGAATCAAGTGTTAGTGTAAAACTTTTATTCAAAAAGACTGAATTGCATTATAAATTATAATATTAATTAAGGAAATAAAGTCAGTACACTTAAATACATTGATATTCAATACTTACATCTGTTATGCTGCACAAAATTAACAGCCATATTTGTTGGAACGAATTGCGATGGCCCATCTTTTTTATTTTGTTTCTCCCACAACAATTTTAATTTAGCTTCTTCAGTAGCTTCAATATTTTTTATTTTAGCCCTAGAATTTTTCTTTTTTAAACAACAAAATAGATATTTCAAAAGAACAAACACAAACAAATGCAAAAATAAAGAATATTTAATTAGCTTTAAAATAATACTTGGCCAAACTTATAAATTTTATATTTAAATAAAATTAAACAACAATTAAATAATTTGTTTAATCTGTTGACAGCCATGACTCAACTCTATGGAATCTGGATACCATTCTGTGACTCACACAAACTCTAGAAAGTGTTTACACTTAATTGGGGGAAAAACTGTCCTGTTGACCATGATCTCAGGAGAATCAACTCTTAGCACAACCACAACCTTAGAAACGGTAGAGTCCTTAACAAGTAGATAGCCCAACACGGTTCATGGATGGTAGCAGGTTTGATTTCATGTAATCAGTATAATTTGCATCCTTTCTGCCAAAACTTCAATAATGCCTTCCATACATATGATATCTCTTTTTTGTAGCAAAGATCTTATAAAGAATATTAAGGAGAGAATAACGAAATGATACATATTTTCTAAACTTTTGTACAAAGTTGAAAGCTGGAGTCCAATATTAATGGAATGGAGATAGCGAGACTTCAAGATGTGGATTCGTCAGAGTTTTTAGAATTCCTTGGAAAAATCACATTATAAATACAGTAAGAACATATTACTCCACAGAATGCAATAAGAATATAACTCTTTGCGATGATAAAACAAGAGGAAGCTAGAATATCTAGGCCACTTATTGAGAAATCCTACTATCATCATCAATATATATTGTACAAAATATTATTAAAGGGAAGGTTGACGGAAACCGAGAAAAAGAAGAATATCTAGGATGGCTAACATATATAAACAGTATGTGGTTTCTACAGATCACCAGTTACGAAGTGATATAAGTCGAGTCTGTACAGGCATGATGGTGGCTATTATCTAGAATGGATGACAAGAAAAAGCACTTAACATTTTATTTTCCCATTAAATCCTGAAAAGCTGAAATTTCCCCATTTTCAAAGAGGCATTTTCAAATTAACTTTCAAATCTTAAAAAAAGGTCTAGATATACTTAATTTTGATCTTTCTTCTTTTTCTGTTACTTAGTTTATCAAATAAAACTCTTATTTTTCTAATATGTGTGGAAAATTACAGGGAGGAATTAAATTATCCTAATGTTTTACCTTAGTATTATGGAAATAAACCTCAACAATTGTTCTAACTACATTATGAAATATATTATCATTAATATCAAAATATACCCACTCTATCCCAAGATCGACTTCTGGAATACCACTGAGCATCTGATTAGACAACATCTCTTCCGACCTCTGAGAGGAAGAGGTTGTAAGATGCGAGGGTACAGCTAGAAGTGCAGCTTCCTCGGGGGAGCAATATTTATTCTTTGATTCATTATCGTCATCATCTTTTTTTCCTTTCCTTTTAGATAGCTCAACCTCGATGTATTTCATCCTGGAATAATAAGGTATATTGTAAACAAGTGAGAAAAAAAATTCTGTAAAAAATAGTATATATACAATTTTATAAAAGTTTTTAGCTCTAATGGCAACAATTGACATTATAATTTATATCACCACTAATAATTTTGATGTATACACTTAATGGGTAAATAAAGAACTAACATTTCGTCATCTTCATCACGTTTGTTGGTTTCTGCTGAAAACTGGGTACCTATGCCAGTGTCATATGCGTCATCTTCTTGTTTTACTTTACCACTTTTTAATGATGCCATATTGACAAGTCCTCCACTTTTAATTTTAAAAGGATCACTCTGAAACCAACATTAAAAAAAATAGAACAAATTATATGATCAGAAGACTGTAAAATTAAGACAGACATCATCTGGTACTTTAATTAATATTAACTTTCTTTACTATACATCTAAAATAATAATAGTACTTGTTGACAAATTCATAAAATGAATAGATAACTAATGAATTAATAAGTTATTAATATATTTTCTGTTCTATATTAAACATACTCACAATCAAAACTTCTTCATCCCTAGAGACCTTTTCACCAAGTGTCAATGTAAGCACACTAACACCACGAGGACGATCCCTAAGCTTTTGTATGGTTTTCATTTCTTCAAGTTTTTCTCTGGAAGGAAAAGTGTTAAAAAATCATTATTATTATTAATTTCAATGAAAAATCATTTAAATAATGACTACTTACTTAATTTGATCTTCTTCACCATCATCCCCAAAACTGTCATCCTCTGTTATATTCTTTCTACGAAACGATTTATTACTTTTTGACTTAGGTTTCTTAATTTTTACAATTGTGCTTTCTTCTGTTTCAGGCATATTTATCAAAGCACAGACACAATATTAAACAGATAAATTCATTTAAATGTTACTTCTGAAAATTAACAACCAAGTTTTCCTTAAGTCTTAATTCAAAACCGCGTCAATAGAACAAAAAAATCACTACTTGGTTGACACTTATAGTTACCTTCTCTTGTTTATACAACTAGAGTCTAGGGAATACCGAATTAGTACCAAGCTCGGCCGAGATCGGCTCCCGTCGGGTCCCGAACCCTTATCTTTTAATACCTTCTGTTTACCTGTAAAACTGGTCGTCGGCGAACGGAATTGAAGCGTGATTGTGACTACTGTGATACAGGTGAAAAGAGTGATTACTGTTGTTAGGGTGCCGAAAGAGTAACAGGGATTGCAGCCTTGGAAAACCTTTCCCTATAGTAATAAACTCTGATAGGCTGCTGCCTTAATTTGACTCAATTATTGTGGAAAATTAACTGCTTAGTAATAAATTTAAATTAAATTTGAAGGTTTAGTGATTTGCCGAATTCCTCCCGGGATTGCTTCTTAGCTTCGCGGACAGCTATCTTTGCCTCATTCCGACCGATCGTATATTCTTGTAGGTTCTGATTTGTACGCAGTGACTGATATGCTTTCCAGGCTTCTTTCTTTTTATTCACAGATATTCTAACATCCTAGTTCCACCACTTAGTGCGTTTTCCATTTGTATTAACCTTCTTCAAACCACATACATTTGCAGCAGCTGTTAGAACTGTTGACTTAAACTCTCTGCAGATTTCTTCAAGTCCCAATTCCAAGTCAATGGTTCTTAATCTTTCTTCTAGAAGTTTTGTATACTCTTCTCCCTTATAGATTGCTTCTAGTTCTTGTATATTATTTTTTCATAGGACTTGGTCTGCTGTCTGGGTTCTTTCAGAATGCATGTGTCTGCTACTAACAACAGGTGATCCGTGCTGATTTCGGCGCCTCTTATTACTTTTATATATCCGTGAAGTATCGCCTCAGGTCCCGATCATAAAGAATATAATCAATGATACTGCTTCTTTCAACTGATGAGAAGGTAAATTCATGAACTCTTTTGTGTGGATAAAAAGAATTCCCTATCATGAGATTATTATCGATCCAAAATTCGATCAATCGTTGGCCATAATTATTCAATGTCCTTTCCCCACCATGCAGGCCCATTACACCATGTGCACCTCTGTGATCCAACCCAGTTCTAGCGTTGAAGTCACCGATCACGATGATGTTCCTGCTTTAATTCACGACATTGATTAATTGTTCTCTCCAAGTCGGTAGAAAACAATTCTTTATCCAATGCAGATGCATCCTCTGTTGGTGCATCGGCCTGTATCAATGCTGATTTTCCAACTGATAGTCGTATGTCTGCCATTATTAATCTTGGGGAAATGGGTCTCCAGTCCTCCACTTGGCTATACATTTCACTCTTCATAATTATGCCAATACCTTCTTTTGCAAAACTTCCTTTTGGGACGCCAGAGTAAATGAGAACGTGATCATGATCTAGTTTCATCTCTCCACTACCTTTCTTCCTCACCTCGCTGATTCCAAGTATATCGACCTTTTATTTGAGCGTTTCTTCTATAAGCTCTACTTCTTTTCCATCCAGTGTCTTTATGTTCCAAGTTGCCATACGTAAGCCCTTTATTGCGCCATGTCGTTTTCGTTTAGGCTGTCCATTTGTTCCGAGGCTTCTATATTTTCTCTGAATCATATTACTCAATTACGGGTGACTGGTCCAGTAAATGAGACCCCGTTACCTCGGGATAACTGGCTCCCGGTTCCCCAGGAGGTGAGGTGGAAGTTAGGATGAATCAGGATGTACTTATGATGGATGGGATATAGGAAAGGGTCATGTTTCCCCTGGGATAAGGTAATAGTGGAGAACAAGAGCAGACGTGGGCAGGGCTGCTAGGTCCCTGAAGTAGATCTGTTACTGACTGGGTTCGTAAGGAAGTATCTACCCGCTACCCCAGAATAAACATTCCTAACATTTGTTATTCAAAATTCGTTGAGTAGCCGTCTTGTGAACATAGAGTTTATTCAATTATTTGAAAAAAGTAATAGAAGAAAACTAATTTTATAGTCATGTGACGACTTTTATAGCCTGAGTTTTTTTGTTTGTTTTTTATTTCAAGTTTGTAGCTTACGCCGTTTTGGCTCTGCGATGGTCTTTTCAGTCAGGACGAACTCTTTTATATATATAGATAACATAATACGTTTTCCCATATATTACACTTTTAGGGGTCGATTTTCAAAAAATAAAAATCCACGTATTTCTTTATTTTTAATGTAGAAGATAAATATAAAATTTCATAGTGCTCGCTTTAAAAATTACGTTGCTTTTTGTTATTACAAACATTTGTCACCCTTTTCACCCTCTTAGGGGACGAATTTTCAAAAATCCTTTCTTAGTGCGCGTCGGCCTTATAAAATGTACTTACTCCTCCGATAAAATGTACCTAGTCCGAATTTCAAGCCTGTAGCTTATTCCGTTTTGTCTCTGCGATGGTCTTTTCCGTCAGGATGAACTCTTTTATATCTATAGATATTATCCAAAGAGTTATCGCCTAGGCGCTAAGGAAAAAAGTTATACAATAATGTAATGATTGTTAAATAAAAGTTATATTGGAAATACAACAATTTTATATTAACTTGCAACGTGGGATTTGTTTTTCATTTTCAATAATGAATTACAATAACAAGAACAGGAATAGACCTAGTTTTGTATGCAGTATATGAAGCATACTTTACTCTTTATTTAGGAAAATGAAGCGTAAAAAAAAAACGCCCTTCACGATGAGAACTACAATAATATCCAAAGGACACTAATATGTCTAACACAGGCAGATGAGAAAAGGATCCTAATCTTCGAGAGGACAATCCTGAGGAAGATTTACGGACTAGTAAAAGCGGGAGGAATATGGAGAAGGCGATACAATAGAGAGGTATATGTCCTTTATAAGACATCAGATGGTGTCAGAACAATTAAACTTGGCCGACTGCGATGGGCAGGTCACGTGGCACGGATGGAGGACACGCGGATTCCCAAGAAGATTCTCACAGAGGGTATCCATGGCACACGGAGAGTAGGAAGGCCAAGTGTGAGGTGGATGGAGGATGCACGTACCCTTCTTAATGCTTGAAACTGGAGGGATGCTGCGAAGGATAGAGCTGACTGGTGGAGAATGCTGGAGGCGGCCCAGACTCGGTGACGAGTTGTTGCGCCAGAGATTATTATTAGTAATATGTCACTCAGTCGGTGGTAAAGCAAATTGATCACATCCTCAAATGAGGACACCACAGACCCATTGGTGGATTTGGGGGATTGCAACCGAGTGCGGCAAATATTGAGAGGCAGCAAATTTCCGATAAAATTAATAGTTTAAATTGAAAAAACAAGCAAAAAAGAGCGTTGCCACGGTGACATGGAGATCCGAGTTCGAATCTCGGCTGGGGGCAACTCTTGTCTCTTCAAAATAAAAATATTTAAAAATTAAAGCAATGATTAAAAAATTATAAACAATACAATGACGTATGCCAAAAAGGTCCTAAAATTAAAAGTAATGTACAATGAACCTCGTGTTTACATCGCAAAATTGCGAGAACAAGGGGGGTATGGGATCGGTGAAGACAACAGATTTGTCCTAGGTAGGGAGCCACCCCGGTGGCTCAAATGGTTAGATCGTTGCCACGGTGAGGCGGAGATCCGGGTTCGAATCCCGTCTGGGGGCAAATATTTTATCTTCAAAATAAAAATATTTAAAAAGAAAAAAGATAATAAATAGGATCTTATCGATATAAAATCATTACGTTCTTCTTTCCCACGATTGTCCTTAGGTTTAAGGAGATTTTATTTTAAAATGTTTCTTTGTACAAGGCTGATTAATACTAATTACAAGACGGGAATAGTGTAAGTCCGCATCTGCAGAGCAAACATTTGCAAAAATAATGTAGATTTTGCTAACATCTTGCTAAAAATTAATAATAATAATAGCGACTGTTGAGGAAATCCAGCCCCAGTGAATAAGTAAGGTTTCGATCTGAAAAAATTGTAGGATACAGAGACTCAGCACTTCTGAAGTAGGCTAAAGTTATGAAACGTCTAGGAAATTTAAAACTTCAAGCCAGACTGGCGTAAAGAAATAATGGAAGCATCTGTAAAAGTTCCAAGGCTATAAAAGATGGAATCGTGGCTACCATGTATCGTTGAGGATTGCAAACAACCGCGAACAGAAAGAACCTCATAATAAAGCCAAGATCAGGGAAACTTCCAGGAGGTGGGAATAAATACGAATAAGGAAAGGTGTAAAAAAGTGAGAGAAAGGAGCTGAAGAGAACGGAATTGCTGTGTTGTAAAACAAATGTATAGATTAGTTCCGATTTATTAACTAAGAATGAAACCTCTGCACAAGTAAATTAAAATCATATAAGGATGAAAAAGCTAACTGGTTGAACAAAATGTCTGAAGCTCTATCAGAATAGGGAGATTACTTTAATAAGCTTCTCAACTTTAGAGACAATTATACTAATGAATAAAAATAACTCGGTTGTATGCCTAGAATGGGATTTATAATTTCCCTGTCTTGAAAAAGTTTGAACAAAGAGGTTATAACTGGAAGATCATAACATTAGTCATTTGGCAATCCTCCTCACGATACACTGATATAATTATTGTTGAATATTGGAATATATTTTTGTTTATCAGTTTGTTAAATCATCATGCCACCTTTGATTAGCTCAGCTGCTGATAAATCTAAAGAACTTCCCGATGAAAATCTATGGTATTATGCTTCTTTCTTATTCTATGTATTTTATTTGCAAACTTTTGTCCTCTTATTTACTGTGAGTTGGTGATATCTTTATTTCCATGATTTCTAAACACTGTCAAACAGTTTGACAGTTTTAGTATGATCATTTTTTGGGGTTTCTTTTATGTATTAGTTTCGATTAGGTTTCATCCATTACTTTTTGCATCTCTCAAATGAATGAAATTTTTATAATTAAGATAATTTCGATAGTATTATCGAATTAGATATAAAACATCATAAGTTTTGTTAATTATTCTGCAGATTGTCGTGTCAAGTTTAGTCAACAATTTTTAACTTTTCATTCGTTTCCCTTTTAATATTTCCCCAAAATATAAGTTATCGTGAGCTTTAGTATGGAAAAGAGAATCTAATTTATCAGGTAATGAGTAGATTTTGGTTACCTTTTCAACTAACATTTCAAAGTATAGGAGATGTATGTTTGTTGAAACATTCATTTATAGATGAAATGATTAATGAAGTATACATAATCACTATAACTTTTAAATATTTTATTTACATAATCACATTTTCTTTTCCACTCTAAGGCTCATGATAACTTGTATTTTTGGAAAATATTAAAAGTGAAACAAATGAAAAGTTAAAACTTGTGACTAAACTCTAAACAACAACCTGCAGAATAATTTACAAAACATTAGATAAACTATGTTATAGAATGTTATTTGTATTTTGAAGAGAAAAATATGACTTGGATACGAGCCCTGGTAGCTTACTGTCTTACAGCACTGCTATGGAGAAGCAGACGACCTTGGTTCGAATCCCGGGCAAATCTTTTCTCTTCGAAACAAAATATTTTAAAAAAAAGTTTTAAATTTATTTTGTTGATTTAGGACATCTATTCTTGGTGAAGTTCAAACTAAAGGAAACAACAAGCTCCCATCTAACAAATCCATTTTAGTTCTCGGTAAGTAACTTAAGTAATCATAAAGAATCGATAGAATATTTTATGAATACAGTCCTACTTGTATTAAAGAACAGGTTTTTAAAGTTGTTACGTCAATATTAATTTAATAGAAAAAGATTCTGATTTATCTATTTGTACTCTAGTTTTTAATTTTTTTTTAGGTGATAATGAATCTGGAAAAACCACTCTTATTGCTAAACTTCAAGGAGTAGAAGACCCAAAGAAAGGTTCTGGGTTGGAATACGCTTATATAGATGTTCGGGATGAGTATAGAGATGGTAAGCTTTTTGTTTCAAAGTTACAAAGAGGCAAACTCATTTGCTTTCTTACTAAACAAAAATTTTGTTTTCTTCTTATTTGATCTTTATATTAGCTCGTTCTTAGACATTTTAGCTACTTTTCCACTTTATGAGACTTAACTACATTTTCTCTTTATATTTTTCTCCACCTTGTCATAAATAAAAATGTCATATCTCGATTTTCAGATCATACAAGATTAGGCGTGTGGGTGTTAGACGGACACCCGATGTATAAACAACTACTGAAATTTGCACTTCCTGCTGAATCTATTCCAAATACATTAGTAATGTTTGTCGCTTCCATGACAACTCCTTGGGCTATTCTTGATCAGCTTCAAAGTTGGGTAGCAGTGCTTCATGATTATATAGATTCACTTAGAATTCCTGCCGAAACTTTACAGGAATATCGACAAAAAAGTAAGTATTATTATTTTATGAGAAGCGAGGGGATGGTTGACTGGAAAGTAGACATAGGGAAGAAAATAGTTGGGGGTGCAGTCAAATGAAAACACTAAATAAGTGGTAGTTTAAGTTTCTCAAAATCCATTTAATAACTGATAATCTCCCAATGATTTAATGTTTAATAGAGTTAGACCGCGTCTACTCTTGCTACAGCTTCCTATAGCCCTGAAGATGACCCACAAAGTGGGTCGAAACGTCGGCACATAATTAAATAAGCTACCACTTATTTAGTGTTTTCATTTGACTGCACCCCCAACTATTTTCTTCCCTATATTATTATTTAACTATAATGCCTGTTTAATTATATTGATTACTTGATGTAAATTCATAAAACTCTGGAGTTTATGAAGTTTTGTTGCTTAAAATAGAGTTTTTGGTCTATTTATGTGAACTTAAAAAAGAAGGTGTCAAAGTTATTACTCATGTGCTTTCAGTTGTTAAAAAGTGGCAAGAATATGTGGATCAGACTGATGATCCTGACCTCAATGTTAGCAGAACTTCTCGAAATTTAGAAGAAGAGGGTGAAGATTTGCCTTTATCCGACGGTGTTCTTGTCTCTAACCTAGGATTAGATGTTGTCGTTGTTATTACAAAGGTAAATTATAATAAAGCATAGATAACAACAATCTGATATCCACATCACATTCAATATTATCTTAAGATGGTTAAGAATATTTAAAACAAAATTTAAACAATTTAAAAGAATTTACTTGGCCAAATTTAATATACCACATTTCTTGCTACTAAATGTCAATCTATCCTTCAAAAGATTTTCGATCAGTTCATTGGCAACAGCATTCTTTCATTATTGCCTCAACATCTGAGCATACTACCCTTCAAACATAGTGGATGCCTTCTTTTTTTTTTTTTTTTGCTTTAATGTCATTTTTTTAGTGAAAAATCACATGGAATTGGTGAAAGGATACTTCATAGCTTTTAACTTGGTTGTTTCCCCAATGTTCTTATTAACATTTAATTTTGATTGTTATTATGATTAACCTATTTTTATTTGATAAAAGTGATTTTTTATGTATCATATATCTGTTCTCTACCATGTTTAATGAATAAATACCCTTTTTTTTATGTCCTCAGACAGACTATATGTCGACTTTGGAAAAGGAAAACGATTTTAGAGATGAACATTTCGATTTTATTCAACAGTGGGTTAGGAGGTTTTGTTTACAGTATGGAGCAGGGTTATTTTATACTTCTGCAAAAGAAGATAAAAATTGCGATTTACTATACAAATATCTGACACATCGTCTCTATTCTCTTCCGTTTCGTACACCTGCTTTAGTTGTTGAAAAAGAAGCCTTATTAGTGTAAGTTTTCCTCTTTTATTTATTTATTTTCCAAGCTTTATTTACTTTAATGGTGAAATTAAAGAATCTAATTTTTTATTCTCTTTTTTTCTTAGACCTTCAGGGTGGGACAGTATCAAGAAAATTAGCATAGTTTGTGAAAACCTTCAAAGTATGAAACCCGATGACTACTATAGAGATGTTATTGCACCACCAGCATCAAGGAAGGTAGACTGTTTTTTCTATTTTGTGATTAAGAGTTCATCTTAATTTTAACAGGCATCATCTTACTCCATCCTTGTACTCTAAAAATATTTTATTATATTTCAAACTCTTAAGTTTCAATTTCCTCATAACTTCTATTTTTTTATCAGCGGCCACCCCGTTTAAATTGGTCTTAAAAAGATAATTCAAAAAATATTTTTATATTTTTAAAATTTTAATTAAATATAATAAGACTAAAAAACACCTATAGTTCACAATTTAAGTAAGAAATTGAAGTTCACTTAATGTGATAATTATTAAAAATAAAATTAATAATCTTTGGGGCTCTACTAAACCATCCAATTCATCCCGTATCCAATCCTTACAATCCAAAATCCTTAATGCTCCCTATTATGTCACAAACAAACTCATCCATCATGATCTTAATATCCCATATGTTACTGATTTGGCCCAAACTAGATACCTATCCTTCCACGACAAGCTCCATACACACTCGAATCCTTTAGTCTCTCAACTTGTTTCCCATACTATTCCTGATAACCATCCGAGGTGTCTGAAAAGAAGATGGCCTCGAGACCATCTACTATAGAACTTTATTGGAGTGCTGCCGATGGGTAGTTACTCCACATGTGTTTTTCATGTCATAATGTACATATCAGCAGATTTACTAGTTATAATCATATTATAGTTGTAAATATCAATAAATTAAATTATAAAAAAAAATTAATAATAATTTTTTTCAAAGTAATAATTGTACTGCGAAGATTACATATGACAAAAAAATATAATCATCTAAAATTCAGATATTATTTGTTTTTGAATGCTCTAAAATCTCTAAATACCTTAAGACTAAATATTAATTTATCTATGCCAAAAAAAAAAGAATATTGCTTGTTATGTATGTGTGGAATATATAATTTTATAATTTTTTAGTCTGGTGGTCGTGAAACTGAGGTTGTAGCTGAAGATGAACAAGTTTTCTTGGCAAGAATGCTTTCTCTTCTGCAACAGGGCCACGACAAACAAACTCCTGCGGTTCAAAAAACTGGATCTAGGTTACAGACATGTATGGGCCCTCCAAGTATTACTCCCCCAAAGAAGGTAAATATTGCTTTATCAATAATTTATTTTTGAGAAAAGGTGTGATAATAAATCAATGTTTTGGATGTTTTATTATAGTTGCAACATGGACAAAACATACTTTATGAGGGTATATTAAGTATTATCAACAGTCATAAAATTTTAAAACTAATTATATCCTTCATCAGATCTTCCAGTCATCTATATTCCTCTCTATCATTTAAAGCTAATTCTTTATTTGTGCCCTTAACTCTATTAATTTCTTTCTTTTAAATTTTTATTATAGTAACAATGCTGCTTAAATATATATATTTAACTGTATAATTAGTTTAAAATATATTCATTATTGTTATGAAGATAGAAAGGGAGCTATGTGCCTATATATGTGTTGTTTAATTGTTTCTTTTGGCTAGAGATGATTCTTACTGCAGTCGAGATTTTTTACTAGTTACTTTTCCTTATTTGTTATTGATGAAATAAATGCAAACTCAATTAAGAAAAAGTATATAACTATTTATTCCTTATCTTATTTGCAATAGATTTAATATATGTGTATTTAGCTCAGCTTTGTTATTTATGTTTCCTGAAGTTTGTTGTTTCTACAAATGTTTGATAGATAATACAGTATCATATATATGTTGTATAACAATTCACATTTTATTTAATTTTATCTTGGTCAAAATTTGAATAATATCAATCTCAAAGACAAAAAACATTACGAATCGTTTTATGTTGTAGTTGGATCCGAGCAAAGTTTCCAGTACGAGTGGAGAAGGTGTATTGGCAAACTTTTTCAATTCTCTCCTTCATAAGAAACCTGGATCTGCTAGCACATCTCCAAGTTCTGTTAAGACCCCAGGTTCTCCAGGTATATTATTATTCCAAAGTTAATATTACTCTCATTTATTCCTTATACACCACTCTCCTCAATGGACGTGTGTGTAATGTATACGTCTACAGTTACACACCACCTAACTTCTCTCACTGGAACAGCACCTTCAGTTTACTCTCAGTGTTATTGGACTAATAGTTCCAGCAGGGGAACTGTGGAAGGTGCTTATTGAAGGCTATCAGCATTTGCTAGCTGAGGTTTTTTAGTCCTAACTCACCAAATAATGAAGATTATAAAAGCATTTTTAGACTCTACAGTAGTGTCGATTATTCAAACATTTAATTATCCGGACAGGCATTAAGGGAAAGATACAAGGGTCGATGTTCCCATAGCTGAAAAGTAAGTTGGAATAGTCGTTTATCTGAAATTTAAAATTTCTTAGTTCTGTTTGTATTTTACTACAACTAATTGAATCAGTGTTTTTTTTTGCTACTGTGGGAATCCTAAATCGTGGCTATCCAGGTATAATAAGGTTAGGCATCTTTAACGTTCACCTGATACCACACTGGTTCAGGACTGTATTTAACAACCCGTCCGAAGGACAGCTTAACCAAGATAGTTTACTTCCTTTACAAAACCTCAAGGCCACCTGTCAGGCTGTTAACCTTGGGTATACAGTTTGTCATGTACACCATGACAATAGCACAGTGGCTGCTGTAAAAATCTGAAAGTGAGTTAGAGCCATGTATGCATGGTTCACGAGTACTACTATTGCACAAAGATGACCCAAAGCAGTTAAGATACGTAGAAAGAATCTAGGGAGCGGAGTGGCTCAGTGTTCTACCACTGAGCCACTCCGCTCCCTACTGAGTTGCCATGCCAGAAATCCTGGTTCAAATCTCGATGCAGGCAACACTTTTATTTAGTCTGTTTGCTGTCGGAAATGGATCGTATAGGATCTAGGACCTCCCAGCCTCTCTAAATTATTATAAAAATAGGGTACCCAAAATAAGGGGGAAAAATCTGGCGGTTGAGCATGACCTAGGCCTCTACCATGTACTGAACCCCAGACCCGTTCACAGGTTTTTTTTTTTTTTTTAGAAAGAATGTAAGGATGTTGTAAACCGAAATGAGGAAATATAAAAAATAAAATAAACCTATAAAACAACAGCCCCTGAAGAAAATTTTAGACTTTTTATAAAAGATGGGGAAGTGTTTGGGACTCCTGCTTCACTGCCTAGGTTATCCCTTTCCTTCCTACTCCCACAACCTTGATAAATCTTTTAATATACCTACATATTTTTATTCACGTTTATTTGTTAAAGTTTTGTATTGCACAAGAGAATAAATATTTTATTTATTCTTTGTTTGCTATATTCCTTCTTATAAGTAAATTTATATGTTATCTGAATCTAACTCGGTAACATTAGTACGGATAATCAACTAATACTTAATACAGATCAAATTTTGCAATGCATGAAGTCTAGTTATATTTAAAGAGAGATTATTTAGAATTTTGAGTTAAATATTAGCAATCAGCCTTAACTTTTTTTTCTTTTTGTTAACTAGGTATTGATACTTCAGTTGGTGTAGAAAAAGCAGTTACACAGTCTGATGCAGCTGCTGAGCTCGAGAGGCTTGACAAGATTAGCAGGATATCGAGGGCTAAACCTGGCGGTAGTCCCTCTTTCAATATCAAGTAATAATGAGAAACAGTAATTAAAGTTTTATAATTTTTTTAACTCGATCATTAACATTTTTTTTTTTTTACGAGGCATCTTTTATATATATAGTTTTTATTAATGTTTAAAATTATTATTTTTTTGTTGAAATAATTGAATGTATTATATTGATAATTTAATATACTTTCCTTTGTAATTATATGTTATTTATTTAAATGTATTTAAAATAAATTTAAACAATTGCTTGTTTAAACTTTATTGTTTTTTACCCATTCTGTATGTTGAACAATTTTGTGGCAGAATTTCTGAAGGTATGGTTCTTAAAATTACCATTTAAGCAACTTAAAACAACTGGTCACTCTTAAAAATTATTACTCTTTCATTGTGGAGTCTCAGAGAAAGACCATGACATGACTTATACATCTTGGGTAAGATTTGTTTTTTCATGATTTTTAAATAAGAAATTTCATTCAAAATAAAAATTCAATTATTAGGAGAATGAAATCTTGTAAAAAAGGTTGTTTTTTTTTGTCTCTAACACCCAAATATTAAAAAAAGGATGATGTCTAACAGAGTTCGCATGACTACTAGAGATAAATAAGGCCAGGAACTACTTCAGGACTGTTTAGATTAATTTAAATTGTTTTCATAAAATTAAAATTAATAAATTAAATCATAAAAAACCTGTACAATAATTATAAACTTGAACTTCCGAACTACTTTAAAAAAACTTTATTGGTACAAAAACAACTACAAAATGATGGTTACATAAGTTACAATACTAATGACGCGTACACCGTGCTGCATGGCCTTATTACACTAGCCTATTTATACTGGTGGGGAGATCTGCTGATGCTGCAGTCGAGTCTTAGGGCGATTCCGTGTCTAACTTATGACAAAACTTGTTTTTATCCTTCAAATATAAATTTATGGTTAAATTATAAATTTCTTAATTATTATAAATTTCCAGGCTAGAACAGTAAAAATGACTGAAATTGATGAAATTTATTTAATAAAAGTACATAACATATATTCATTTTCCATAACACTTATCTTAATTCAGTCCTTACGAAATAACCATATCCACAAATTTAAATATTATTATATAGTAATTTTTACTAAAGAACAATAAAATCAATAATTAATGGATGTCTAAATGTACATATGTTGTTAATAAAATAAAATATTGAGGAGAGATTATAAAATACATACATGAAAAAAATAAATAAAGAATAAAATTAAATTAGATAGTTTCCATTTAATAACTGCAATGAGATTAATAACCATCCTAAAATATTCAATCGAAGCATTTTGAACATAGGATATTTTATACATTTATACATATCTCTATCTACAAAAGAAATTATTTAAATATATACATAATATCAATAAAAATATGCAACAAATCGCTACAACATAATATTACCCAACAATTCATAATCTGTAAGGAACCACATGTCAAATTACAAAGATATGATTTGACATTTTAATGATTTAAATACTGACATCATTAAATTTGTTCTGTTGAAAATTGTTAAATTTGTCTAATAACCAAACTTAAGAAAGAAATCAATTAAGCATTGTATGACGATCATAAATATTTTTACGTTGTTCTCTAACTTGTCTTTTCCACTTGTCTTGTTGATGCCCTACTCTGTTCAGAACATTTCCCCTAACACCCATTTGATGGGAACCGCTTGGAGCTGGAGGGCCGACGCTAGCTGTATCATCCTACAAACAAGAATTAATGTAGTACAAAATAATTTAAAACTGATAGAAAATATTATTTACAAACAACATCTAACATTATGCTAAGTTATATCAACATAATAATGAAATAAATCAATTAAATCTCTTTCCCATTCATTCAGTTAATTACTTCTAGTCAGAGTAAGTTAATTTTCAAAGTTACTTACTTCTTCATTTGTATGTTCCACATAGCTACTCTTTGCACGTTTATTTAAGAGTGGGTCAAGACACAACAAGAAAAACATATAAATAACCAGCAATGAGATTATCCAAATAACAATCGCAACTACTACCTGAAAACATTTAAGGAAAATTCTCAAAATACATACTATAACATAAAATCTTATAGAAAATATAATTTAAAATTATGATTCACAAACTTTGATGATAGTCGTTTTTCTGCTTTCGTACTTGCACTCACAACGAGGACATAACTCCTTGTTCTGAACTTTATCATCAATTGCAGGTAAAGTCACTGCATCACAATCACTAAAACATTTATAAATAAGTAGTCAACTAATTTCACATGATAAACAAACAAATGTATTGAAACATATGTAGGTCCATTAATTTGTGCCAGGATGGTGAAACCAACTTCATAAAAAAAGCAGAAGTGATATCATTTCAGATTCAATCCAAATTAATTTGTTTTTGTTAAGGTTGAACATTCCTATTCTGATCAAGATGGGTTGCAAGTATCTTACCCATCCTAGTTGGATTACACCAGCAGTTGCGATTTGGTTATTTCTTTTAATAATAATGATTAATGACATTTCATGACAAATCTGGAGATTATCAACATTCATTGAGCACAAATTACTACCACCAAACTCAAAAGTCATTTATTAACTTCTTTACTTCACACGAGTCATTCAAATACACGGAATATCCAGATTTTTTCTATAAGAATTATTAATTTAGTCTCTACCATTTCAACTTTTCATGGTACATTTACGATTGTCACCACACAGGTAAAATGTTACCTGTGTGGTGACAATCGTAAATGTGCTAAAATAATATAAAAAAAACAATTGGAATTATTAAAGCTATGGATTTGTGGAAGTTATCCAGCGGTGGCCTGGGAAAGTTATCCCTAAAGCAGAAATAATATAAATTATGGTAGCACTCAAAACTACATCTATTAGGGGTTGTATTTCTCAGACATCAAAAACTTTGATAAAATTAATCTAAAATAGTAATAATTAAAAACAAAATAAAATATCGACCACTATTAAGAAAGTTCTCTTGGAATTTCATCCATCTTAAAGCAATAACAGTTTTAATAAATACAATTAGTAAGAATTTCACAATCGAATACAAAGCAGTTAGACAGCACAAACTAAACTAGGAAGTCCTAATGCAGTTACTGCTCTAATCATTATTATTTTAATTCAATTCCATTTTTTAATGTTACTGTTATTAGAACTTATTGCACTAAATAATACAAAAAAAGTACAAGAAATCATGATCATTTTAGGTGAGAAAAATAAAACTATTGAAATATCTTTAATCAAGTAGAACTAATAATATATATATTTTAAACAGTTTTTTTAATTGTTTCACCTCATCACTTACAAATACCTTTAAACATCTTTAATAAGATAAACTATTGGTTATCATCACCCAGCTACTAACTACCAGTACCACAGAAGCCAATATTTATCATCAGTAAAATTGACAAAATAACAAGATTATACATAACATATTTTTGGTTAATCAACAATAAGCAGAACAATATTGTCATTAAAATCAAGTTTTAAAAACATTCCTATTTAAAATACATGGATGGCTAATGATACTTACTTGTTTTCAGGAACATTTGTAATTTTAAAAGTCTTGTAAAGTTGAGTGCCGTTTCTGATAGTGCAAGTACATAAGCATCTTGCATCTTCATAGGACTGAGCCTTTAAAAATATAACAACATAACTTTAAATAATCAACAATTAAAATAAAATAAATCCCAATATAATTAATAAAATATTCTGGTGACCTGAATGCCAGAGATTTGAAGTACAACGATAATACATCCAAATATGATTACAGGACTCATCTTTAGCTATTAGCATTGATTTATTAAATCAATTTCATACTATAAGGAGGTCGTTAAAGGCTATTCAAAATTTCTGGAGACTAAACAAGAAAGAAAACATGAGCTGGTTATAGTTGAGTTATCTGAGGTTATGGGGTCCGCCCGCGAGGTGGCGCTCTTATCAGTTTCTCTTTTTATAGCTAATGCCATTGTTATTTTATTCCTAGTGTTCCACGCCCGGGATTTAAAAAGTCTTTTCGGACACCGAATCTTTTATTTCAAGTTGTGCCGTTTAATCTATGGTTTTTGATAAATTTGAACCATCGGAGGATTAAATAACATAACTTTCTCAACCCTGATTATAACTTGTATGTAATTTTACTGTTTTAACTTGTTTAAAATGGAAAATACTGAATCCATGAATCTGGAAGAAGGTGATCATGCTCAAGAAGATCAATCGAATTCCAAAAAACCTTATAATTTTACAGTTGTTCCTTTCACAATTGAGCAACACCTTGAGTTTATTGATTTCTCAAAAGGTAATTTATAAAAATGAATGTAGTAACCGTGTCTGTAACTGATGTTAAATACTATTTTGATTTGATTCCCTTATTTCAGAGGGGCATCTTCTCCTGGGCTCTTCAAATTTAGTTGGAAAAATTTGGACTGGAAGTGTCTGGTTTTTCCCCTCTGGAGATGTTACCCCTTTAGAGCAAGAATGTCTCAGCGGTCATGGTTGTGAATCCTGTGTTGCTGCTGGAAAGTTTTTAGACAATTGGGATAAAGTGAGTGTCTGTTATCTTATACCAAATGATCTTGACATTTTTTTATAATTATTGATTTTTTGTCTAAAGATTATCGTTGGAGAAGATTCCGGAAAAGTAACAGTATGTTCAATTACTAAATTCGAGGACGATTCCACACATTTTTTACCTCAGCACAGTGAAACCCAGCATGATGGCTGTATAACTTCCATTGCTGTTCTCAAGGATAAGCTGTATTCGATTTCTGCAGGCAGCGATATGAAGTAATTCTATTTAATATTATACCTTGTTCATATAACTAAGCTTTTATTTATAATAGTAGGAGTATTATTTTACTTTCTTTTTAAAGTAAGGTATAGTGCTCATTCACTTGTTACACCATTCTTTACATTTCGAGTGAAGGGAACCAACATATTTGTTTTGTTTTTAGAGCAAAATTTTAAGCATACTATAGGAAAGTAAGATAAAAAAAGATGCTGATAGTTTCTTCAGTATAGATGTTTTTTGTTGTCTTAACAACTTCTCCATTCTTGTTAAACATCAGCTTCACACATTGTACATAAATATTAGGAAATCTATTTTTTAACTTGTAGATTTATTTATTGTTAGCCATGAGTTGACCACATATGATGTCCTAATATCATCAGGTCTCTGCTACAAGCAAGCAGTTTTGTTTTCTATTACCTTTTCTGTTTGTCACCTGAAAGTTGGAATTTAATGAAATTATTTAATAACAAACTATATTTATATATTATCTCTTAGAGATTATTAATATCCACCGTTTTTTGTTATATACCTAATAATTTATTCTCGGGCAATTCCATTTTTGTATTACTGGTTTCACATTTTATAACTATAGAAGACATGTTTTTTTTTTTTAAAGTAAAGGTTCTTTACTTTTGCTGACACTCTTAATTTGTCTGGTTTCTTTCTCTTAACCTTGTTAGTTTTAAAATCATCAAATAGTTGCATTAAATTATCTCTCTGTTATACAAAAAAGTTTTCAATGATCACTGTGTAATAATTTATTTTATATACAAGGTGGAGTAATAAAAAAATTAATATAATTAAATCGACAAGTATCACGATTAAATGAACACATATGTAATTTGTAAAATATGGGTTAATCCACCGTTAGCCAGATATGGTGTACACACCTAATATTTACAAATATATATTGTGAATTTAAGTATGCATATGCATATTTATGTATATATTTTTTTAAGGATTAACATTTGGGACAACAAAACCATGGAAATCCAGCACAAATATTCCCCAGCACATTCAATGGAAATTACCTGTGTTTGTTCATCTCCTGAAGAAGAAGGTGTTATTTTTTGTTCTTGTAGTTTAGATGGTTCAGCTTTACTATGGGATTTAAAACAATCAAAACCTGCTTCTGGTAAGATTCTTTTATTATTTAACTTTTTTTTAACCATATTTATTTATTAAGTTTAATTTAAATAATTTATTTCAGCCATCTCAAATCATGAGTTCGGATTAACTTCAATAGCATGGAAAGATGATAATACCGTAGTTGCTGGATCTATAGCTGGAGAAGTTATTTATTTTGATATCAGAAACAAAAAAGAAATCAATAAGCTTAAGTTTGACAAACATCCAGTTCACAGAATTTCAATTGACAACGACCAAGGGTGAGTTTTTGATTTTTATACTTGATAGACTTGGAATCAATGTCATTTGTTGTCTTTTCCTCTTATGTCTTCATCATTGTTTTAAAGTTCATCATCCAAGTAAGTTGGAGGTTCATTTTAAATCTGTTTCGTAACACTTACAATATTGTCATGGGGATCTCTGGAGTAGGGGTGATTTTCAGTCATATGTTTAAATACTCCCATAATTTGGTTAAATGAGCTTAAAATAGACAAGTATAATAATTTCTTTGGGAGGACAGTATCTCAAAAGTAGGAATAAATTTGAAGAAGGTAATATTATTTAGGCCTTTCATTATAAGAGAATTAAGTTCATATTAGAGAAGTATTTTGGGGGGTCTCAATTTGTTTCTATTTATGCTATTTTTAAAGTTTTGCACCCCTATAACCGCAGGTTTTATGCCCTAATTTTTTTTAAACTCAGTAAAGCTATCGAATATGGAGGCCATACAGATCTTCAAAATGTCAAGAGAATCTAAAAATTAAATCTTTAGTCGTTTCATCACATTTACTACAGTAGAACCTCGATTGTCCGTCAAGGTATTGGACCAAGATGGTGACGGATATGGGAGTGAGACATATGTTATATATATAAATACACATAAATTGAACAATGTATTTCAAACATTCGACATTATATATGCACTCGTAACTTATTTTAATACTAATAAGATATACGTATGTAGTAAAAAATATTTTTTTTAAATAATAATTACGTAGATCGATGGCTAAAAGCACAATCATTGTATGTCCATTTTTACCCTCTTGAGAAATTAATATCAATTTAAAGGTGGAGTTTAGCTCTTTCCTCCCGCACAAACATAGTATTACCTTCTTAATAATCGTTAAATGATTATATAGAAGGTACATTCTACATTTGTCCAACCACCCTTTACTAGCTTTGAATGTTTGGTCGCCGCGTAAAATTTGATTAAAATTAAGGGCCTTTTCTTTGATTATTGGAGCTGTTAGTGGTAGTCCCTGACTGTGTTGCTGAACAAACCACTGAAACAATGCTTCATCTAACTTACTGTTTGTGGCAACTTTCATAGTCTTCTTTTTAGTCGCATCTCCATCACACACTTCCATTTCCACAACTAAAGTTTCTATTTAGTCCCCGTCACGTTTTATATTATAAATTGTCATCCGAGGAATATCAAAGATTTTTGCTACGATTGAAGCACTTTCACCTTTTCGTAAACGTTTTACAATTTCAAACTTAGTAGCGACATCTAAACTCTTCCTTTGTCTTTTTTTCGAAATTATTATACGTACTTTTAAGAAAACGGCAAGATGGGGAGAGAATTAATTTCTGATAAATGTGTGCGAGGAAGCCTAGGTTTTGAGTAAACAACTGATTCTAGGCATCGAAGTTGTCAAGACACAATGACTTATTCTTAGTCGGCACCATTGACTTTAGCAACCAAACAATGTGTACACATTTTTTTTTCTTTCTCAAAACTGAGGTGACGGTAAATAGAGGTTTTACTGTATTTTTTAAGCAAAATCTGGAATAACCATAGGTATTACATAATAGTTATACTATGCTTATGTAATTACTGTCTGCTGAGACCAAGAAATATCAAAATATTTTTTATTGAGAAAATGGATTTTCCCTGGTTATATGCTTTTAGCTTACTTTATATGATCATTACTAATGTTTATTGGCTTTTAAAATTTGTTTGCGATACAATGCCTGGGTCCATTTGAAAATAATGTTTTTGGATTAATCACAGTTATAGAACACTTATATCAGCATATTTGCAATAATGAATTTTTTTAATTAACAAGGAAAATAATCTGACCCCTCCCTTTAATTAAAGGTATGTAAAATTCAATTGAATCAGTCATTTGAGAAACACCTCCTCCATTTTTGGCCAAAATTGAGTTTGACATATTAAATTGTTGGTGAAGGCTAGACAAATCCAATACGCATGTTTGGAAAACATGTATATATTATTTGAAAAATAAAATACTGATTTTTGAGTTTTATTCATAATTTGAATTTTTTTACGTTTTATTTCATACCTGATAACATATAGATTAGTCAGTTATTTGAGAAACAACACATCTCCAACGTTTATAATTTTTTTAAATATCAAAATAAAAATAATAAAATTTTAGTTTGGTAGAATTAGCTTACCAAACCCCTGTAGTAACATAAAACATTCAAAAAATATATGATAATAAAATATGGACCAGCTGAGTTTTATTTTGATTTCCCGAAAGTTTACTTTTTTGGATATGAGTTGTTTCTCAAATGACCGATTCAAATAAAATATATCCATCTGTGGCTTTTCTCTAAGACGACTGAATCATGAGATTTGAAATTGTCTTTGTTTCAAAATGGTAGTCAATAAACGTTTTAGCTAAAGAAAAATAATGTTAACTGTTTAGTATAAGGATACCAAGGCCTTAAAAAATATCTATATAAATGCTTTTGATTTATTTCATTTGCCAAATGCTTTAAAAAAAAAATTTTTTTTTCTTAATGATTTGGACAAAAATCAGTAATTCATACTCTTTACCCCTTTTATTTCAAAATTTCTTGACTAAAATTTGTGAACTCCTGTTGATGGAAATGAATAATTATATAGATTTCTGTATAACTTTAACTTTTTAAGAAGAGATATTTTGTCCTCTATTAAAGCTTAAAAAGAGAGTTAAAAGGAGTGAAGCATATGGTCCAATCTCTGCAGGGGGCCTCTCATACTGTTACAGTGATAGGAAGGGATTTGATGAATAAGAGACATTTTTATTAATGTAATGTTTCAGGCTATTGGCAGTGTGTGGAAACTCTAATGTTATCAAAGTTTGGGATAGCAACACCTTTGAATTAGTGTAAGTAATGTTTTTTTTCTCTCAACTGTATAACTCACCTGCCCTATGTCGGATATAAATGCAATGTAGTATTTTTCCCCACAGGTATACTGCTTCTGAACATGGAGGATTCGTAAGAGATCTCTCATGGAATCCAGTAAATAACAAACTCTACTCATGTGGATTTGACAAACGGATACTTTCGCATATAGTTCCTTCTTCTACGGAGAAGGATATGTTAACGTAAATAAGTTTAGTTTATAAAACTTTAAATAAATAATGTAAAAATATATATAATTCAAAGCCTCATAGTATTATTTGATTCATGACTTATAAAAGCATACTACAACATACAATTATATTTGGAATGTTTCCTGTGAGAATTCCAAAACAAAATTATACAAATTAAAGTATAGGAATTACTTTACCAATTTTTATACATGTGAGAATAATAATAAATTATCTTTTCCAACAATATTTATTCTATCAACACAACCACACTCCGTATTATAATTTAACCGAATAACAAATTTTATACTGTATTAATTGGATTCGCTGAGCATTACATAATGTATGTATGCTACTATTTATCAAAATGAAAATAATATCAGTCTCTATGAATTTACCCAGCATACTATGCTTAGAATTAAATTTGGAAGTCATTTGGTTCTTGAACAGTCATCTAGGCATACATTAATATGTATACATATATAATGTACTGTTTTTATCTAAGCTTATAACTGTTAGTGTCTTTTTAAGAAACATAGATCAGTCAAGACTGAAAGGCAATTGAGTTTCAATTATTTATTAGGAATAAATTATCTTCAAAGACGGATTATCACTGGACAAACTCAGTTCCTTCATTTCTTTATTTTCTTCTCTGAAGAAATATTGATGTCATCAGTTCTAACACGGTTTCCCATTAAAAATTATAATGAAAGAGGATTCTTCATTTTTTGGAAGGGAATGTGTTCTGTTGAAATTTTTTTTCCTATTATGTACAGATGTTTAGCGACCCATTCCAAATTCTCTATCGTCGTCATCTCTAATATCACCATACTGCCAAATCCCTAAATGCTTCTTTTTGGCTTCATTCTCAGCTGCCAGGTAGTCACTCATCTGGAAATATTAAAAACAAAATTAATGGCCACCTCTATATCTACCTTTCTCCCTAATATATATTGGAACTATAGAGAACTTCTTCATTCATACAAACAATAAAATTTATTTACAACAAATGTTAATGAACCCACTTAGTTTATGACTTTTACTAAAAAATAATTCTTCGGCTAACCCAATTCGAAAATTTCTCTTTAGTTTAACAATTAAAAACAAAATATATCCCTCCAGTATAACATTTCACACTTACTTATAAAAAGGTTTGATATATAGTCAACGAGTCTAAATAACTCAGTAAGTTATTTTGAGATTAGTAAGTTATTATATGGATCTTGATCCATATCTGATATTAAATTTTACAAAACTCAAAGTTTTGAAACCCCCCAGTTTTTCCATAACTTTTATTTAAGTTCGAGTAAATATTAGAGAATTGGCATCAATCTTTGTAATTTTTCTTATAATAATATCACACAGCATGCTAGGTTACTGATCTGTAGGCCACTAGTTTCAGATCGGCTGTGGCATTAATTTATTTATACTGTTAACAGCATCAACTCGGCATAAGAGCTGAGCGAAGAGATGAAATGTATTGCCTCAAAAAGTCAAGACAGAATTTCACTCACGATGAGTGGCCTGATCATTTAGGATGATACCAAATACCTAATTGATTTAATAAAAATGGAGAGAGACGAATAAACAGTGCTATAAACATTTCTACTTCTAATAATCTTTAAAAAAACAATCCTCAGTAACTCACAATCTTTTCAAATCTTCTTTCCCTGCGCTTAGCAACAAGTAAAAATCCATCTGCAACCAAAGATTTTCCAATGTCCGTTTTGTCTTTATCTTTATCCACCTCTTTTTCCAACAGTGTCACGTGTCTAACACCATTCAGTTCATATTCATAATTCATCAGGAGATTTCTGTCTAAGACACATAAATTGAACTCATTCTCTGCTGCTTTCTTATCTTCAGGCTGAAAATACAGAAGTATGTTTGAAAAAATATATAATACATGATGGAATTAATCTGGAATAGATTAAATTATAATGATGTATAACAGAAGAGAACCTACCTCATTGGGAAGAGAGACAAAAGCCAGAGTGTAATGGTGAGCATAAGGTTTGTCAGTGTTGATGTCAAGACCAGGCGGGAGTGGCGCACATTGCGTAGTCGCAACTTCCGCCTTGTTGCCATAATCGATGTAAAACACACTAGCCTTGCCTGACCCAGTGACCTTTTCCACCTTTGCTCGATACCACATGTTATCTAATGGATACTTGGCAGCACAAATATCACCTAAACATTAATAACAATGATAGTAATATATTGCAACAACAGTAAACAGTTAATGTACCGTACAGTTTATAGTTAGTTATATAATATAACAGGTAAAATGGAAACGCTATGTCAGGAGTATAACTTTGAATCATATTGTATAATTCTATTCCTGAAAATGTTAACATAGACGCATACCTAATTCTGTTGAAGCATTTGCAAGAATTTATGTTTTATAAGTAGAATCTCTTCAGGTTTTGGTATGTAAGTCAAACCCTCTTAGTCAATGCTAATGGATATGTTGAAGTGTAATTTTGGGATGACGACTAAGATGTAAATAATATCCTATAGTCGATTCTTGTCAATGCCTATTCCATTCTTTGATTAAACCAGTTAGTAGATATGCACATACACAAATATACATATACAAATATACACATACACACGCTCTCAAGCATAAATCATAAATTAAATTCTGTTAAACTTTTCGATAGATTAACAAGTTTATTAAAACATAATGCAGAGTAATGAAAAATAATCAAACTTAAGTGAAATGGTTTACCTTTTTTAGGAGAATAGGCTCCCGGCAGAGGAGGATTAGCACTCATTTCTTGCTCCATTTTTGCTTGAATCGAGTTCAACTTGCTTTCGCTAGATTTATACTGGCAATAGAATCCTATTTCAGAAACTTCAACGATAAACACCTCTTTATAATCGGTTTTTCTGTCAACTGTTTTGTCTTCTTCAATAGTGTCTGGTTTTTCTTCTTTCTCTTCATATTTCTGAAGATAAACCAAGTAAATAATTTAAAAAAAAAGGAAATTATATCATTATATGAACCTGTATAAGTAACATACCCAAACTCCATTTGCTTTGGCTGTATTTTTCGCATTGTAAAGATCCTTAGCATATCTTGAGTTTTCACCAGAAGTGTGTATCCTGGCAAGACCAGCTTCAACCAGAGCAACCGAAAGATTAACATTATCAATCCATAACCAGCCAATAAAGTTTCCATTCCTGTCGATTCCTTCAACTTGAATTTCAACCTTTAAACAAATTTAAGCGTTAACCTTTGAAGGAAACTTTTCTACATATGTTTGTTAACGCCATTATACATTTCTGGCCGATAACTTGGATTGAAAGGATAAATATTAATATGAAAAGGGAAAAAGAGACCTTAAATAAATGTTAAACTAGTGGAAAATTTTTAACAAAAAGCCATTAAGTCTCCAAACTAAAACAGAAATTGAAAATATTTTCAATTTCTGTTTTAGTTTGGAGACTTAATAAGGGCTTTTTGTTGGAATTTTTCCTCTAGCTGAAAGGATAATATTTTTTAAGAAAACTTTAATTTTCTCATGATCTTTATATTTTTATTTCTGATCCAATCTTTTAGCATTATCTGATGTCAATCCCTATAAAACAGGCTAAAAGCCTATTTATTTTCACTGATAGATGTATTATTAATTAGAATTAAATTACACGGTTTAACATTTTTTCTTTTAAGTTTTGGGAACATGTTCTTTAAAACAAAGCAATCTATTTTACAAGATTCCGAGATACCATATTTCCAACATGCTCTATTCTTCCCTCCAAGCCTGAGAATTCCACAGAAGTTTTTTTCCCCGTTATGTTAACCAAAAGTTTTATTTTTCTTTCTTTTGAAGAAATCAAGATATTTTCCCATTCATTATCACAATTTTTATTTTCCAATTGATTATTATAGAATAAAAACTCACAAATTTTGCTTTGTGATGGTTTTAAATCCACTCCTTTTGGATTTAATTGAATCCAGTAAGGCAAGATGAAAATTTTATTAATGTAACATTACAGAAAAAAAGGACTTCAATATAAAGATTAGAAAAAATTGTGTAACTAGAATAAAAAGTAGATAAATAGCTTCAACCTCATATTAAAAAAATATTCAGACGTTAAATTTTTTTCATTTTTATATATTTGAATACTTAAGCACAATGTACAATTGAAAAATGTACCCCACTCCTCCCTACATTAAAGATTAATTTCATAAAATGATTTTTAATTTGAAATATTACCTCTCTTTGCATACATCTTTCTCTTGTAAATTGCAATGCAGCCTCTTCGGTATTAACCGCAGCATTTTTATCACAACGAACTTCAATTCCTATAAAAATAAGAATTAAATAAATAAAACTGTGAAATTGTATCTAACAATATCATCTATAAGATTTCATCTCGACCAAATAAAAAATTACTGAACAGTAAAATATTTACAAACCTGATAAAAGGAAGGTAATGAGATGAGAATCCTTGGGGACATACAACCTCATTCTTGAACCGTTAACGACAAACTCTACTAGAGCTTCGATGCGTGAATATCTCGATATATGAGGGAGTAAATTTTTGGCCTTGGATGGATCCTAATAAATTTGTTTAAATGCTTAGTAAAATTTTGTCAAATGGTTTAAAAAATAATATTAGAATAAAATAATCGAACAACAAAGCGAAACTTACAGATGTGATATCGTTAACCCTATGTACAGGTATATCCTTCTTGGCATGAACACCTTTCAAACTCTTGGCAGCTTTGTTTTCAGCAGCCAGAAGTGCGTCATAAGCAGAAGCTCTTTGGTCATCGTTTTGCCTATAACGCACTACAGTAGCGAGCCCTTTGCTAACCATTGCTTCAGCAACATTTCTACAATGTCATATTCAATAATTATTTCATATCATAATTTGATATCAGTAACAAACTTTTTTTTATTAAAGGGGTTTGATGATTTCTTAGTAACACAATCAGTGAAATTTATTTAAATGTTTTCAGATCTGTGGGCATATTGGAAATAAAAAAATAAAACTTACACATTAGAAATGGTCACAGTACAGCAGATTTTTTCAGGGAGGGTGTCTCTCACAGGCTGAATATAATCCACAGTTACGTTAACTTTCTTTCCAATAAGCTTCTTCCTAAGGAATTCCCTTGCTTCGAACATCCATGGTATATCATAAAGTGGTCGGACTCTTCCTCCACGTGGTCTTTCTGTAGCTCTTTCCTCAGGAGCGACATTCCTTGAAAAAAATATAATAATAAAAAACAGGATATCACATAACTTTTTTAATACTAATAATTATTAAAGAAAACTTTATTAATTTACTATGGAGATACCCCCTTTGTTCCTATTGCATAATTGTTATATTATATATTTTTCTTTCAATTGAAAGCACAAAAAAAAAAAAAAAAAATCAAATCAAATCTTTCTTTCCAACTAATTCAATTCTACATACAAAGATTGAAGAATAAATTCATAAAATATTTAATTAATTAGGAAGAATGTAGAATATTACATCGTGATCACAATCACAACAATCATATAATAGAGATATGAGAAATTTTAAAGGTTACTTGGCATTTGTAAATGTGATATACCTTTAGCAGGTGATAGTGTAAAACCATATATATTAAATACCATACAGAGAAAATAAATAAAATATTTTTTTTTTTTCAAGAAATAAACTTACGTTTCCCTGGGAGGTCTAATACTGGCTAAAAATATTTTCTTCACTGTTCCATTTGGAAGTTTCACCATAAGAGCATCCCCATTGACAACTTCTATCACCGTACCAGAAAATTCACGATCACTAATCTGTCAAAGATCAAAAACAATACATTAATTTCCTTTTTGCCTATTATTAGCCAAAATAAAATGTCTAAGCATTAAAAATAACTACCACAGGAGGAGGAACCCAATCCTTCCAGATCCTGAGTCTTTTTTCTTTTGCCATTTTTTCAGCTTGACGTAATTTATCAGCATCAGCTTTTTTCATCTTAGATATGGACCAATCGACACAGTGAGCATAGCCTACTTTAAGTAACTCTTCGGCGATATTGCCTTTCTGCAATAAAAAATATTCATTCATTTAATTAACAAAGCAATGGTTAAACTTTTGATAATATAAACAAATTGCATTAAATATGGTGAGCATTGCTGACAGCACTCACACTACTGATATATTTGTTCTATTATTATTTCTTCTACTAAACAATCATACATCAGTTTAATTTATTATCTAAACGCATTCTGTATTTAGTAAAATTGCAGGTACTTGTGTACATATCACACGGTGGGAGTGGGGGCAATGTTTGCCGCCTGGCGGCAAATCTTTTCTCTTCAAAATATCCGAAGGGAGGCGATCTCAGATTCAAATAAAAATAGGAATGTAATAATATTGGAAATAAATCAATCGAAGTAATAACAATATAATTTATTATATAACATATTATAAAATAATGTGGTATATAATGTAAATGAATATGATAATGAGATCAATAAATACTGCAATAGATAAACGATTTAAAATTAAAATAATTATTTAGAAGTATAAGTATAATAAATAAATAATAAGTATATTTAATCATAAATAATAAGTGAAGGATGTAAACAAATATAATAATGACATTAATAAATAATGGAACATATATAAAATATTTAAAATTCAATAAATTATTTAAAAACATAACATTCAATCGCATTTGGGTGGAAAATGGGTTGCTATACAGTTCAACATGGATTAAAAACAGTCTATTTCCATCAACCTGATGTTGTTGCCATATAAATTCTGATAAATAAGAATTTATCTCCAAAACTTACGATTTCGAACGTATAATTTCATTTGATGGGAGTTGCTACATTTCCTATTTTTCTGTAAAATGTTTTTTTCCTGACAAAAACGAATAGCATCTTCCTCAGTTCTTGGCAAATCCCAAATAAGCATTGTGCTGTAACTAAAGAACACTAAACAACAAAATATCGACATTATTTTGTATTATTAACAAAGAACAACTGAAACACAACAACGCTCGAACAGAGTAGTAAACAAACAATGATGGCCTTCCAAAATGTAAGGTTATCCAAGGTAACTGGTAGAAATGTAACTGTTATAAAATGTAACCGCTCGGCCATTGCCCCCACTCCCACCGTGTGATATGTACACAAGTACCAAATTGCATAAAAACATAAGTTATCAGAAGAAATATTTATAATTAAGAAATATTGAAATGAACAAGCATAATTGATCCAAAAACGACAGTTTACTACAGTCTAAGTTTACTTACAGGATGAATAATTGTTCCAACAAAGTTATTGTTGTTGATGGAATCCAAAACTATTTCAACATCTTGGTGAAGCAATCTTGTTTCAGTGAAATATTTCGCTTCATCGGCAAATTCAACCTTAGTGTTATGATCGGGTTTACCGTCAGTATCAAGCTTGAAGCCTGGGCACTGAAAAGAAAATAATAAGCAAATGAAAACTTTTTTCAAGAATGAAAAGCAACGAAGGAAAGCCTGAACAAACACGAGAGCCTTCGTTCCACTTTGCTATAATGGATAAAAACGTAATAATAAAAAGACTTCTTGAATCCAAAGTTTAAATGCCGATTTTTATTGACAAACTTTCCACATACACACACGGTCTACATCAATTAAAGCTTATGGTTTTACAAGAATTAGTTTGTTACTAACTAGTTTTTATGTCGCATTAACTATTTTTTTTTTGTGTGTGTGTGTGGTAAACTACCTCTGAAATGACCTTAATGGTAGTAGGTTATCTGTCAGCTTCTTTATTACAATGAAAAGTTTGCTATGGCTGAAAGGAATCTTAATTTCTTAATAAATTTTGTCTAAATTGAAATTTAAACCGTCTTCTTTATTAGTAAAAAAAAAGTTAAAACTTTATAGATGGCCAAGGTGAAACATGAAATGAGGTTTGAAACAGAAAAAAATAAAGAATACTTTAATGGTCTTATTTTATAAACATTTACAATAAAAATCTAATGTAAAGCATAACAAAAAATAAACAAATGAAATAAATTTATTTTTTATTTAAAATATTAGTAATATAATAATGATTTCAAAATTACCCTGATTCCAGACATCATTAAAGTTATGTAAGTGAAGTCTGGCAAGAGGAAGGCTCTCACAGTAGATCCATCTCTTACATGTTCAATAATGGCTTTTATCGGCTTGCCTTCTGCCTTGTCAACAAAGTTCATCATTTTATCTCCTTCCACGGACCATTTTATCTGCCTCACGTGGCTCTAAAACAGTATTTTTGAAATTATTGTGTATTAATTATCTGAACAAAACTATCTAGAAGTCGCTTGGGTTGGTTGTAAAAAAAATAAAAAGGGTACACCATTTTATTAATTGATTTACACATTTTTCAAATTTTATTGTGGACAATTGGTTGACCCTAAATATAATTGAAGAAGTTCAGAAAAAAACACAGATGAGAAACAATTCATTTTTAAGACATCATTTTTGCCCTTTTCATGGTTAAGTAAAACAAGATAACAATGAAAATATATAATAATTAATAATTTATATATAAAATGATTTGAAGAAGAGTGAAGCTTCTCATATCCCTCCTTTTCTTCATACATGATGTTGGGTTAAGATCTTAATACGTGCTGTACTATTTTTTTTTTTTGCTTATATATTTTAATACAAAGCTATATGTTTAAAAAATAATTCTTGCATTTGTTTCTCATAATTCAATTTAGAATTCATAAATAACAATGTTCATAAATAAATACAATTTATAATATGCTGTATATATAAATATACATGCTTATCAATAAAATAGAGCCAAAACTCAAAAAGAAACATTAACATTTATTAGAATGCAAATGGAAAAAACCATAAGCAAAGCCTCATGTTTCAAATTAAAACAAACAATTACCAGTCGATGTTTCGCCTATTCAGGCATTATCAAGACACAAACAAGAGTAAGATCAATCACATCTCAAAGAAGATGTGCACTACATACTAAACGAATAACCGCCCACATAGGCTCATAACCTGAGACCGCACCTCCACCCCAAGACGTTCAACCCAAAACTGTCAAAACATGCTTATGTTTACGTTCATGGTTATTTTGTTTTACTTAGTGATTATACAGGCCTTGGACTGAAGCATCACCACACGTCGTAAATAAGTTCACCAGTATTAGTTTGTTTTCTTCTTTGACCACACCCCCAAGCAACCCACATATTTACTTAATAATTAATATAGCCAACTTGTCTCATAATGGCGGGATTATTAACAATACCAGTAAGCACTCTAATTTACCAGCTTTTGAGCTTATAATTTAACATTTAATATTGAGAAAGTATTATTGCTATTATTACAGAAAAAAGTAGTATTGCTATTGGTTAACCAATTATCTTCGATAGCACAACCAAAAGTAATTGATTTTAGATTTGAAATCATTATTTAAAATAAATATCAAAGGAATATTGGCAGACTAATCTTTTCATAGTGAATATTCAATCACATACCTACAGGTTGGTAAGTAGTTTTCTTCAATTTAAAAATTCCTCCCTGAATATTAACCATTTGTAATAACCAATATTCAACCAACAAACATAAACTTCTCCCCATTACAGATGAAATTACTAGAAAATGTGATAATAGCTTATCTCTGAAAAGTAGCACCTGCATATCTTTGATTTCAGGCTTATCTCCAGTAAGTGATAAAAAAACTAGTCTTATTTTTGAATGTGATAACGAAGGCTATTGTAGAAAAATAAGATGATTGGTAGTTGGGAAAGCGAATTTCGAATAGTTGGTAGTTCCAAGATTTATTAAAGCTTAATAGTAAGAGATGGTTTGTCAGCACCCAAATTAAAGTTACTATTCTTAGAATTGGAAACGTCTAAGATCTCAGGTGAAAGTAGCTGCTTAATTGATAAGAGCAACCTGACATTTGTTTATACTAAATAAAATAGCGAAGAAACATTCATGAAAACAGCTTTCAAGGCGTGTGTAATTAGTCATAAAAATTACAAGATTTAATTGTAAATAATTAGTAAGATTCTTTTTGTATAATTCAAAAGGAACTATAAGAAGCATTATTTTTTCCTAATTGTGGACAGATAGAATTAATTTGAAATGGTCATAAATTTGTTTGACCATCTGAAGATTTGTCAAGAATGAATGATAACAATTTACCGAATAGTATTTTTCCCAAACAATACTTGGAAAAATGGGTTGACAGATTGATGTAGAGATAATATTTCTCACAATGCGAAGAATCTGTTAGTCCAAAAGGAAGGGACCAGCAAAAGGGAATTAGGAATTAACAGATTTGACTCAAGATGGGTAGTAAAGGGAGATAACAATATAATAACAACATTATCTTGGACCAATCGAGTCCAGCAAACCACTCAACACATTAACAAACAATTACAGATAAATCATTATTGGTTTGTAATAGGAAAGAACAAGGAACTGTAAATAATTCTAATAAAATTAAAACAGTATAAAGCCTTACGAATAAATCACCAACAAAAATGAATTCTTAATAATAATAATAATAAATTATGAAAGCATAATAATTTTATAGCTTCATTTTAATATATATATATATATATATATATATATATATATATATATATATATATACCAGCATTTTTAAAAAGTTAATTATCAACCCAAATAAATTACCACTTGGAGATATATATATACTCATTAACGTCTTTTTAGTGAAATTTCATACAAAAATATTGTATACTATACCAAATAATGATTAACAGGCATAGATGTGAATAAACATTAAAAAAATAAACACATGTTAAAAATATTTATTAGCTTTGAAAAAATAATTTTGTTATAGAAATTGAGAAATGATATATCCAAACAGAATACAAAACCACAGTAATACAGATAGTAAAATATGGAAGGAAAGAAATCAATAAAAGGTAATATAAAATAAAGTAAATTAATGAAAAACTCACGCTTGCATCTTCAGCCCATTTCCCTTTTTTTGCTGCTTTTGCTTGTTCCTGCAATTCTGTTAATTGTTGAAGAAAGGGGTCTTTACTACCAGCGATGGTCCTCACAGAAACTAACCCTTCTTTCACCAATAACTCATTAATATTTTCTCTTGGGCCATCTGAAAAACTACACTGTCAATCCAAAGCCTAAGGCAAGGCAAACAGAATGGAAAGACATTTATATCACAGGATTAAACTTACTAGGAGGATCAAAAAACAGGGTCCCATAATCTCTGGTTTGATTGGCAGCTTTCTCTTTAGGTGTTGTAAAGAGGACATACTGGCCAATCAATTTTTTCCTTAGGAATTCCCTCGCTTCCCAAGCATAAGGTTCATCTTCATCAGGATTTCTATGAAAACAAATGAGTATGTAACTATAAAAAAAAACGACCAAATAATAAACAAAAGCTAGTTACTTACGGGCCTGGAGCTTGAGGTCTTTTAGCAAGCTTAGGAGCAATCAAAGATGTCAAACTCAGAGTCTTTTCAGGAGGAGGTCCACCTTTGGGAACTCCTCTGATAACTACTGTGTCTCCAGATAATACCTGTTGAGATTGATAAAAAGAAATGCATAAAAAATGACATGCTTAAGTTATATAACAAGGGAAGAAGAGGGACTGTAACCGATATATTCATTTTAGAAAAAGGAGGAGTGAAAGCAATAATTACGTAATTATGAAACAAACTGTACTTTGGCTCATTTATCAGTAATTCCACTCCAACAAATAATTATATTTAAATTAACATGAAGTAAAATAAGTAAAAATAAGCTGATTCAAAAATATCCTGAAGATAAATAGAAATACACAAAAATGTATCATCCTAACCATACCATATTTTAATTACTAACACAATAACTTAAGAAAAAACAAAACTAAACAAAACCCATAAGGATTTCCTAGAGTGGGTTATAGAAAAATTAACAAAATAGTACATCTAAGACATACTGTAAATCAAATAGATCCATTTATAAGAAATGTTAACTGTTAAGAAACTGTATTATAAAGATAATAAATACTATATACAGATATTTAGTTTTTTAATTATAAGAAAATGTACATTGTTAAGAAACAGCAGAGCCCTGGTTTAAATAAAAAAATATTACATTTTAGGAGTAAACTAATAAAAGTAACAGATTATTAATGAATCAAGAAATTATCATGACAGGAAGTTTAGAAGGGAGGAAAATTAAAATAATTTCCTGTAATAAAGCTTGCCATGATCTAAATATTTATAATATATCCTAAATCGTGAAAAAAACTGTTTAATTATTAAAATGACTTCAATACAATACAATAGTGGATATACAATTCGAAATTCCCTTTGATTTTGATTTTTTTTAAAACAGCCCTCGGTCAAAGGATTCCGCTGTTGGTCTCTTGCCCACAAAGGTGCTCATTGTGACTAGCGCTTTGTTTAGCAATGTTCGAGTTAATGATTATGGCATTTACAACAAAATAATGAAACTCTTTGATAGTAACAGAAACAAGTGAAAACTAAACCACCAACATACAACAATGTGGTTTGTAACTAATGGGATAGAACTTTCTCATTGTTGAAGATACCTACCTATAAATAAGTAAATTATTAATTTTTAAGAGTATTAAACGGACTCACTTGTTTTACAATCCCCCTATTTAAAGTGGGAGGTTGTTGTTCAGTTTGGGGTTGTTGAGGAGCACTCATTTTAATTGATTATTGGAAAGATTTTACGAAAAAAATAAACGAAGATGGCCTGCTTTAGATAAAAAACGCCGTCTAACTCTTTTTAAAAAATGGATCGTTCAGAATCAAGAATGTAGATCAAACAACACGTTTTCATATTAACGAACACCTCATTGGACTGACTTCAAACGTGCCAAGGGGCGAAAGGTGGTGATGATGTGGCTGCAATCCAGACTGAAATGTGTACTAGAAAATTATCACATCCCTCCTCCCGTACATTGTTACTAATAAATACCTAATTTTAACAATTTCTTTAAAATATTCTAACAAGGACTAGTTTTAAGCAAAAATATTTAGATTGCGTAAGAAAAAATCAATTATTTTCTCTATTATGCATTTTAATAAATCGTTTAATAAAAATTATTATAAATAATTAGTAAATATTTTTAAAATAATTTTTGATCATGAAAAACTGCTTTTAAATTTTCAATATAAATTAATTTTCACAGGTCTTTGGAAAATAGGCAGTGAATGTGTCCAAGGCTGCCATATTTGTTCGTGTAGGCCAGTTTCATGGCTTGGTGTGAGTTCGCGTGAATTGTGTTTGTGTTTTAGTGCCGATGTGAAGTTTATTGATAAGATTTTAGTTTGAATGCGTCGTTTTTGTAATTAAAAGACGTTTCGCAATGACTCAGTTTTTACCACCTAATCTCCTGGCATTATTTGCCCCACGCGAATCTATACCGTTTTTGCCTCCCGCAGCCAAATTACCTCATGAAAAGAAGAATAGAGGCTACCTGGGAGTTGGAAACTTCCTAGACTTTTTTGAAGTATGTAATGTGTATTTTCAACTTAACTCATAAGCTTAGATGTTCTGTATAGAGCCACAGTTAATTTCATTATTTTTGCTTGTAGGATCCAACTGAGACTCCTCCTCCTAAGAAAGTTGAAACTAGAGATGAACGCCTTGAAAGAAGAAGACGAGAAAGGGCAGAACAAGTTGCCTATAAATTGGAACAAGAAATTGCTGTTTGTATGTTATCAGTAATAACATTTATGTTAGTTAATATTTATATTGATGGTGTATTTATATCTTTATTACCATGCAGTTAAGCGTGAAACGTGGTAAAAAAAATAAACAATGTAATTATCTTCTACTCTATGGCATGTATATTAAAGTATAGTAGAGCTCTTAGATAATTCAAAGTGGAAGGGACCAATGGAAACATTTAAATTATGAAATGAGCGCTCGCTTTAGATAACAAATTTTGGGGGTTTCTTCAATCATTTATATAACACCGTCTTTCCAAACATTTGCAGCTAATTGGTTTATACCCCGACCTTTACTACCTACAGACTTAAAGGTAATGGATTTTATTTCATTAAAACTGTCGAACCGATTGGCACTTGCTTTAAAATCAAGTAGCTCCTAAAACGTCCTGCGAATTCTTCTGCCTTTGTTCGAACAAGGGGCATGTTTATGGAATGTTTCAAACATTTATGTGATGCTACCATTTTCATAAAGGGTTGGATCCAGGTGATAAAAGTTTTGAACTTGTTCAAGGACTTTATCATCAAATATGTAGACACACATATTACTCCTTAGGCATCTTCGCAACCCTCATTACTTTTGTTTATGACCATACTGATCTTCAGCAGTCTATCTATTGATAAATTAATGTTGTACTGAAGATTCCTGTCATCTTCTGAGCAAATACTGCGTTATCGGATAATGCAAGTTGTGAGAGGCTCACTTGTCTAATTTCCTCCCAGCGTATTGAGTAGCTGAGTTTATAACTAAAATCAACAAAAGTGGACTAAGGCTCAGGATTCCCGTTGTTTCAATTTCTGGAGAAGAGAAGTCACACCTCTGGTTTTCTTGTATAGACTTTCAACTACCAGTATATGACCTTAATCGATTTTTGTATCTATTAAGGCCTTCGAGATATCCGTCTTCCTTACTCTGCTATTACGTTGTTGTTGGGTCCATATATAATGATAATAGTTATAAGAACAACTCTTTCTTTCACATCTACCACCATCAGTCGATTGCTTGAAAGTTTCCATCCTTTGATCACCATATTCATTAAGGTTTCCTAAAATATAAACCTATGCCTGAACTGGCTATTCTATTTTCAGTGGTCCCTAAATGGAGCAGGATATTATCACTAATCTTTTTTCTCCCTTTCCTCTTCTCTTAAGTTTAGTTATTGCCAGGAAAGCAATATTTGCCTTCTTTTTCTCTTCAACCAGCTCGTACTCCATCCTCCTCCAGCTTCGCACGTTTCATATTGCAATTTTAATCTGCTTTCCTCGCCATGTTAAATTTTATAAAAAGCTGTCCAACCTTATCTCTATTTCTTGTGATGGGCAGGTTATCAGCCTCTCGGGTCCTAGGACGGTCTAGGGGCTGTCCTTTAAGGTGACCAAACATTCTTTTTCCTGATAGGCTCTCTTAGAGAAGATTGCCCCTGGGTGTTCTGTAGTTGATCTTATGTTAAGTAAGTATAAGCGCTTAGGTTACTCGTTTACTGAAACATGGTAACCTGTGGGTGCTCTTGTCCCAAAATATCTCCATGGATCAGTTACCTGCATACATCCTTACTCAAATATTAATAGATGCAAATTTCATCATGACTTACATTTTATTTTTTTGTGATCAAACAGTACTAATGACTTTTTTCTATTCTCTAGGGGATCCTCTCAGTATTGCAAATGCCACTACAGATCCCTACAAAACGCTGTTTATTGCCAGAATCGTAAGTTTTTTAAGTCTACCTCATAATATTATTAACCTTCCATTGCACGATTGTCCTAGGTTTTAATGGCTCAAAAAGAATTATTTATTCTGAGAAACCTATAAAAAATCCCAATTTAAAAAAAAAGTCCATATATATTTAATAAATGAGAATTATGTATATTATTAAGAACTAGTTGGGTTTGAAATGTTTTTTTTATAAATGAAAATTTAAAATAGCATTAATTGCATTTTCAACATGTAGTATCAGGTATATGTACATTGTAATACATTAAACTTTAATAGTAGTAATTTCTCTTTACATGGTGGCTATCAAAGATATGTAATAACATAGCTACTCCCTACTTTAGTTTAAAATTGATTTATTTTATTTCTGCCTCTCTTAATAAATAATACGTAATTAATTTCATTTTCAGAACTATGACACTTCTGAATCCAAATTGCGAAGAGAATTTGAAATGTATGGACCCATCAAGAAGGTAATCAATCACTATCATTTTAAAAACTATATTATGATGACCTGGTTTTGTTCTCAAGTATGTATTTCATATCATATTTGACGTAATAATCAGGAATATTATATTTATTCTTTTGTTAATGAATTAGTATTGTTTTTCAATATTTAATTGATTAACAATAATTGACAAAAGAAACATGTTTTTTTCAAAACATCGTTGACTTTTTCTGGTCCAAATTAAAGTCCCAGTTTAGTAAAACGTTTAGACTTATTTCATCCCCTTCTATAATAAACGAATATTCTGTTCTGCAATAAATTAATGAACATTTTTAGAATAAAAAAATATTCCTCACTAGAGGCTGTTTACTGCCTGGTTCCTTAGATTTTATTGAGACTTATCCAAGGCTCAGTCGAAACTTATTTGCATTTTGTTAATCAAGTTTTTACCGGTTTTATTCAAATCTCTGATAGTTCAATTTTATAAAGCCTTGTCGTTGTAGCGATGTTATTATATTAGGATTATAAGCCTGAAATAGAGAATTAGTATTATTGTATATATAGTTGTATTAAAGAACTGCGCCACTGAAATTTCAATTTGTTTTTATTTTAGCTAGGATGGTCATTTTTTTATGTAATACGGAAAATATATAGTTCAAATAATAAGGCCTTAAGCCATGACTATTTCGGCAACCTCCGAAATTCAGGGGTCATTAAAGACTCACTCTGAGTTTGGCCTGATGTTCTACAAATACCTGGCCACACATGAGTATGGAGATAGGGCTCTGAAAATCATGCGTCATTAAACGAGTCTACTGAAAAGCAAATGGGGGTTTACAGATATAAATTGAACACAAAACAATCCATGGGAGAAATAATTCTGGAAATAGAGAAGTATGGTATCTCTGTTACGGTTTGTTCCACATTACAAAGGTAAAATAAAATATTACATGGTGATGACTAAGAACTTATAGTTATATCCCACACAAATTGATTTAGCTCCGTGTTGCTAATATTTACAGTGAGTTGAAATGTTAGTATAGCATTTACAATTATGGGTATGAAATTAAAGTTTTTGAACTAACTTTATAAGTGTTACCAGTCTTAATTTGGCATAATATTCTTTTAGCTAAGTGTATGATTTCAGAAAATCACTCAATATTTTTTTATTGCATTCTTCCTGTTGCTAAGCATATCTTCTTAAATAAAAGGTTCATCTTTTAGTTTAATGGAGCAAGTAATTCATATCGATTTGCAGGTAATGCCTAACAGCATTAAAAGATTACCATTACAATAATTTAGGTATAATTTTAATTGTTAAAATTAAAAACAAAAATTAGTTGATGAAGTTTTTAAAATCTCATGTAATTTATGAATAATTATAAAACATCGATTTATAAGTAGCTATGAAAACCTGATATTGTTCTCAAGTATAATATCATTTTATATTTGGCGTAATAATCAGGAATATCAAAGTCTTTTGCTAATTGTCTTCCTGTTTTTTAATATTGATTTAATATACAGGAATTAGCAAGAGATATAATTGATTTTGTTTTCTTCCAATAAATCCAATTTTTTAAACATTTTTGCAATATCTTGATTATTCTGCAGTTTGCTGTGCAAATAAAATATGGCATAACAAAATAAGCCCTGTTCCACGCTTCTGCTTATTCCTCTTTTCCTTCCTTTATTACTTACCTGGCACACACTTATCTTTCCTGTCAATTATATTGAGATTAATGAATGACTTTACAATATTCTGTATTTGAAAACCATGCACAGTGGAGTGTCGATTATCCGAACGTTCAATTAACGGAACTTTTTTATGTTTCCAAATGTAATTTTAATTAATTTGATCAGATCATCAAGTTACTTATTTGTATTGTTAAAATTACTGATTCAATCACTATGTATGCAAATAATCTTTAAAGTGAGGCGGGGAGTTCCAGTTGAAAAAAGCGAAAAGTGAATTGTAGGAAGATGCTGTTTACACTTGGTTTTTGCAACAATAGTCCTCTGGTCAGCCCATATCAGGGCCCATTTTGTGTGAAAAAGCGTTGGAATTAAACATTAAGCTTGGAGGTGACCTGACATTTATCCCAAGTTCTGGTGGGCTGAAAAATTTCAAATTGCGGCATGGGATTGGGCAAATTGGAATTCCCGGTGAAAAATTAAGTGCCGGTGCTCCAGCAGCAGTTTCTTTTTCCCAGAATTTTGAAGAACTATCTCGAATATGATTTGGATTTTGTTTACTATACGGATGAAACGGGCCTCTTTAGGAAAGATTTACCATCTAAGTCGTTGGTATCTCGAAAAGAAGCTGCTCCTCCTGGTTACAAAATGAGCAAAGATCGTGCACACCATGATGCACATAAATAAACAATCATGCTTTTTACAAACTTTTCATAATTAGATTTTCCTTTCACGCATGTTTATATATATATTTATTTTTTATTGAATTTCTATTATCCAAACCACCCCTGACAACATTAGTTCACATAATCGATGCTCCTTATATGTTATAAGACTCTTTAGGGTTTTTTTATTTTATTTTCCTTTTTCTTTATTCATCTTAAGATTTGTTATGTTTTCAGATTGTCCTTATTCATAATTCAGTAAATGGAAAACCTAGAGGTTATGCCTTCATTGAGTACGAACATGAACGGGATATGCATTGTAAGTACTTTGATTATTAATATTTATTTTTTTAAATATTGCTTTATCATCAATATTAAAATTGGGAAAATCATTTTAACAGAGAAAAGAAAATTAATTCCTATAAGGTACTTTGTTTTTATCTCTTATTAACTATCTCTTTTTCTATTCTAAGGTGTGTTAGAAAAATTGGTAAGTATTACTATGAACTATAGAATGGGATAAGGGGGAATTGAAGTTATCTATCTATTATTTTTTAAAAATACATATTAATTATGGCCTAATAATAGTTTTCTTGTTTCTGGGTCCAGTTTGGCGGTGATGTGTTGGCTTCTTAGTATGCCTCTTGATTCCACATTGATCGTGATCTCACATTCATTTGATAGGTTTGTATGTCTGGTAAGACCCAACATACAACACTTTGCGTATATTACCAAAATAGATTTTAATGACCTTTTTGTTTACCTTAACAATTCCATTCCCTATTCCTAATTAAATTATTATCTCATAGTGTCACAGAAAAAAAAAATCATGAGGATCGGTAAATATTTTGCTACTCAGTTTTATGTTTTAAGATGTTTTTTTGTTTAATTTTAATTTATTGGTGAAAATAAATATTGCTTACAAAATTAATAAAGAAAAGGAAAACAATGGAAGTGAGTACATTGCAAGATGCAGTTTGCACCCATGCAATGGAAATGCTATGGTAGTTGCTTACCTCAGGTATAAACGGTTTGTATGGTTCCAGTAAGGTTTATACTTATAGTACTGATAGTAGGGCTATACTTGAGTAATTTATAGTTCCATAAATATACTATTATTTAAATAGCCTAAATTGCGCGAAAACCGTAAGTAATGCGCACCAGGTAATATATGGTCAAATAAATTGTCGAGGAGAGGAAGGACTTTAGTGTCTGGTCTTCGTTGGTATCGATTGTGGTTACTGTTCCCCCCTTCTCCGGTAGGTACACGCATCACCTTACCTTCTTTATCATTTAAATAGTTCAGTCACTCTGTGGGATCTGTACTTTTAATTAATTTCATGTTTGAAGATTTTTGTTTCAACACTCAATGTCTATCTTGAAAACTTGCAATTATTCAGAGACATAAAGGATATTTAATTGTTCATGAAAGAATCTTTAGAGAATATGCCACTTGTTTTCTGGTTAAAATAAGGTCATCTATGAATTCCAAATTTATTGTTTTAGCAAGGTAGCCAACAGCCTTTATAATATGAAAAGCAGGCTGTAAATCTTTCTTACGGCACTCATTATATAACAGAATTGGTTTGTCCCTTTTTTTTAATTTGATTTATTATTTTTAAAATAAGGGGGTATGGAATGTTTCAAATCTACTAATCTTTTTAACTTTTAAAAATTATTATTTGTATTTAATGCCTATCTAAGCGATACCTGGTCCCAACACAACCTAAGCTAGTGAAGAACGTGTCGTCATTTGACTTAATGTGCCAAATTAATGTTCTTTTTTTCCTATTTTTGTGGCTGTCCTGGCACTTTTTTTTAAATTGCATATTCTTTGATCCAGTTGCTTCCTTGTTTTGTCTTAAATGTAGAAATGAAAATGTCTCTTAGCATTTTAATTCACACAATTCTGTGTATTTGTGGGATTTTGGCAATTCTGGGGAGGTGGTTTGAGTCAGACAGAACACACTATTGTATTTTTTTTTTTAGTCATTTAGTAAATTTTCAAGGGTTTAGAAATAAACATTATTCAAGACAAAAATACTTTTTAACTGAATATTCAAATTTATCGTTTTGACTCGAAAAAAAGTAATATGTTATTTAAAGTGCCAATACTAATTTGTAATAAATAACTATTTACATCAGTTAAGAAGTACTTATACAATTTGCAATAAAAAAATACTGATTAAATTATCATTGTTGAAAAATGGTAAATACAATAATTATTTCTCATTTCAAATTAAATGTCTGGACTCTAAAAATTGGCTCTAATTTGTTTTTTTAATGATTTTTCATTCATGTGGCATGAATATTTTATGCCCTTGATGGTGCTTCTCATTTTTATTAAGTTCTTCATAGTGGAATTATCGATAACAATGTTTACAGTCGATTTTTAAACAATCATATATACTACTTTATTTCCTACCATATTTCTTATCGTCAGTACAGATCCTTTCTATCCTTTATTTGTGCATTACTATTTCATATAATTTGTTGTCCTCGTAAGTAAATCATCACCGTCATCATGGCCTAAGTATATTTTATTTAAAATTCATCTTTATTGGTCTCATGAAATTGCTTGTTTTTACATAGACATCTTAAGAGTGAACTTGATCAAAATTGTTTATTATTTATTAACTTTTATTATATTTTTTTTGTGGTAAGTATAAAATGGATGAGGTAAGTTGCAGGAAAAACGGGTGTTTATTTTAATGACTCATACATTTTTTGATGAACTTTACAGCTGCATACAAACATGCAGATGGGAAAAAAATTGATGGCAGAAGAGTCCTGGTGGATGTAGAAAGAGGCCGTACAGTTAAAGGATGGCTTCCAAGGCGACTAGGTAATGATTTGTTTATATCGATCAATATTTTTTGAATTGCAAAATATTTTGAGTAACAGTGTTTGTTATCATTCATCAGCTAAGTGATTTACTTGAGGTCATCTTAGCGATAGTACTAACTGAAAATGTTTAATCATTTATTGATATATAAATTGTTATGGCCGCTCAGTTTTAAAAAAAATAACATGTTCCGTAAGGGTAACAGGGATTGCACCCTTGTACAGCTTTCCCTATAGAAACTGATCTCTGATAGGCTGCTGCCTTAATCTGACTCAGATAATTTTTCTTTACAGAAAATTACCTACCAGGTTAAATCTTGAATTGTAAAATCAAATATATACATGGACGTCAGATATAATACCAAATGCTAGGTTTTTGAAACTTTTATATTGAAGAAATAAAACCAGTAAACAAGAAATACACAAAAAAACAAAACAAGAAATACATCAAATTACTTACAAAAAAAAAAAATGAAATACATTAAGAATTCGTTAAATACAATAAACCATATGATACTTTAAAAAAAAAGGAATTTATACAATAATTAAGTTTAATTGTGCAATTAAAATGAAATAAAAATGTCTATAATACCCTGGTCAGGCGGGTTTCTTGATGGAAGTGCTGGTCAGGCGGGTTTCTTGATAGAAGTTACTTCCTGGTTTAAATGCATTGAACACACTGATAAACAACTATATGATTGGTGTAAACTGCACCGCGCGGGTCGCTATTGAACAAAGAAGTTGACTGCTGTAAGTTAGGTCCGTGAGGTACGCTAGACAAGACAACAATCACAACTGTTGTAGGGTAGGCCCACAAGGTGCGCTAGCCGAGACAACAATGATGACTAGAGACTTTTTTCTAATAAAAATAAAGAAAGTCTCACAGCTGTTTTTCGATTAAATCACTCTTATATTCAAACAAATATTACGTTGAAGTATTTTACAGCTGATTTATTTTAATTTAAATTAAATTAATAAAAAATACAAAATAATTGAAACTAAACAAAATTATCAAATATGAACATGTTATTTTTTTAAAAACTGAGCGGCCGTAACATAAATGATATAATATAGTTAAATTTGCATTCATTAGAATTATTAAACTATTATTGGCTGGAAGTGTTGGAGTATATTAGACAAATAGTTCTAAAATAAAATTACAACAGTTGTTAGGTAATAAATAACTATGATGCTAAGTTCAATTCTTTAGATTTATATATCATGAATAGCCTGTTTACTTACCACACCTTATTTATCATGAATAAAGTGTTTTATAAGTTCTATCAGGAGACTTAGTTTTGCATACTTAAAATATTTGCCCTTGGGAGGCTTAGTTATTGAGAAATTTTTATTGTATATCTTTATACAAACTTAGTAATATTTATTTGAATTAATGAACCAATGAAGAGAAAAGAGTATTATGATACAATTTTATGTTAGTTAATAACTTTAAATAATAGATTATCAGAATTTCATGGTAAAAATGTTTATTTTTATATTATTTTTTTTATAGTTTTAAAGATTCCCTGAGTTTTTATCAATGTTATAACAGGAAGAATTTTTATTATCAGCCTTAAATTTGTGCTAGTCATAACAGATATGTATATATCTGTCGATTTATTTACTTTTGTTATCTTTGTATTGTTCATTTTTTTTTCTTATAAGGAAATTTTAAATAATCCAATACTTCTATGTTACTTTGAACCTTTAATAATATTGTTATAAAAAAGCAGGCAAAAAAATTTCTATCCATTGGTAGCGTTCTCATTCTAAATATATATCAAATGGTATTTGTATCACCACGGTTTTATTTAGTCGATCTTATGTGCTATAAATTACTTTCTATTAACGCTTACTCAAAATCATAGGTGGAGGTCTGGGAGGAACGAGAAGAGGTGGACCAGATGTTAACCTTAAGCACTCAGGACGAGAAGACAACGAACGTGAGAGAGAGAGGTACAGGCTTGAAAGGGAGGCAGCTGAGAGAGCTCCTCGGAGGGATGAACCTCGGCGCAGATCCAGGTCACGTGAAAAGAAGAGGAGATCAAGAAGGTATGGTTAATACATTTTGTTTGCCATATTTACTCAAACTTTGTTTTTTTAATGAAGTGAATCTGTAGGGGTTGGATATCCTCTACCTTGATGCAGCTAACAACATTTATACACCTCTTTTGTTTTACTATTCATTTCATCAGTTCAATTTTATGTTTATCTTTCTTATCAAAAGAAATGTGGGTTTCGATCCTTTAATTTCTTTATGGCCTTTTTTTTTATAAACTAACTATAATGATCTATTGATATATATTTTTTAATTGATAATTTTCCATTACCAGTTTACCGAGCGCTAAAATGCACATGAAGCCCTGCGTTTTTTAATGTTGACTTAATTTTTTTTTCTTGTCCATGATTTTTTAAAAATATTTTTTTAACTTCAGATAATAATGATTTCTTCTTAGGCATTTTAACATTGTATACACAATTATTAATATATGTGTAAGCAGTACTGTATTCAAATTAATGAGAACTTAAAAATTGATTGACAAAAGCTCGTCTAATAAGTAATGTTTTTCCCATTAAAATATAATCGGGCTATATTTTAATGTATATAATATAAGCTAAATGTTTCATTTATTTTTTTTTCATAAATTTGTTTACCCAATAGGCTTATTACTCCATTTTTCTTTTGAATATTACTATGATTCTGGTCAAAATGAGTTCACTAAATTTAGTTAATTATTAATGGATTTCATGTTCATCCAAATACTTAATTATAACTAATTTAATATTACTTTAAAAAATATCATTACAAGTAGGTTATACATATGAACTTCCTGGACAGTATTTAAAAGTTATTGTGGTTAAATTTTAAAGATAATTATAAAAATTGTGGTTTGCTCTCATACAAAATGAAGTGTTGATGAATTACTTATTGCACCATGGAAATAGTGTTTATTCAGTTGCAGATTGAATTCAAATGTATATTATCCCCACCCTGCTACCTATTTATTAAAATATAAATGAATTCAATGTTGCATGGAAAATAATTTAATGTAATGTTGTACTCCATTTTCTAGCCGTTCACGAGACCGAAAACGAAGGAGAAGTCGTGAAAGAATACCAGACCCTGATGTTGAAGAAATTGAAGAACGGCCTAGAGAACGGGAAAGGGAGAGGGATAGAGATCGTGAAAGGGATAGGGACAGGGATCGTGAGCGACGAGATCGGGACCGAGATAGGAAAAGGAGGCGGAGCAGGTCAAAGGACAGGGAAAGGAAGAGAGATCGCAGGGACAGAGACAGAGACAGGTATAAAAGTTGTATTCACTATTCGAGTACAACATAAAGCTAATAGCTTTGTCTCATGTAACTAAAAATGGTTTATATGTAATATTAATTTTTATTTATAGGGATAAGGATAGAGAAAGGAGAAATCGGGACAGAGGAAATGCAGGAGATGATGAGTTCGAAGAGAAAGTTAGGATCAAGATTGAACCTCCTGATGGTAATTTATCCTGTTTCTATAAAAGCATTCTTTGGTGTTTAGTTTCCGTCCAAAGACAATCAAGTTTTCAATAGTTTGATAATGATGACATAAATACATATTCATATTAAAATATCTTATTTGTAAATTTCAGATTATCCAGACTATTCATCTCAGAATCATTATCAATCTGGTGATTTTGATGAAAACAAAATTAAGTACGAAAAGGATGAAGACGATAGGACCAAGTACGAAAACAGCAAACCACCTTCAGAGACAGAGGAGAATGGTCGTGGTGGAGATATGGGCTATGAGGAAGATGAGAACTATTGAAAAATTTCTCTTAGAATATAAATTTAAATCAATTGTTAAAATGATTGTATTTAAAGAATACAATAGACTTTGTGAATTAAATTAATTATAGATAATTTTAAGCTGAAATTGTATTTAACTGATCCCTTTCCCTAATTAAGGTTTTGTTCTATTAAAAGACTATGTTTATTTGTGGAATTATTTAATTGTGGCTGAGATAGTGTATATTTCTTTTCAAGTATCATGAATTTTATACCTTATGTTTTAACTGAACTAATAAGTGTCATTTTGATGTTATAGAAGTATTTTTTAACTAAACTGAACAAGTATGTGTATTTTAAATAAAATAACATATGAATGTTTCATTTATTTTTTTTTTTTTAAGAGTTTGTAGTCCAATCCACATTCTTGTGAAAGTATGTTTAGATGATTTATCCAAAAATATGGTGTAAATTGTTATTTTCATATTATTATTCAAAAGGCATTCATTGGTGCCATTATGTTCATTCCATTCATATATGAATCTGGATTCGTATTATTCACAGAAGTTTTAGCATGATTTATTTTTTATTTTTTGCACAAATTATGAAATTATTTCCTTCAATATTTAAAAAATGTTTTATAATTTGCTGATTTGAATATGTAGTATATAAGCTTCCTACTTATATATATTTATATAAATAATATTAATGAAATAGTTAAGAAAACTGTATAAAGTTATTGCAGTGAATATCACAGATTGTTATTAGCTATGTTACAATCAATCATTTAAACAATAAAAATCACTTTCTTATAATTTTTTTGTAGTCTCCTTGTTACTTAATGTAAAGGTCGGCTAGAAAACTGAAATTGTATTATAACTTTTCTTTATTTTTTTTGGTTTGTTATGGATTTTTTGTAGAAAATTGAAATATGAACTATACGTATTCATATTCTTAAACATTTATTTTTAATTCCCTTTCTGTTTTGTTGTTGTTCCACCTTTGAACTTTTCTAATTAGCCTAAAAAATTCTATCCCATCCCCCTTCGATGTCGTGGTTTTAAATTTAAAGCAAATATTATTTAGACAAAATCAGTTTCCTCCATATGCGACTTAACTCGGAGACTACTAAACTTATTTTTCTTAGTAGTTACAGATCATCTGCCTTTTCCATTTTAAGTGAAGATTGATGGGAATAAACCTAAAACTCAGCTATTTACAGAGATCTGGGAAAAATATAAGTTCGGAATCAGAATTAGGGAAGGTCCAACAAAATATTAGAATTGGACCATCAATAATTAATGTAGGATGGAAATAGTTGGGGGTGCAGTCAAAAATAACACAACAAATAAGTGGAAACCTATTATATTTTATGTGTGCTGACGTTTCGACCTACTGTGTAGGTCATCTTCAGGGCTATGAGAAAAACAGAAATGACTAAAAAAACAACATAATATAGAGATATCGAAAAAAGTGAAGGATATATAAATAAAGATGATTGATTACATAATAGATGTACAGAAAGGTGATAATGCTAAAGATATAAATATAATGAGTGAGATATATAAGTATGGATAACTCAGTTTAATAAAGATAGAATTGTATTGTAGAAAAAATAGTGTTATAATATTGTAAATAAACACGGGGTAACAGAACTAACTCACACTTTTATTCTATCAACAGGTAGGTTACAAAAGGTAGCTGAGGGCAACATAATATACAAATAACTATAAATAACATTGACTTTCAACACTCCCCCCCTAAATGTTATTTCCTTAATAAAAATCACATATATAATAATGATACATATTTGAACATAAAAACAAACATTACAGCTTAAATTCTTTACATCAAGTTGAAGCATGATAGCATTTACAAACTAAGATACCTTGAAATGTTTTTAACATTTTACCAAATTAAGTTCCAAAATAAATCTATGAAATATATTACATCCGACAGGCTTTGTCAATATGTCAGCTAGTTGCTTTTGTGTTTGTACATATTCCACAAATATATTTTTATTTTCCAATTGATGTTTAACATAATTGTACTTAATATCTAGGTGTTTAACACGCTTCTGGTCAGGGTTGTTAACTATTTTTATAGTACTCTGGTTATCCTCATAAATAGTAATGCAGCCTGTATTAAGCTGTAGGTCAAATAAAATTCGCAAAGTTTCTAATTTCGCAACGGGTGAGTATGTATCATCAACAACATCTTTTTGTAAGAAACCTCGAGCAACTAATCGTGCCTTATGCATGACAGATCCACAAACAACCTTAACACCGAATCTGCTTCAATATTTACTCCAGGAGGTGGTGTCAGAAAAACATTCTCCTTAATCTCCCCATAGAGAAAAGCACTTTTCACATCCATTTGATGGATACAAAAATTCTTTTGAACCTACACCAATGTTTAAATCTAAAACATAATCATTATGCCAACCTGGTTTTTTTTCTAAATCTTTTATTTGTCCCATCGTCAGTCCTATTTTCTATCTGACCTAAATCCTGGTTACCTTCTACAATATTATCAATGTATTCTAGTTTAGGGGTCTCCGATGTGATTATATGACGATGTTCATCTTCAATGAACTTAACATCTCGGGATATTATAATCTTATTAGCAGTAATATAAAAAAACCTATAAGGCATTTGTAGCATAACCAACCATGATAACCTCATTACATCGGTTGTCAAGTTTAGTAACGGAAGGTCTATTATCTTTTATGAATGCTCTACAGCCGAACTTCTTAATTTTTGAATAATTTATTTTTATATCAAACCACATCTGTGCTGGAATACTTCCATAACGGGGAGTTCTATTATATAAATATGCCGCAGCCCTAACTGCTTCACCCCATAAAAATCTGGGCAGACCATCTCCCAACATGCACCTGGCTTTTTCTAAAATGGACCTATTCATGCGTTCACTTTGGCCATTTAATTGTGGGGTATACGGAGGAGTATATTCAATTTGGATACCTTGACTAAAACACCAGTTTTTAAATTCCGCTGATGAAAACTCCCCCCGTTATCACATCTAATAGTACTAACCCTCAAATTTTCATCTGAAAAATGCCTTTCTACACTATTTATATAATTTTTCAGGTTTCTACAAGCTTCACTTTTGTTCCTTAGCAGATAGATTGTGGTGAAATTCGAAAAAGTGTCCATCACAGTTTGGAAATACCTGTACCCATCAAAAGTCACAGGTGTAACAGGTCCACATAAGTCTGTACAGATTATGGAAAGGAAATGTTTGCCCTTAGGTAAAGCTGAACTAAACGCTTTTCTAACCATTTTTGTGCAAATATCACAGTTGTTAGCCCCATCCAAATTTGTTTCACCGGTCAATTTTCCTAGCTTTTTCATTGCATCTAAGCCTGGATGCCCCATCCTTTCATGGAGCGTTACACTTGCAAAGGATCCGGAAGGACAAATAAAATCTGCAAAATAAAGTTTGCCTATCTTACGACCAACCAAAAAGGTTTTTCCTTTTCCTGATATTTCCATTGTATTTTGTTTAAAAATTATGTCATAACTTCTCTTCATCTTTCTCCCATCACCACTTTAGCATCCATCATAGTTTTAATCAAAGAGTTCATGATTATTGAACATCATAATTATTTATAATATATCTCCATTCTGAAACTGATATTTTATATCTCTCATCTATAGTTTCTTTTATACTTACATCTTATTTTATATTAATATAACTTCATTGCTATTGTATACTTTTTTATAACATCTGATACTTATATTTTAAATTTTACTTCTCTGCCTGTCATACACGAGATTCCTATTCTTTACTTTCTACAATATTCTTCTCTATTTATCCTTTGGCATCATATTTTTAATCTATTTTCTTTCATTTTACTTATGTACTCCCTAGGAGTCTATTTTCATACAATTTTATCTTTATTAAACTAAGTTATCCATACTTATATATCTCACTCATTATATTTATATCTTTTTCATTTTATAATTTTCTGTTTAACTTGATTTCTCTCTTTGTATTTTGTTTGCATTATCACCTTTCTATACATCTATTATGTAATCATCTTTATTCATATATCCTTCACTTTTTTCGCTCATTTTTTCTATATCTCTATGTTATGTTTTTTTACAGTCATTTCTGGTTTTTCTCATAGCCCTGAAGATGACCTACACGGTAGGTCAAAACGTCGGCACACATAAAATATAATAGGTTTCCACTTATTTGTTGTGTTATTTTTGACTGCACCCCCAACTATTTCCATCCTACATTAGTATCTACCAGTCAACGAATTTCTTTCCTACATCAATAATTAAAATGTAGCATTTCGAACTTATAGGTTTTTTTTACAGCTCTTGACCTGAGTTAATTACAGATGCCTGACCTTTCTTCATTAATGCTCCCTTGGATCCATACATGTCTTCCTCTTGGGTCTAAAAGAATCAGCAAAAGAAAGGTTCTTTGAACATTTTAAATTTATGTCTATTATGGGATGAATGCCAAGTTTCTATTACATAGTGGCCACTAGTACTAGTTTTGTAAGATATTTATATATTATGAATTTTGTTTCTTCCCACTAGAGTAGAAACTTAAAAAGTTTCAGATTTCAAGGTACTAATCGCCACAATTATGTTGCGATTTTCTATGCAGAGCCCAAATTAGTTAAACTTTCATTATCTCATGTCTAAGTTCATTGTCTATTTATAACATAAAGGGTTATCAGTTCAGCAGGTTGTCACTTCGAGTTAAGACACAAGTTTTAACAATGTTTCTGTCTTGATTTTTTTAGTTACAGATAAGCTATGACACATGTGGATCAACCCTGTAAACTTGGAGACCCTCAAGGCTCATCTGGTGCCCGTAAAATGGAATTTTAATTCAAACCTGTAAGTTGAGACTAATCCCAGCCAAATCACCTCTTTTAACAGGCCATTGGGCTAGAATCAGTTTGACCCATACCTGTTAATACATTAATTTTAGTTATTACATAGTAATATTTTTGAATAAAAATATGGTAGTACAGAAATTTGTGTCAATTCATGCTTATAAAAAAAAATTACTTTATTTTAATCCACATACATACAAGAAATAGGCTGTGGAAGTCGCACATCAATCTGATGATTGAATTCAGCATAACAAATTAGAAGAAATACACAATGAATAGTATATAATATCTATATTTTAGAACCAATTGTCCGAAGTTACAATGAAATAATTTAATTAACTTCAATACTTTCATAACTCCTCCTCAGCTTAAAATAAATAAACTATCAGTCTTTACAATATAAGTGTGAGATCCGAACTTAAAGAAGCTAATCCTAGATCTGTCCATTTAGATTCAATTTCCTTCAAAGTTAGAGAAGAATCTCCATGATCAGCCTCAGGATCTGGTAATTCCATGGCTGGTACCTCAATCTCATTGTATGGCAGTTCATCAGATCTCCAAGCAGGATCTATAATTTCTAAAAGGCGTCCATCAGTCTGTATTTGACTATCCATAATAAGTCGGTTTGTTCAATAGATTACACACACATTCACAATTGATTCAGATTTAGAAGGAACTGTTTATTTATTTTTCGGGAAGGTTATAAATTTTACAAACACCAAGAGATACTCTTATTAGCTTTTACATAGAGGTAATATCAATAGTAATGCATAGAGATTCCAAAAGATGAGTGGCAATTACACCAACCGTTCCAAAGACTTCAATCTAAGGCAATGACACAGATAATTACAGATAAGCTATGACACATATCATGGATCAACCCTGTAAACTTGGAGACCTTCAAGGCTCATCTGGTGACCGTAAAATGGAATAAAAAAATGGTTCCCAGACTTTTTTGTCAAATGAAAGCTTCTCAGCGCTAATTCTTTTTGAGAATTCCCTCGTTACAGAAACTAACAACTGCATAACCCATATTAAGAATCGCGATTTTATTATTTCAATTATACTAACCGGGTGCATACTCTGCAATCCTAGCTTGTAAAAACTCGTATATTCCCTTGTGGACTCGTCCTATTACGGACCTTATATTCTATACGATCCCATTTTTTACCTTAAGATGCTATCCATTCTTTAGCATTAAGGGCCACGTTTTACGTCAATATCTACAGTCCCGATGAATAAGTGGTTAACTCGGTTTTGCCTACTTTTCAGGCCTGCGTTTTTGAAGTTTGAACCTTTCCCCTAAATCAGGGTTTTGTGTTAGCTGGTTGAAATTTTGTGTAAATTACTAGAATGTTGTCCATACTTCACTATTACAACACCAATTTCTTTGGTCGTATCTGGAATGGGATATTAAAGTTGACCATTCATTCACGGACTATGTGAAACCAACTTGACCAATCATTCACCTAAAACTAAACATTTTTGTTATCATTTCTTAGATTTTTGATAGTCAGTAAAATGAGAAGAACTTTTCTTTCTCAATTTTATTTGATAACTAGCACTACAGAAATTTCAAAGGTGGCATTGATTACTTAAAAATGTAATCTTAAGTTTAAAAAATATTTGACATATCAACACATTATTTACAATGCAAAAAATACTTTCATTATAATTTAAAGTAATGTGAAAATCATTTTAAGTAAGAAGTATAAGAAATCAAAGTAACATAAATATTTATTTTATTTATTAAAAAAACAACGTTATATGATAAAAAGAACAAACTTCGAAATCGTACAAGATTGCTAATCTGGTTTTTTGGACACAATTGTTTTCCTTATCTGGAAAATCAGCCAAATCAGGGCATGCAGGATGATAATTTCGTGATTTTATATTTACATAATATTTCTGAAATGGTACATCTATCAATCGCAACAGAGTAAACAAATTTTCTTTTAATCGATTGATATCGCTAACTGATCATTGAACGTATTTAGTAATGAAATAGAAATTATATGGCTTCTGCGTGTGAAATTAATGTTTTTTAAAATTCTTATTGTTTTAAGAATAATTGAAATAAAGCTGTCTCCCTCCCGTTCCGTGTTCTAACTATTGGTAATAGTTAAGAGGATCGGGCTCTGATATCATCCTTCTTCAATAACAATAGGACCTTCAATAGAACTAACTTTTTTTAAATTCATCTCCTGCATTTCTCAACAACTTGTAAAGGCAGGAGACGATTCCTTCCAGAAGACATGCAGGACGATAATTTCGTGATTTTATATTTACATAATATTTGTGAAATGGTACATCTATCAATCGCAACAGAGTAAACACATTTTCTTTTTATCGATTGATATCGCTAACTGATCATTGAACGTATTTGGTAATGAAATAGAAATTGTATGGCTTCTGCGTGTGAAATTAATGTTTAATAATATTGTCAAGTTGGATATTGCCTCGTCCCAAATGTTACAAGTGGCCTTATCACATTTGAATTTTTGCACCAATTGAAAATTCCAAAATCGATGCTTTTTTAAAGAAACTGGTGGCTTAGTATGTTGGTTTGGAAGGCATTGCTGTAAACCAAAAGCAAACGCGACTTCGCTGGCTAATCTTATGCGACAGTTTTATCTTTTTTCTTTTGCTCATAGAGTGGTTTTGCAATTGTTGTGTTGTGCTTCTCTTTCAGCCGAAAATTTCTATTTTTGTTACTTCATATCTTTCGATTTGGCATCAAAGAGGGGTTATATTTTGTTCTTGTTGTATGCCGTTAAGGTTATTTAAATGTTGGATCTTATCTATGTAAATATCGGGTATACATAGTTACACAAACAGGATTGTAACGTCTCTCCTCATATAAATCATACATTTCAGAAATAATGAAACTTGGATCCAGGAACTGTTTGATCTTGGTTATTCCTGTGGTTTACATCTTTAGAGCCACAACGAATCATTATCGCCTTTTGAAAACGTCGTGAAGGCATTTTGCAGTTTTCTCACCAATGACGATAACTATACTGAAACTATCGCGATTTAGACTGAATACTCATACTGTTCTATGGATTCGTTCAAATAGAAAATTCTAGATGTGAACTAGGGCAGAGAAAAGAAACAGTTAAGATAACTCATTTTACTCATGTTCTGGTAAGTGATAGTGGTGATGTTTATTAAAAGCTTCTAAAACATTATGAGAAATACTCCGCAACCGGGAATTGTCTATGTGCATAGAGAAATATTTGTTTCCAAATATTTTATTAATATTAAATGTGTTATCGGTTGTTGATATGTTAATATAATTGAAGTGACAGCAGTGCGACGACTTAAATGGGCTTGTAAGTTACTGGACTTCCCAATAAACGATAAACGAATATAATAAGCATCGAGCACACTAATAGTTAACGAGACGTAGGTGAGAGGATTGCATTAGGAGCGACCTTATGGGTTGATTTTGGGGGATGCAATCCGTGAACGAAGGTTAACGATTGTTGGTATCTGCTTCAAACCTTCGAGATCACTAATTGTTTATTACGCATAATAAGCTAATAATTATATATGCTATTTATGCCAATGGCAACTTTAGCCAAGTGCGGATCCAGGATTTTTTTCTGGGGGGGCACAACGGCAGACGGGCAAAAATATCAACGATAACTTAGAAATAAACTTGTAGTATTTATAGAAAGGTTTACTAAAATATCTAAACAATAGTTTCACTCATGTTCTTTCTGTTATTTTATTCATATATTTTAACAACTCTGATCATGTGATTTACCTATAAGTATGTACTGTAATGGATTCTCCAAAGTACACAAAAAAAACCGTCTGGGGGGTGGGGAGGGGCACGTGCCCCCGTTCTGAAAAGTTTTGAGTATTTTTGCAGATATTATTTTACGATTCTATGAACAATAAAATAAAATTGAGAGATATATTTCGGAAGGACATACTTTTTTTGTTGTTGTTTGTAAGTAACGATTAACTTAAGAAATGCCTCGTACCTCCTTGATATTTGAATTCGTCACCAATAAATGAATATATGAACAAAGCTTAGTATATCTTTAAAGGTAAATAATCAATGATTTCTTGACTGGCAAGGATATGGTTGTAAAAAGATTTTAAGTCTATATCCATATGAAATACAGGCGTAAATATAACCTTATTAACATGGTTGCATTTATAAAAATACAAAATAACTCACATTCTGTTTAAATTCGCAAATATTACAATTCATAAAAATTAAAATATAAGAACCGCATATAAATATATATATATAAACATAATCCATAAACATTAAAATACAATTTTTTCAAGATTATTTTAAAAATATTCGGTTAAATTAAATATATTCGGTCCAAAAAAGGATGAGACCACTGGGGAATATAGGAGATTACATAACGCGGAATTGCGAAGCATGCATCCAGTAAATATTATTCAGGTGATAGCCTCGCGAAGATTAAAGATGGGCATGTAAAGTTGCTGGGCTTAGTAACAAACGAATTCCTAAGATGTTAAGCGTCTGAGGGGTAGACCGAGGCGTAGGTGGGAGGATTGCGTTAGGAATGGTCTAGCGCGTTTGGGTTTGGGTGGTGCTCCATGGACGGAGGTTTGTAAACATAGATTGGTGGTATCGGCATCGAGCCTTCGGGTTCGTTAAGCCTTTTATTTATTTATTTTAAAAATATAATCAAATATATACAGTGGCTCACGTTGAAATTGATACACCCTTTAGAAAAAAATTTAAAATGGTTACAAGAAACAAAACCAGTAACTATTCTAAACATTTACATAGGCATGTAGAAGCAATAAAATTGAAGTTATTCAACTTTGTTTACTTAAAAAATTGAACAAACAAAACATGAATCAAAACTTTCACCTCATAGTCGAGCAACTCCTCTATGAAATTTATTTTTTCTTAGGATACCCCGTACGGTTTCCAAATTTACTGGCTTATCTAGGAATTTGGGTAGTTCTGTGGCTATTTCGGGTACAGTCAAATGTGGATGTTATTTTATTTCTCTGACAACATAGATCTCATCCCAATGACTTAAATTTTTTTGGCACTTTAAACTTTTTTCTGGCAATATGGGTTTCCTTTTTGAATCTCCCCTAGTTGCTGGACAGTTGAACTGTTTATTGAAAATAATTTCAGCTATTTGATTCGGATGTTTCTCATCATTAAAATTTTTCATGACCAATTCACATCTTTTAAATGTCTGTACTCCCGTTATTAAAAAAAGTTGAAATATGCGGTAGATTTTTTTGGGCTGACTTTGAAAAGAATCTAGCACTTTCGACATGAGAATTTAATTAAAGAAAAATAGTTTTAAGGTAAACATATATTTGGAAAAATCATTTTTACTGTGAGTAATCATATTCACACATTAGTAATCATAAACAAATGTGTTTTATTTTTATTATAAAATCCTTATTTATTTTTATATATTTATACACTAATTACTAGGATGTTTAGTGACAACAATAAATTATTGATTTGAATGTAATATAAGTTGAAATATTTATTTATTCAAAGATTCTTATCAATTTCCTAGGGTATCATTTTGACTGTGAGCCACTGTATACTTGTGGATGAAATTATATCACTCTACTATCTCCCAAAAGTCTGGCTTATAGATAATTTTTTTGTTTTTAACACATCTAAGTTTACCGATTTTTAAAAATAGCCTTTCTTACCATGATGTATTAGAAATCTTCCGAACAGATATTAGTTGTTACTGAAGTATTTGCCTATACATTACTATTGATCCGAATTAAGATGATTTTTTTTCTGTAAATATTTATTTCTAATATAATTTGATACAATTAACAAAAGTAATATGCTGTACCAAACAGACCGGTGTCAACTCAAAAACTAAGATGATAAATTCGTAATCAGAATCCGTGATAACCTCATATCTGAAGAAATCGCGAAATCCATACTAGGTATTATGGATCAGATAAATCTGGTGTGATATATTGGCAATCTTATAAACCAAATTTTCTGATGTTATAAAAAATTCAGGATTATTATTTCCTAATTTTCATTCGATATAAGTTTAAATCATTTAAATAATTTAGGTTTAAAGTTAAAACCACCAGGTGGTTGTTTTAATTTATTTTATCAAAAACGTCTAGAAGAAATATTAATTTTCTGCATAGGTTATTCTATTTCCAATAATCACTTAATGCGTTAAGGCTGATGACGCTTGTAACAGTTAATGGATGAAATTATAATAAATTAATTGTTGAAATAAAATAGTTGTTGAGCGGTTTGGGTCAGAGATAAATGATTATTAAACTATTCAGATTGATTTTTAATATTTACTTGTATTGAGTAATGATAAATTTTTGTAAGAAAAATGATTTCTTAAATGGTTGTTCTGTACCTTTTTGAATAGTTTTGGGTTAATCTGGATCGATATGACACTTTGTCATGGATACACATAAAATACATGTGCATAAACATTTGTTACTTTACTATTACATATAACATATTTGAACTATTTAATATAAAAAATAGATTAATTATGAAGAAATGAGTTCTTAAGATGATAATAACATTAAGAATATTACTTCATACAATACTTTGGTCACTACGACAAATAACGACATCCGTTTTTCAATCACAACGAGGCAGTAATGTCGAATTAAATTGGTTAATCTGTTGATGGTGCTCGTTTAGGGGTCGTTAAGGAAAAAAAAAGAAGAGTACTTATTAACATAAAAATAATCATATGTTTGTTCGCATTCCACAAAATGAACATGTTGCGATTGATATAAAATAATTATAACATGCCTTGTGAAAAGTTTGTCTTTTATCTTTGACACGAGTATTTATAGAAAATAAAATAAAACATGTAAAATGTTTATGATGGGGAATTCCCGCTAGGATATCTATAACTTTGACCTCTGTAAATATCTAGATGGCTGAAGAAACATAATCAGTGTCTCAAGCCTTTCCTGCCTACCATTTCCATCAGTGGAGCTAAACCCTTGTGGTACATGTGATTAATAATTTAAGTTGTTACTGTCTTGTCCATAATTAATACTCATTTTAAGGTAAACTTATTCTTTTAAGTTTGCTTAGTTGATTATTTTTAGATGATCAAAGCCACTCTTCAATCTGTTTTATACTGTTTTAGTGTATTTCAACGTTGAGCAACTAAATTTTAAAAAAAGAAACAAAAATGACTACTGCAGATCCTTATTCTTTTCTCAAAGATTTCTTGGCTGGAGGTGTATCTGCTGCTATTGCAAAAACTGCTGTCGCCCCAATAGAAAGAGTAAAATTACTTCTTCAAGTTCAACATATATCTAAGCAAATGGCTGAAGAGAAACGTTACAAAGGTTCTTATTATGGTTATAATCATCCATGTGCATTACAACTTTTTTTAGTAACATAGAATCTAATAGTTTCATTATTTAATTTTTAGGGATAATTGATGCCTTCGTCAGGATACCTACAGAACAAGGGTTTTTGAGTTTCTGGCGAGGAAATTTAGCCAATGTGATTCGATACTTTCCTACCCAAGCATTGAATTTTGCATTTAAGGATATCTATAAGAAGATGTTCCTACAAGGTATTGATAAACATGAACAATTTTGGAGATATTTCGCTGGAAATCTAGCTTCAGGTGGTGCTGCAGGTGCAACATCACTTATTTTTGTTTATCCTCTCGACTATGCTCGAACAAGGTATTTTATTTGTTTTATTGAGTTTAGTTATAATTTAGAAAGGTACCCAATGACTTGTTCTGTTGCTCTTTCAAAAAAATTAATTTTAATTATCCCTTGATCTTTATGCAGGCTGCATATTTTCAGCACTTGTTGTTTTACATTTTAAATGTAATTATGTTTCAAATGTTAAATTGTCTATTGATGGCTATTCTCCATGATACGCTAATTTGTTCGTATTGATTTAATGTTTGATATTTTCTTGTGTTCTTAGTTACTGGTTTATTTATTTTTTTAGGTTGGCCGTAGATGTTGGGAAAGGACCTGGCGAGCGTATATATAACGGCCTGGTGGATTGTATCTTAAAAACATTGAAAAGTGATGGGATAGTCGGGCTCTATCGAGGTTTCATTGTGTCCGTAGAAGGCATTATAATATATCGAGCCTGCTACTTTGGCTTTTACGACACTATCAAAGCCCACATGCCTGAAGAAATGAAGAATACTCCCTTTATCATTTCCTTTCTTATAGCAGAGGTAAATTATTATTTTTAATTTAATGTAATTTTACCATCAAGATTTTGTTGAACATATATGTTATCCTGCCTTAAGGTTGTTATAACCCACTGTAGAATAATGATTTCGGCTGTAAATTAGGTTTTATATTTTTTTTTGCTGTTAATTATCAATGTAATATGATTCATGATTTATTTTTTTAATTTGGTTAATTATCACAGTTTCTGATCGGCGGACTAGTTTTTTTTTAGTGGTAACTGTTATTCCACTGGAGTAACTATTTTATATTCCAATTATTCCTTCCTTTCCTCCATATCAAGGGGGGAGAAGAGGAATTCATATCCCTTTACAAAGAGAAGTCTCCACTTTCCAATACCTGTCCTAGTGATTCTGTGCCAACAACTTTTGCTCACCTATCATTTTTCTATTCCCAACCTTTTTATATACTGATTGTTTTAATAATTCCGGTTTACTCGTGTGATTTTTATTGGTTGGTACAACTTTTTTTATTTTTCTTGGGTCTTGGGCATGCTTCACAAAAGTACAGACATGCAAAAGATAACTTTATTACCAAGGAGCCTATGATGCATTTATTCCAAGGACATATGCACATTTAGCAATCTTCTTAATCAATAGTCTTTATCAGGTATAACTAGAATTAGTAAATCTTGCTGTCTGAACCTATTGCATTTTCGGTCAAGTTTGAGCAAAATTACTGGTGTATGTTGTATTACATTAAATGAATTTCTTGGTAATTGAATTTGACCATGCCTTATAAACAATGAAACATTCTATTTGATCCTTTTTTTAATGATATACGGACATATTACAGATCTTTCCTCCTCTTCTTTAACCAAAAGTACTTTTTTTAAATAAGCAAAGTATATTTGCAAAATCCACTTTTTCACACTTGTTAAATAAACTTAATAGTAGGCAATATACTGCTGGCTGATGATTTTTTTCCAAATGGTATGGACAAGATAGGCTAAAATTATACTAAAAGTTTATATTATAAATATAAATGGTAATTACTCTGCAGATAGTCGCTTCGAGTTGAGTCTCAACAAGTTATAACTTTTCATTCATTTCTCTTTTAGTATTTTCCATAGCTTTAGCATGGACAATAGAATGTAATTATGGGAAACATGTACACTTCGGTAATCATTTTATCTAGGAATGAATCTTTCAACAGACATATATCATCTACACTTGGAAATATATGTTGGAACTTTTATTTTTCTTGATGAAATGATTACAGAACACTACTCATTCTCTTTACTATACTAAAGCTGAGGATAACTTGTATTTTTGGAAAATATTAAAATGAAAACCAATAAACAGTTAAAACTTGTTTTATCGTGAGAGGCACGTACTTGTTTAGGATAACCTGTGGAACAGATACCAAATAAATAAATATTGGTGCCATTTTTTTTCATATTTATTAGTATTATAAGTTCTAAACGTATAAATACATGATCATTTATATTTTCAGGCTGTTACAACATGTTCGGGTATAATATCTTACCCATTTGATACAGTCAGAAGAAGAATGATGATGCAGTCCGGTTTACCTCCTGAACAGCGGAATTACAAAAATACTGCTCACTGCTGGGTCAAAATCTTTAAAGATGAAGGCCCTTTTGCCTTTTTTAAAGGAGCTTTATCCAACGTTATTCGTGGAACTGGTGCTGCCCTCGTTCTCGTTCTTTATGACAATGTTAAAGAAATTATGTTTGGATAGGATGTGCAGGTTGGACGAGGTACATTCTGTAACCAGGGTGTGACTATTTATGTATGATTTTGATCATGCTTTGAAGAATGTAGAAAGTTTATTATTAATAGTGTCTGGGGGAATTTTATTACTGAAATTTTGCTTATAGGTTTGTTTCATTTTTTTTAAATTTAGATTTTACCTGCTGTATTAAGTATTCTACATTTTTATCAGTTGGACATGCTTAATATTTGGTGTAAATAAGATATTCTTTTCATTGATTTATTATTTTGTTTTATTGTATAGTAAAATTAAGCGATCATTGTATTTGTTATAAGTTTTGTAATAAATTCTTTTTATTTACATATCTAACTATTTCTTTTTCTATACTATTTCTACCATAATTTATTTGTTAGGTTAACAAGCAAGCATAATCTATCTAGTTTGTAATTCCATTCTCAAGGAGCCAATGTCACATGTAATCAAAGGAAGTTGGGTTATCGGGTACAACTATGATTGGTGAGCCTTGCTGTCTAAACCAAGTACTTTTAATTGAAATTTGAAAAAAAGTGATCAACTGCTTTATTCGTACTTTTAATTCCTAAGTGTCATGTCCAAACATGTTGAGGTATATTACATTTCATTAAAAAATTCTGTGCCACTTAAAGTCTTGAAAGATATTGGGATCACTAGTTGGTACAGACGGTTCTGCTGCTGTACTAATGTCTTGGGTAATTTGATTTAGCCATTATCAGGTTAAAAAGTCCAGTTTTCCCCCAATCAAGGATACCCCTATTAGAGTGGCAGGGTGGCCAGATCCCACAGGATCAATTCATGGCTGTTAACAGAATAGATAATTTAGCTTGCCAGTCTCAAAACTCCTGACTTGTAGGTAAGTAACCCGTACTCAGTGTACTGAGCTGCCCTACCATTGTAAATTAACTAAAATTTCAGAATACTGAAGTCAGTTACAAATGTAATAATTCAAAAAACTTCAGTTGTGTCTTTTGGTTTAGACCGTGTCGGTGAATTTTCTGCCAACGTTTTGCCAGACATGCTGCTAACTTCCTCAAGGCTTAATTGAGACTCAATATGTTCTTTTTTTTTCTAATCTCGTTTATTGAAATTTATGTATTTACAATCAGGTACAATATATAAGATAATTACTATACATATATAATTTATTTCTAATTTTACCTGTGGGTATTTTAATAAAACAAAATGGGCTGAGACAGCTTAGGGTGTGTACTCTACAACTGGCACATGACCGCTGGCTTTATACAATGAAAGTCGGCGAGAGACCGCTTTTGAGATTAGGAGATAGGAGGAAAGATGAAAGGGGAAGAGGAAGAAAGAAAAGGAAGTGGGTGATTGGACAAGAGTTTCCAGATCCCTCCTGCCCTAGGCCAATGAGAGCACGTCGACCAAAGGGGCACTGCCTTGCCACCTCCCAGGTCTGGGAGGGGGCACTATATCTCTAAATAATGGGTTATCACAGGCCTTTAACCTCTCAAAGAATTTGAAGTGCCTCCGGCTAATGTAATTGGGAACGTAAGGAATTTTTAGTTCCTCGTGCAATATTTTGTTTCGTGCTCTTTCGAGCTACGTGCCTCTCACTATGCGCCTCAGGATAGAGGACTGGAATTGTTGAAGGGCTTTTAGGGTGGATTTATAGAGGTGCTTGAGTAGCGGCGCACTTCAGGAGCAGCGTGGGTCTAATAACGGATTTATAGATTTGGCACTTAGGTCGCAGCGAGGAGAGTAGGTGATAGAGCCTATTGGACTTTTGTCGGGCCAGCATCAGCCTCTGCCTGACGTGACTCGAGAAGGTGAAATGCGTATCTAGAGTTACGCCAAAGTAGAGTAAAGTATTCGATACACGACGATCTTCATCTTCAATTGTGAAGGTCGTCGGTAGGGGTTTCTTAATTTGCTGAAATGACATCACGATGGCGTCCGTCTTAGACGGGTTCACCCTGAGCTACTAAATTTTAAATCTCCGGGCGTTGGCGCTGGAAGCGTATATCCCTATATCGTCGGCACAGGCCGCTACTACTGCTCCGTCATGCTTAGTCGAGACCACCGGTGCTGTGTATACCACGAACATCAGTGGCCCCAGCACAGACCCTTGAGGTACTCCACAAGAGGTGATGCCAGAAGTCGAGTATCTGTCCCCGACTCGTACAACGAAAGATCTTCTGCTGAGAAAGCTTCGGATCAGACGGCATAGCGAGACTGGGAAGCTAAACTCTTCCAGGCGTCAGAGTAACAGTACGTGAGACACACTGTCAAAGGCCTGAGTGCAGCCTAAAGAAATGAAAGCCGTGGGTTTGTTACTACACATCTGCTCATGGCGTGGGCTTGGAGCTTGGCTAGGTGATGGTCACAGGAAACACCTTTAAGGAAACCGGTCTGTTCCGGTGGGATAATATTTTCCTCCCTACAGTGGTTCAGCATATGATGGTGGACCAGTCTCTCGAATACTTTACTCATATGAGAGAGCAAGCTGATTGGCCGGTAGTGCTCGGGTAGATTTCCCGGGGAAGTATAGGCACCACGACGGCTAGTTTCCATGCTTGGAGGAAGTATGAGATCCGCATGCAGGTGTTGAAGATGTTCAATAGTAAGGCTTTGCCCTTTCTAGGTAGCATCCTCAACATCACATAGGGGATGTCATCCAGTCCCGAGGATTTTTTGCCTTTAACGCGCCTTAGTACCGACTCAAGTTGGTTGAAGTTGGAAAACATGGGTTTTTCATTAGGGCACGGGAGTGGCCCCTCTGGAATTGGTGGAGCATCTACCAGCCGAGCAGAATCACTCGCCTCATAAGCCTTCGCCAGAGGCTCAGCTTCTTCCCCAGGCGTCAGCAGGTCGCCTCCTGATGTTCCACTAGAGTAACTATTTTATATTCCAATTATTCCTTCCTTTCCTCCATGTCAAGGGGGAGAAGAGGAATTCATATCCCTTTGCAAAGAGAAGCCTCCACTTACCAATACCTGTCCTATTGATTCTGTGCCAACAACTTTTGCTCACCTATCATTTTTCTATTCCCAACCTTTTTATATACTCATTGTTTTAATAATTCCGGTTTACTCGTGTGATTTTTATTGGTTGGTACAACTTTTTTTATTTTTCTTGGGTCTTGGGCATGCTTCACATAAGTACAGACTGTAACGAGTATTCTTTTGTTTGCTAAATTCGTCCGTCAGGTGTCTCTAGTTGTACCTATCTGACCTCACTTAACTGAGGACCGTCATTCCATACGGATGTGTATAAGTGGGTTATATGGCCTAGTAATTGCCAAATTTAATTGTTTTTACCTTATCGTATCTTTGCGGCTCAGCGGTAAGCATCCTATTAATATTTGTAAATAAAAGTGTATATAATCTTTGTTTTTATTAATTATGTATCTATGATTTTTAGTTGGTGGTGTTACGTTGATGTTACGATATATATATTAAGGTTATATCGTTGGTGTTGGCTTTATATTGCCGTTGATGTATAATATAAGAATACAACATTTTTCTTTGGACAATAGTTTATTTAAATCAATTTGGACCTTGGACCGAAAACCCCGCAACCTGGTCACAAATATTATGGCGCTCGAATACAGGGACTACAAAAGAAAAATCTACAGATAAGTTATTAGTTGAAGAATTAATTATTATATTAACATTTTTTTGAAATAGTGAAGTTAACTGTTAATAGTTTTATAATAATAGTAACAGAATAATTTTTCCAAACAATACTTTTATATTTATATATTTTTTTCTAATGTTTAAATATAATTTTCGTATTAATTGAAGGTACTAAATTTCTGATGATTGAAGCAAAAGGTTTGTCTTAGACGCAATTTTGGAAATGTAAAGATAATTATTTTTAATTTATTAATTTTGTATCAACAACAAAAATCAAGAATTTTTACTTAAGGTCGTAGAACGACTTACTTTTGTTTAACACATGTTTTGAAAATTAAAATCGACTAATATATTGTATTTTTACCGTAAGTTTAAATAGTTGAATTGAACATATGTTAGATTAGCAAGTAAGCATTAAGTTCACTTAGAGACAACAGCTGTTGTTTGTTTCTATTTAGCATTATCTTGTGTTTCCTTTTAAAAGGAAAATATTTGTTTATCTATGGCTGACGTATGAAAAAAATTATATATTAAGTTTGTAAAGGACGCTTACCGATTTAATTTAATTTGTTAGTTTTAATATAATTTTATTAATTTAATTTTCAGTATTTTACGACTTTTAAGGTTCTGTTGGTATTTTTTTTCAACATTTAATTTCTATGGTTTTTTTTTGTAACTTTGGGTAACGTCTTGATTTATTGTCACGATGGGTGATCCAGTCGTTCTAGTGTCAGAGAGGGAGGATATTTTTGCCGCAGTTCAATCCATTTTCACAAAATCCAAATCTTTGAGTACCGATTCAGCATCCGCTTTTAAACCCGCTTATGACCGCTTACTCAAAAATGAAATCCGATTTGAAGAAATTCAATCAAAAATTCGGATATTTAATGCAAGTATAAAGAACAAAAGTGGAAAACTCGAGACAACAGCAGTACAAAATTCATTTAACGATTTAGTCGATATTACTAAAGCGAATTATAACAAAGTGGTACAATCTACCTGCTCTCCTGAGAATAAACTTGCGGTTGTCCATTCTCATTCTATTCCTCAGGAGCTACCGAAAATTGACTTACCGATATTCACAGGGAAATTAGAGGACTGGAATGGATTTTATTCCCTATTTGATTCTATGGTTCATAGAGAAGAATCTCTATCGACCATTAGGAAATTTTACTATCTACGAAGTAGCTTACGCGATGAAGCTCTGTCGCTTATCTCGGGCTTCGCATTAGACGAAGCTAATTATTTGCTCGCTTACGACGCATTGGTCTCTCGCTATCAAAATAAAAGGCGACTAGCCAGATTTTATATCAAAAAGGTGATGGATTTTACACCTTTAAACAATTCTTCAGCGTCTAATTTGCAGAGATTTTTATCTGAGCATGAAAATAATTTTTCTGCGTTATCGGCTTTAGGCATTGAAGACATGGGGGATTTCATTAAACTTCATTTAGCTCTTAATAATTTAGACCCAGGGACTAGAAAAGCATTCGAAGAACGAATAAAATCAGCAGATATTCCCTCTTATAAGGATTTGATTAATTTCGTCACCGAGCGAACTAGATTATATGAGATGATGGCTCAAGAAGGCCGATCAGAAAAGCCTATTATAGAAAAATCCCGCTCTGCGAATTCCACTAGACGATATAACAAATCCAATTCCGGAAAAGAACAAATATCTCCGGGAATTTTTACTGTTTCGCCATTGGAAAAACAAACCGATGTTGCTGCTAACACAACGAATCACGATCCTCAATTCGACCAGTTCGAAATTCAGGCAGTTGACTCTAAGAAACAGGTATTCTCTCCGACTGATGGACAATCAAGAAATAGTACCGAATCGATTCTCTACGAGAAAACGTGTCTAAAAGGCTCAAAACCGGCTCTACCAGCTAAGAAATTAATTTGCTGGAATTGTGGTGGACCGCATGTTTATTCCAGGTGTCCGCTACCACGAAAGCTGTTTTGCTACCGTTGTGGTAACCCAGGAGTTTCCATTCACGCATGTCCTAAATGTACTCCGGGAAATGTGCAAGGGAATCGGAAGTGAGGGTCATTCCTATTCCCACGGTTTCAGCTGACCCACCAAGTACCGATTTACCTATTACCGTGCCTTATCGTTTACCTTTTTGTACCGCTAAATCTGATATCGTTTCTCCTTGTGTCGTATCGAATTCTCCCGAAAGTTCTACCGTATCTTGTTATCGTTTACCGTTTCCTAAACAGCACTATATTGATTTCCGAATAGGGAAACCTGACAAAGGAGGCCTGTCCTACTTGGCCCTGTTTGACCCTGGTTCCACTACCTCATTTGTTGGACCAGAAGGGGTTGAAATTCTCCTTAAATTGGGATATGAAGTTGAGAAAATTCCCGAATTTAATATTTGTGTCGCTAATGGAAGCTCTGGTATTGTTGATGAAAGATTCTCCATTTCAATTACCGTTGGGTACCGGTCATATGACACGAAGCTTTACGTTTTAACCAAGCTTCCATTTATGTTTCTTTTAGGGTTAGATTTTATCGTTAACACAAATATGAGTACTAATCATCGTGAAGCGACATGGTGGTTTCAAGATGACCCAGACCATAAGTTCTCGTTTCGTCAAGATGTTCAATTAGTAGAAGAGGAAACATCAAAAATATGCGGCATTAGTTCACTTGATCCCTCAGAAAGGGTGGACCTGGATAGAATAGTCAGTGAAGGTTTGCGAATTCTCCAAGATTCTCCAGGATTAACGACGCGCATTAGCCATAAGGTAGATGTTCAGGATGCCCAACCTATCAAGCAGCGCTCCTACCATTACTCACCCAAAGTACTTGAGGCAATGCACCAGGAGTTAGACCGAATGTTGGATGAAGACTTAGTGGAACCTTGCCAATCTCCATGGTCTTCCCCGGTAGTAATGGTTCGTAAGGGATCAGGTTATCGTTTTTGTATAGACTTTCGTAAGGTTAATGAAGTCACTTGTAAAGATTGCTATCCTATGCCTAATATGACATCTCTCTTAGACGGACTTCGACAGGCTAGATATCTCTCCAAGTTTGACCTCAAGCAAGCATTTTTGCAAGTGCCCCTTGCCGACGAAACTAGTAAAGACATTACTGCGTTTACAGTTCCTGGCAGAGGACTATTCAGGTTTAAAGTTATGCCCTTTGGGCTGACGAATTCACCTGCTACCTTTCAGAGGTTAGCCGATGCAATATTTGGACCCGAACTTTACCCTTACGTAGTAGTTTTTCTTGATGATATTTTGGTTTGCACACCAACTTTCAAACTGCATTTGGATATGCTAAGGGAAGTGTTCAGTCGCCTTAAAGCCTCAGGTCTGCGTATCAACCCGGAAAAATGTGAATTTGGTTGTAATGAAGTTAGGTACTTGGGCTATCTGGTTAATAGTGATGGCTTGAGTGTAGATCCAGATAAGGTTGATTCCGTTACTTCGATTCCTCCTCCCACCAACGCTGGGCAGCTCAGAAGATTCCTTGGAATGGCAGGATGGTATCGCCGTTTTATTAAAGACTTCTCTACAGTTGTCTCTCCGCTAACAGCTTTGCTTAAGCGTAACGCTAAATGGATCTGGTCAGAAGAGCAGGACGCCTCTTTCAATGCTCTCAAGTCAGCACTGACTGAAGCACCAATATTAGCTAGGCCAGACTTTAAACAGCCTTTTCAATTACAGACTGACGCCAGTGATACAGGTCTTGGAGCGGTCTTGACTCAAATACAAGACGGCGAAGAAAGAGTCATCGCTTTTTGTTCTCGTACCTTAAGTTCAGCTGAAAGGAATTATACCGTAACCGAAAAGGAATGCCTCGCAGTTCTGTTTGGTATCGAGAAGAATAGGCATTACTTGGAAGGTTATCCATTCACTGTAATAACTGACCACGCCAGTCTGAAGTGGTTACTGAACTTGAAAAACCCTTCAGGTCGTTTGGCTAGATGGGCTCTTCGCTTGCAGCCTTACAACTACAAGGTGGAATATCGAAAGGGGAAACTCAACACAGTGGCCGATGCCCTATCACGAATTGCTGCAATCACAGTATTGTCTACCAGTTCCGATCCTAATTCTTCTACCGATTCAGTTTCGACTTCAGGAACTTTCATAGCGACCGACGATTGGTATAATCAGAAATTTTATCGAGTCCAGAAGTTCCCAGAACTCGACCCTGGATGGTCGATAAAAGATGGACAGCTATTATACCATCGAAAGAATCCTTTGAAGGGAGAGCTAGAAGACCCCAGTGAGGAATGGAAAGTTGTCGTTCCTAGACATTTAAGGGGAGCAATAATATATGAAAATCATGATCTACCGCAGTCAGGCCACCTGGGGATAGATAAAACTGTTTCTAGGGTTAGTAGACTATATTATTGGCCTGGATTATACCGAGATATAAGCCAGTATGTGAGGCAGTGTGAGTTATGCCAGAAGGTCAAACCCAATAACACGCCACCTCGTGGGTTAATGTTCCCTCGCTATAACAAGCAGCCGTGGGAAATGGTGTCAGTTGACATTATGGGTCCTTATCCTAGGAGTTCTAGAGGCAATGTATATCTACTAGTGTTTGTAGATTTATTTAGTAGATGGGTGGAATTATGTCCCATCAGAAAAGCTACCTCTTCGGTTATTGTAAATAAACTGAAATCCCGCATAATATACAGATATGGCGCACCGCATAAAGTAATTTCCGACAATGCGAAGAACTTCGTTAGTAATCTTGCAACTGAAGTGGCTAAGGAGTTTGGAATCAAGAGAGAAACTACTCCTCTTTACCATTCACAGGCAAATCCGACAGAACGAGCGAATCGGAATATCAAGCAACTTATCGTAGCGTACCTAGGGAAGAAACACCAACGCTGGGACGAAAAACTAGGAGAGATCCAGTTTGCCTTAAATTCCGCCGTTCAAGATTCGACCAAGTTCAGTCCTGCCTTCTTAAATTTTGGTAGAGAACTGAGGCCTCTACATCAAGCTAACGACGATGATATCCTAGTGGCGGGCACAGACGGACATGCTGCTTGGGCCGCTAAAGTGGGCAGACTGCCTGAAGTTCATCATATAGCCGAGGAAAACTCTCTGAAGGCAAGTCTAAATCAGAGCAGTCGTTATAACTTGAGACGCCGAAAAGATCGTTTCCAACCGGGGGACCAAGTCTTAAAGATGAGGTTTCAGCTATCGTCGGCAGCTGATAAACTCGCTGCTAAACTGAACCCCAAATATGAAGGCCCTTTTACCGTTGTTTCCGTTACGGGTGGTGGATCCTGTAAACTGAGAGATGAAGATGGAAAGATAATAGGCTTATGGCATCCCTCAAAACTTAAATTATTTTATCCAACCCGACGGACTTAATCGCTGGAGGGGAGTGTGTAACGAGTATTCTTTTGTTTGCTAAATTCGTCCGTCAGGTGTCTCTAGTTGTACCTATCTGACCTCACTTAACTGAGGACCGTCATTCCATACGGATGTGTATAAGTGGGTTATATGGCCTAGTAATTGCCAAATTTAATTGTTTTTACCTTATCGTATCTTTGCGGCTCAGCGGTAAGCATCCTATTAATATTTGTAAATAAAAGTGTATATAATCTTTGTTTTTATTAATTATGTATCTATGATTTTTAGTTGGTGGTGTTACGTTGATGTTACGATATATATATTAAGGTTATATCGTTGGTGTTGGCATTATATTGCCGTTGATGTATAATATAAGAATACAACATTTTTCTTTGGACAATAGTTTATTTAAATCAATTTGGACCTTGGACCGAAAACCCCGCAACCTGGTCACAAGACATGCTAAAGATAACTTTAAAAAAATTAAATGCACAGTCCTCTTTTTAGTAACGTGGCTCTTTACGAGTCGCCAGAACTGGCGGTGGTCGTCATGAGTCCTGCGTACCTGCTCGTGCCAGAGGGATGTTTTTCAGTCTCGCATGAGCCTGGCTATCTGTCAGGTCATCGCATTGATAGCCGGTTATAGCTCATATTCGCGCGAGCGATGGAAAATATTCCTCTGGTTGTTTCTTTGACTAATGAGGGCTAGTATGTGCTAAGGAGGTTTCCTGAGGGCGTTGAGTTGTGGGTAAAACCTAGGAATAGTTCGGTTTGCTGAGTCCAGGATTGTGGTGGAGATGACTTCCACCGCCCTGTTCACCTCTGCCTCTGTACCGAGATGTTCCTGTCAAGGGTAGATCTTCCTCAATGGTAGCCCTGAATCCCTTCCAATCGGCCTTGTTTAGGAGGTACTTACTCGCAGGTGGTGCTGCGGGAGTACCTCCGAAAGTATATACAATCGGCCGATGATCTGACGGTCCGAATGGAAGCGCTATACAGCCCGTTACGGTGTGCAGATTCCTGGTTAGGAGGAGGTCTAGCGTTGAGGTACATCCAGGTTGGGACACATGCCGGAAGTTATGAACCCCGGGGTGAAAAACTTCCAGCCTAGTCTTGGTGATGTAGGTCCCCAGTGTGTTATTGCTACTACACAGCCAGGCAGTGTGTCTGGCATTAAAGTCTCCTAGGACTATGTACCGACTGACTGTGCGTGTTGCAAAAGCAGCCTAAGAGCTGTATGAACAGCCCACGGGCTCCTATAAACACAGCTGAACGTGAAACGGGTCTTGAACCGCACGTCAACTGTGAGTAAGTGATTACCGGCAGTTTGCCACACAGGGTTTGGGACCCTCCTAGATGGTACATCATTTCGGACTAGGATGGCGACGCCTTCAAGAGTCCCCGGAGCACAGACCTCTTTGTACATGGTGTACCCCCTGAAGCGTACTCGGGCAGAGGGGGACAGCAGGGTATCAGTCAGCGCCACCACGGATGGTCGGTGCTGCTGTAGGAGAATTTCAGTTTCGGCCAGCTTCGAGAGAAGGCCTCGAATGTTGTAGTTGACGACTGGATGTTCAATCATATCGTCTGGTATCCATCACCAGAGTCATCATCTGAGAAATCATCTGCATCATCATGTTGAATTTTTCCATGATGCAGATGAGGGTGAGGTCTTGTCCCGAAGCCGGTTGAAATGCCAGTGGCACCGGAGCGGGCTGAGCTTCCACGGGAGGGTGAGGTAGGGACTGAATATGTTCTTATTTTTTTTAAAGCCCCTGGAAGACGATTATCTGAAACAGACTTACATACTAACGTATATTAATATATATATATATATATATACAACTCTTATCCTGCACCGGGTGCATTTTAAGAGGATTTTAAGTAAGTTAAGGGATTGAGGTTATAGGGTTAACTAACTCGCGGCGTTATATAGTAGTCACTCGGGTCCAGTCGTGATTTATGTGGTCTTTCCGTTAGTCGATCGGGTTTTTTTTTAGTCATGGAAGAGCAGACTCCGACCCCGGACACGAAAAAACCCGATCGACTAACGGAAGGACCCGATGAATCACGAGTGGCTACTATATAACACCGCAGGTTAGCTGAACTTTTTTTTTTTTATTATTATTATTTTTTTTTTTTCATTTTTTTTTTCAAAGCCCCTGGAAGACGATCATCTTAAACAGACTTACATACTAACATTTATAAGGTTACCCCATCACATTAATCCTTTAACTTCCTTAAAATCCTCTTAAAATGCACCCGGTGCAGGAAAACAGTTGTATATATGTATATATATAAATATTAATAAACGTTAGTATGTAAGTCTGTTTCAGATGATCGTCTTCCATGGGCTTGAAAAAAAAAAACATCTTCTAATATGTTATAAATGAGAAAAAACTCATGAGTCATAATGTAATAATAATAATGCAATTCGAAAAATCCCCAAAACAGAGTTTTTTGTTGAAGGTCTTGAATGAAGTTGTATCTTGATTGATGAGTCTGTTTGAACTGTTGATGTGGTTATTATTCTTGGTTGGCCCAGATGATGCCTGAATTGGCGAAATGTTAACTGCTTATTCCCCCCCCCCAGTATTTTAGAGACTTGTTGATTTGTATTTTGTGGGTTTTTTACAATTGCATAATTATTCATTGACTAAGATCGTTGACGAAACTCCTTTTTTATGAATTTTTTAAATAAAACTACAATATCAAAATACCGATATCATACAACGAAAATAAGGAATGGGTCGGACAAGGATATAATGCGTTTTCCATCTATTCCATTTAAGGTTAATGAAAAAGTGGTCAAATCTAATACTTCGGACAAATCATCTCCCCGCAGAACCTTTGAAATAGAAACAGTGGATTCTTACTGAACATTTACTGAACCCAACATCTTTCACGGATTGTTTAGTTTATTTTTCTACATCTTGACAGGAAAATATGTTCTGCAGTGGCGGATTTATCTACAGGAAGGCTAGTTACTTGTTAATGGCAACAAAAGCCATAATATTTTTCGTTTTAAACAAGTTTGCATTTCATACGTTACACTCTTTGGTAGTGTTTGATGGGATTAATTAAAAAATTGAAAAAGTATGTTGTTTTTTTCGGTCTCGCTGAGCTTTTTTTGTAGGCAGTAGTCCAGAACGGCCAAGTCATTAACTGTCTGCCTTAAGTTTGACTTTTCGTTAAAATTGCATAAGGTTTGGAATTTTATTATAATCGACTACTGATAACAATTATGTATGAATAAATTATGACAAATAAATAGCTGAAATAAATTACAGAAGCTAGTCTATCGATTCATACATCGATGTAAATGTCACCTCAGGTTATAACCTCCTATCAAAAATTTTATTTGTTTTGGTTCAGAGAACTAACTTTTCTAAATCATTTATCTGGAAAACAACTTAATTACTTTTAACAACCGCTCAATTAATAATAATGGCATCAGTCGCAGAGCCATTAACTTTAGCCAGAGGTATAATATTTTTCTATGGTTTATTATTATTTTTGAAATCAATAAATGACCAATGATTTTTTTTTACCTTTTCAGACGTGGCCAGGGCTGTGGAATTACTAGAGAAACTTCAGAAGAGTAAGCACTTTGCTATTGATTGAACTATAATTATTTACTATTCTAAATATAACTTTATATCTGATGATCCGGTGAATAAGTGGTTGTTGAATTTTGTCTGAGATGAGGTTTTGTCCTAAGAAAAGCGGAATCGTGTTATTCTACTAGTGCATAAGGGACTACATCAGGCCTTGTCTTAATATGGAGTTATTGATTATTTTATAACACCATTTCATGCCAAAGACTAATAAAAAAGACCATATTATATAAAAGACTCGATTCCGGTTCCCTCAATTTAGTTATCTATTTCTGGACAAAATTCGGTTTCAGTTCCGCAGGTTTTCACTTTGAATCGTGTCACAGGTTTTAACTTTTCATTCATTTCTTTTTTAATATTTTTCAAAACTACAAATAATTGTGAGCTTTAGTAAGGAAAAAAGTTTAATTATGGAAAATGTGTATATTTCCCTTAATTACGCTCTTTTTCCAGACTAAAACTCACAATTATTTTTATAAAAGGAAACAAATGACTAAACATAAAGCAACCTGCAGAACTGATACCCAAAATTCGACAACCACTTATTCACTGGGGCTCCAGATTTTTATTCGATATATTTTATAATAATCAATCTACTTTCAATAATTGTAATAAAAAAAATGTGGCCATGTAAATTCTATTAAATCATGAAGTTAGGTACATGAGTGTGTCAAGCGGGTGAAGCAACTGTAAAGAACACCAAACAGCTGCTCATCTGAAGTTATCTTACATATGACTACACGAAAACTAAAACTAAATTAATACAATTTTCAAAACCTCTTTCTTGAGCTTAGTCTTCACATATCTTGTAGTTTCCAACACTTTCATATTTGTACGAACAAGTTTGCAGACTAGACGTTCAACCTGTATGAAAGTGAATTGGGTCCTTAAGATACTATTGGAGTTTTAATAATATGTTAAATTTAGGTGGTGAAGTTCCTGTAACGAAGATAGCCGCTCTGCAGAAAGTTCTTCAGAGTGACTTCTTAAATGCTGTTCGTGAGGTGTATGAACACGTATACGAAACTGTTGATGTCCAAGGCTCAGCTGATGTTCGAGCTTCTGCCACTGCCAAGGCAACTGTTGCTGCATTTGCAGCTTCTGAAGGTCATGCTCATCCCCGTGTCGTAGAATTACCTAAAACCGAAGAAGGACTTGGATTTAATGTAATGGGTGGAAAAGAACAAAATTCTCCAATTTATATTTCAAGGATCATACCTGGAGGAGTGGCAGACCGCCATGGAGGTCTTAAAAGAGGAGACCAGCTTTTATCTGTGAATGGCGTTGTAAGTAAATGATTGTAATAGAAATATTTTGAATGAAACATATTGCAAAATATATTTGTCTTATTAGTTTTGTTCACTTATTCAGCAAACTGTTTGTTTTCTTGTATATATAAGAATATGCATATGCACAGATACATGTCTAAATCTAGAATATCTAATTGCCACCTGTTTTCTTACTTACCTCTTACCATGGAAAACAAATTCGGCTATACAAGACAGCATTATAAATTTAAAAAAAATTGATGAAAGTTAAGCCAGGTATCAACCTGATTTCACACTATTATCTTAAAATTTTAAAATCTTAGTTTTTATGAATGATTTCAAAAACATTCAAATAACTGTTTTATTTTATTTCAGTCTGTTGAAGGGGAGAATCATGAAAAAGCTGTTGAGCTCCTGAAGCAGGCTCAAGGATCAGTAAAACTGGTGGTTCGTTATACGCCAAAGGTCCTTGAGGAAATGGAGATGAGGTTCGATAAGCAAAGAGCTGCGAGACGCAGGAATCCCTACTAAATTCACAACAAGATGATATTCTGTTATTTAATATTTACATTTACATTTGGTGCAGATTCATAATATTCATGCTTGTTGTTTGAAATATGGTTGCTCTCTTTGGTGTTTATTAGCATTGTTATTAATGTTCTCGTTAATATTTATAGGTATTAATATTAATCCATTAAAAAAAATAAAACATTTTGGTTTTTAAATGAAAAGATAAACATTATGTAGTAATTTATTTCATTAGTTGGCAGTTTATATCCAAGACTCTCTTTGTTACCGATTTTCATTTTATTGTTCAGACCTTGTACGAACGTTAATTAACTTTTTGTTTTTACTTACAACTAGTTATTTTGCAGTATCTGTACAGAGTTATTTTCTATCAGTATTAACACCATTTTACACTTGTTAACCCTGATTATTAACAATTAGTATAGTTTTGCATTGAAGTAATTATATAAAAACGACCCGCAAGAAAGAACTCGTATTCCATACTAACTGCTGTTAAATGGTATTACCATAAATATTATATTATATAATTATGAATTAAGTAAAATTGGATAATATATTAAATTTTAAAAAAATAACAAGAAAAGATGTGGGTCAATGTTCCCTTATGGTACTAACATTTGTAATGAGAGAATTATACCAAAACAGTTTGTCCCTCTCAGATGTATTTAAAATATGTTACGGTTAGTTTCCCCATAATGAGATTTTTTCATACTTGGTACAAATATTTGTTTAATTAGATGTTCTAATAAACTAATTTATTATTACTTCTTAACTATTATTGGTTCTTTCTCTTTCTCACATACGTAGTAAAGCAACGCTTAGATCAATATAAATAATTTGTAAAGAAAAAACAGAAATCTGCTTTAATTTTTCTGAGAAAAAACTATGGCCAGATCCATACTACATTAGATTAATACTCATACAAAATAATTAAGATGTAAATGAAGACGGTTGTATAAGACGGTAAATGAAAAAGGTTGTTTACGGAATTATTGACGATTTAGTATTGTACTAAACCCCAAAATGGAAAGTCAGTATCTTGTTGGTTTATTGTTATTGTTAAGGTCTAGTTTTTGAATTTATTCTTAATAATTCCCTATACTTGATTCAAATGATGTCTATAATAATTGTCCCTTTCCAATTGTAGCAAAATATTTATAAATGCATCACATTATGGTTTTAAATCGCATTTATTTTTTGTTTCTTGTGATTTTATTGTGTTCAGTGTATTATTTATTTTGTTAATTTCACTCGAAGAAATATATTTATATAATCTGCATAATTGTTGATGTAACCAAAAATAAATATTTTTCCTTTGTTGTTTTTTTTTTTATATTTGTGTTAGTTAAGGTACATAAAAAAAATATTCATGTTTTATTGTTATCTTATCCATTAATCACACCATTTTAGATCTGATTTCTATTTGTTGTATTTTATGTTAACAAATAAATTTGAATTTTACTTATAGTTTATTAATCATTTACTATAAAAAACATTTGTATTTATTTATAGATCAATTTAGTATTATCACAAATGAATTTAAGGAAAATTGGGGCCCAAGAAAGAAAATACAAAGTAATCCTAATACTAGTTTTCTGTGTGCTGATATGATCCATCCACATCCTTGGTGTGGTGGTTGTGATCTATCCGATATTACCAACACTATCCATCACTAATAAGGACCTAATTGAAAGGTTTGAGATTAAAAAACAGATATTAAGGGAAATTTTAGGCCCTATATTATTCAGCAAAAAATTAGCCCTCTAACAAAAAGAGACTCTTTACAAAGCTACAGAAAGAAATCTCTGTCACAATGAGGAAAAGAAGGGTTAAAGTTTTGGAACATGCACTAAAGATTGATCCAGACTAACCCACTCAATCCAGATGGGTGGATCAAATAAAAAAATATTTTTTCACAGAAACAATAGTTACGAAACTTTTTTAAATAATTGTTTATCAGTTCTTTGACAATAAAATAAAATTTCCTTTATCATCGCTGTAAATATAAAGATATTCAAACAATTTATTTTAAGTTAGTACATTTTTTCATTTTGTTGAATAATCGAGGTAGTTCTCCGAGTAACTTCACACTGAATTTATTAAAACTGTGTGTAAAATGTTACTATCCTTTTCTGGTGCTAATCAATCGCCTTACGAGATTGCTAATTCTACCTTTTTTTTAATTTGCATTAAGCTTTAATTATATTTAAAAATAATAGGATGTAAATAGTTGGGGGTGCAGTCAAGAAAACACAGCAAAATAAGTGAAACTTATTGTATTTTATATGTGCCGACGTTTCGACCTACTGTGTAGGTCATCTTCAGGGCTATGAGAAAACAGACAAAAAACAGAATAGACTGTAAAAATACATAAGATAGAGATACAGAAAACATAACAAAATTGTTATGTTTAAAACTTTTTGTTATGTTTTCTGTATCTCTATCTTATGTATTTTTACAGTCTATTCTGTTTTTTGTCTGTTTTCTCATAGCCCTGAAGATGACCTACACAGTAGGTCGAAACGTCGGCACATAAAATACAATAAGTTTCACTTATTTGCTGTATTTTCTTGACTGCACCCCCAACTATATACATCCTATTATCGTATCTACCAGTCAACGAATTTCTTTCCTACATATATTTAAAAATAATGTTAAGCTGGAATAAATTAATATTTCGCATCATGTTGAATTTTCATGATTTGATAGCAACATATGTAGCTATTTAATTGAGAAGAGGTAAACATGATGTTAATGTCCACATCTTTTAAAAGAATGAAAATGTTTGTAAGTACTCTCTGTTTAATTGTATATTTGAGCAGTTTATTGAAATATGTAGTTCAAATCACAAATATAATTTTGTAACTATAATTCATGGGAGAAAACTTAAGGACATTGTCTTGTTGGAGGGATAAACGGTTAATTTTGTTATTAGTTTATTGTGTGATAAAATTAGAAGAGGACAAGGGAGGGAGGGCTATGACATCACCCCCCGTGGCGCATCCTGTTGGCAGGCTCGGTAACTGGGCTTATTTGCTTGTTCTACATTTTTAGACGGTCGTAGGACGATTCAGTGGGATGGGCAGTCAGGCAAGGACGTATTGTTTAATTTCTACACAAGTTTAATATAATTATCCTTTTTCGTGCTTAGTGCTGTGTTATTTTTTGTTGATTATTCGAGAACCGAAATGGAGGATATATTTCATTGGTGCCGTGAAGGCAATGCTATGCAAGTAAGGGTTTGGCTTGACGACACAGAAAACGATCTGAATCTAGGGTGAATTCAAATTTTTCTTTATTATTAATTATTGTAATAAATGATTTTAACCATTAGAAATTTATTGAATAATTTTTCATTCGTTATACCTGGTTGACATTCACCAAATCCTTGACCAAATTTGGGAGGTGGGGGAATTGTAAGCAAAACACAAATACTCACGTGACCATATAAGGGGCTCTCTGAACCTTATTTTATGTTTATGGCTAATGGCTATAGTAAATAGTATTATTGTAATAATTCTATCATTTTGGCCATGTGCCAAGTGAGTTTTACCATCTTCAATAAGCTTTGGCTGTCTGATTTTTAAATACTATTTTTCTCTGACAACCTGTCAAACAATAAATAGAGCTAGTAAACATTTGAGATTGTTTTATTCTCATTCAAATATAAAGACAAAAGTTTCTTTATAGCCCCTGTCACTTTGAACATTCTGTTTATGTTGAATGTTTACTCTAAAGTGATATTCTCTTCCAAAATTAAAATTCTATTAAATTTTAAACTCCTAGTTATCTTTTTATAGAATTCTGACATGTCTACTGATGATTCAACTGAAATGATAAGGTTACAGGATGTTTTGAATCTTATCATACTTTTACTTTTAAGGAAAGTTTTGTAATATTTTCTTGAGAAATAAAATTGAATGATATTAATTGTATCGATTTTTGGAATAAAAATTTGTTTCTCCTGTTAGATCAAAGTATATGTATTTTTCACATACCTATCCTCAATAGAAATATGTTATTATCTATTTTCTAATTTATTTTTTTCAGTTTCAGAATTTTCAGATAAAGTTTTGAACTGAAAATTTGTGTTGTAGATTATTTATTAATCCTTTAAAAATATATATATTGTAGGAATTATATTTGCTTTTATAGTCGTGTTAGTTGGAGATTTAAAAAATGTTAATTTTAGTAGTTAATTATGTTTATTAAAACTATTAGGCGAGAGCTTAACTATTGATGGTTAACAGTGATTATTTAATCGGGACCAGGGCTAGTGAAAATGGAAAGTAAAACAATATGCTTTTATTTTGTTTATGTAATATATTCAAGGAGTTTTATAATTTAATTAGGTATTATAAATTCTTTTGTCAGTTGAAATATATTAACTTGACGTTTATTGATTTGTTAAATTTAGAACACTCTATCAATTAATTGCTTTATCAACATCTGTGAATATTTCTCCTACAGAGTTATTAATCTTGTTTTATTGTAAGTCTTCTTAGTATATAGATAAAAACTTGGTTTATTAAAAATTGAATATACCTAATTATGAATAAAACAAGTTATTATTTAAGCTCTTAGAGAAACATTTGATTATATCTATAAAAGATATATTGTAATCAATAGATCAATTTAGTCAACTAATGTTCTCCATATTATTTTTTGAAACAAACAATTATTTATTATACATGGCCAATAATAAAAATGTTTATATCACCAAATGATGAATGATACAATTATATAGTAGCTATATATGAGTTATCACGTAAATAACATATTAGATTTCACGTTGATTGATCCAAAAATTTAATTATAGGTGATTTTTTCACATTATAGTATTGTATGACAAAAACCACGGATTGACATTCATGTCTTATACAAATTGAATTATTTGTTTATTTATTGTAGATTCTTAATAATGAATTTAACACTAAACATTACAACCATTCATTTTGACCTAAAATAGTTATAATTTTAAATGGTTAATGGTCTTACTCTTCTTAATTGATTACCTCTGCTCCTAACATTAAATTCAGGCCAAGCCTACTGTTTCTATGACTGTTGCCCAGTTATTGTTTGAAATGTTTGAATCAAATATATTTATTTAACTTAACATTTCATCAATCTTGCGAATTATTCACTTTTAATAATTTATATCCAGGTTCTTTATAATTAAAACATATATTTAATATGGATTATTATTAGGCCCACTTTGTAGGTCACCATCTCGGGTACAAAATGGGATACAGGTATAAGAAATCCATAATTATATAAAAATATTTATTTACCGTGATGTGAATATATTTTCTATGGAAAAATAAAAATAAATATCTTTTAGTTCAGATATTTTTGTAAAAAAAAATGATAAATTTAGTAATATAGAAAAACATAAAATCAAGTGTTTAAATATTTATGTATGATTCCAAACTTAAAATCCACAGTCAATGTTTTACCATTTCAGACATAATCAGCATAGAAAAAAAAATCACATGTAGCATCAGCAAAAAATAAAAAATTAAGTAAAAGAAGTTCGTAACTAAAAAAAAAATATATTTTTTAAAAGGAGGCAGAACACACTCTAAGATATCCTGTCATTTTTTGGAGAAAATTTATTTTAATAGTTTCTTTAAAAAAAATTGAATCCAATAATTTAATTGTTTTGTATTACATGTTTGTTCCTTAATACAATCTTGTTCCCTTATTCCTTTAGTTTAAGATAAAGTAATTTCGTCTGAAATAAAAAAACATGGGATTCCCTGCATGCTGATACCATATCATTTCAGTTGTATCATCTCATTTATTTAATTTTAATTGAAATATTCAATACACATAATATGATATTCACTTTATTATACATAAAATAATTTGATATTGTTTAATAAGAGAATAATGGTAAATCAGTATATTTTTATGTAAATGAGTTTTATGAATTAAAGAAAAAAAAAGACAACCTAATCTGACATGCTATTAAATAATTTATAAAATATGTATATATTCTTAATCTTTATATTACATTAATTTACTTTATTACTTATTTGTATATTACTTATACTTATTTATTACTTTATTACATTAATTACTACCATCAACCTTCTTACTGTATTTAACAACTTTTCAGCATTATTCCAAAATATTTTTCCTCACTACATGGGAAAAAGATGGGTTATCATTAGATGCATTGGGGAAATATCGATTTGTAGTTTAGATTTATTTGATTTGGATTTCACATCAGTAAGAACATAGTCAGTCATTTTAGCTCAGTTTAAGTCAGTTCTTTCTAATTTTTAAAACCATCAAAAATATTATATTTTTTAGAATTTCTGGTGTTTTGATTTTTATTCTTCTGAAATTTGTAACATGGTTATAAATAGAGGATTATTCAGATAACCTGTTTCATTGACTTCCTTAATCGTATGTTTAATTTATGCTCATTCAACTAAGATTTGTTTGCTTATTCATTTAATATCACTTAATGCTGCTATGGCTAATTGGATGCTACAGTTGGAGTCCTAAATTTTGGCTATCCAGGTATAATTAGGATAGGAATTATTAACGAGTATGAATGATTTTTAACGCCAGGCTATGAACTCGCGATCTTGGACAAATTAGGTTGTTATGCTAACCATTAGAGCACAGGTATCCCCAACTAAGATTTGTTCTTACCATTCTTTTTTCTTGGTAAGATTCTTTGATATTTTTAATGATTTTGCTGATTACTACTCATCAGTTACATATGTTACATGTTACACATAAAACTAATTTTTTCTAATTCTTAAGATTACTTTATTTTCAAAACAAAATTGTAAACTAATGTTATAAGAAGTAAAATGATGAGAGATTTAAAAAAAAAACAACAATGGAGAAATTTAGAGTGAAATGTAAAATTAATTTTTTATTTCCTCTGATAAGAAGTATGTTTATTTGTTTAATTTTTTGTCTATGGTTAATAATTTTCCTCTAAAACTTCTGAAAGGGTATAAATTATTTATTGTATAACATAATTTGGACTCATATTGCAGTCATTTTATCAGGACTAAATGAACAAGGTACATAATATTAACTATCTAAATAAATAGACATAAAGAGAAATTATTTCTACTCTTTACAGTTATTGCTTTATTCAACTTTTGTTCAAGATTTGTTCAGTATTGAATATTGACTATATGTGTATGAATATGGCATTTGTGGTGACCTGGTTTCCTAATTCTTTTCATTAAGACATTTCTTGATTTGGCATTGAAAGTGGAACAGTATTACTTATTAAATATTTTTATTTGAAAAAAAAAGATATATCCAGGACCGGGACTCGAACCCGGGTCACCCAGATCGCTAGTCTGGAACTCTACCAATTGAGCTATCCTGGGCTCAATCAAGCTTGCTCCCCGGTCATGGCCATATCCTCTCTTTTCACTGATCCCATGTCCCCGTCTTTTAAATATCTTTTCTTTTCAAATAAAAATATTTAAAAATTAATAAAATCAATAACTAATAAAATAAAATAAAGTATTACTTAATGATTGGTAGTCATTATAAAAATTAACAAAAATTTTAGCTGTTCAATACAATGGTTGTTTGAATTAATAAATTTTGATGTTATTTGGATTAATATCTTCAGTCTTACATGAATTTTACAGTGAATATTTTTTTTTTACAGTGATGATCATGGCTTCAGCCCGTTACATTGGGCATGTAAAGAGGGTCACGCGAAGATTGTAGAGCTTCTTATTCAAAGAGGTGCTAGAATAAATGTTACTAATCGTGGAGATGATACACCTTTACATCTCGCTGCTGCCCATGGCCACAGGGAAATCGTGCATATGGTGAAAATTTAATTTTATCTTATATTTACAAATTTATTAATTAATATAGAAGATCATAAGCTCTTAAGAGACAAATTAGAAATAAAATACATAAATCATGAATGGAAAAGTTCCAAAAAAAAGGCCTTAATTCTTCTAACCAAAAGCAGAAAAGTCAATATTTATCCTATTCAGGCATCTTCAGGGCAGAAAGAGAATAATAGCTAAGGAAATAAATAAATTGAGCTAGTCCCAACCTCAAAATACAGCAATGAAACAGTTGATAAATAAGACATGAATAAAGAAAAGAAAATACACTCACCAAACTTCCTATATTCAGATTTTATTTATCAGCTTTTTTTATTTAATCCTTTCCAGCTGTTGTCCTGTAACTTTCCTTATCATAAAAATATTAATATTTTAATTTGTATGCATATATATCATAATAGTTAAATTATAGAAATGACAAACCTATCATTACTTTATAACATTAATTTTTGTTTATAGTTACTGCGAAATAGAGCCGATGTAAATTTTACGAATGAACATGGTAATACCCCCTTGCACTATGCAGCTTTCTGGGGCTACCAGCAGATTGCCGAAGATCTGATAAACCACGGAGCTCTTATTTCGCTCGCTAACAAGGATGGTGCTACTCCCCCAGACAAGGCAAGGGGCTCTCTGGAGAAAAGACTGAGAGGTATATTTTTTATTTGAGAAGGAAATGGTAGAATGATCTGTTTATTATAGATGAACCTCAATTCAATTTTTTTTGTTTTGTAGATCTTGCTATCGAAACTGGTCAAGAACTGAAGAAAATAACATTTAAAGATCAGAGCTGGTTGGGTTTAAAGACCAGAAGTCGTAAGTAATGAAATAAACAAAAAAGTAATGTTGGTGTAGTCAAGTTATTTGATATGTAAAAACTAATCGACTGTCGCTATTATTCCTACAGGAGATGCTACTTTATCTCGTCACAAAGGAATCAACATGGATGATTTAGCTCTGCATACGCAGATAGCTACTACACCAAGCGGTACAACATGGCGTGGGCGATGGCAAAAAAACTATATTGTTGCTAAAATTCTTAATGTAAGAGAAATAACTCCGAGAATTTCGAGGGATTTTAATGAGGAGTTTCCGAAATTAAGGTGAGATCATCTCTAATACAAATAATAAATACTAATTTGAGCTAGCCCAAACAGAATAACGGGCATTTTTTTGGGAGAAGAAGGGGCACATCAATGTTTTTATTACAATAGGCCGGTTTAATAATCATTTGGATATTTGTATGCTTGATGCAATAAAAATTTGATAAATGTCCTTCACATCAGAGTAAGGCATATATATTACTTAGTAACATAAGGAGAAAGAACTAATCTTAAATTTAATCACATTTATACAAAAATCATTTTCATTTCACAGAATAATAAATCAGTATATTACAGCTCCTATTTCTCTTTTAATAGACTTACTTTTACTGATGACTGAATTTTTGTTTTCAGAATATTTTCTCATCCTAATGTTCTGCCCGTGATCGGTTGCTGCAACTCTCCTACAGACCTGGTTGTGATTAACCAGCACATGGCTTGGGGCTCCCTCTACACACTGTTGCATGTAGGAACCGGCGTCGTTGTCGACTCGGCTCAGGCCCTGAGGTTTGCTGCAGATGTCGCCAGGGGCATGGCATTTCTTCATAGCTTGGCACGTATTACTCCTGCCTACCATCTCAACAGCAGGCATGTTATGGTGAGTGTGCACCAGATCATTTCATTTTAGTTCTAAATGAATTATTTTAAATTATTCGGTGAAATTAATGGGCTGTTTAAACTGAATTTAAGCTACTCAATAGTAAATAAAAAACTATGGCGTATAAAAAACTTCTTGAATCTCTAATTTATCAACAGACAGCTTGTATGTTGATGCTATAATATTAAAAGCTGTGTCATTTTCTCTTTTTAAAAGTTTCACATTTGTTATATACTTAAGGTAAAGAGTATAGTTTACTTCCTCCTTCATTAAACCATTAATTAATATATGGTTTAAGTTTTCTTTTATGTTCCTAGATTGATGAGGATCTAACAGCAAGAATTAATATGGCAGATTGTAAATTTTCATTCCAAGAGAAAGGGAGAATGTATTACCCGGCATGGATGTCCCCAGATGGTAAGTAATAAATGTTTATACTCTAATATTTATATTGTACTTTAACTTATTTTTAAATATTCATGGGATAGAGTATTTCTGTAAACATTTTTATATTTCAAAGGAAGGGTTTTGAGGAAGATTTTTTACCTTAGAGTAATTATCTTCAATAATTTTTTTAGCTTTTTATATTTAAGTAAGTCTTTACCTGAATGTGATCCTAACTGATCTCGGTCCCAGTTGTGTATAATTTTAATGGTAAAAATTAGTTATAGGGTTTTATCTTGTTTTCCTAACCTATTGTTTGTCCGACCATTTTTGACATCTGGTTCCTTAGTGAGCTTATGTGGAGAAATTTACATTTATCTCTCAATTTAAAGTAAGATAAAATGAGAAAGTCAATTTTATTCTATCCCATTTTATTTTATTTTGTTAGCTCTGCAGAAGAAACCTACAGATCGTAATTGGGAAGCATCCGATATGTGGAGCTTCGCTGTTCTGTTATTGGAATTAGCCACGAGGGAGGTGCCATTTGCCGATCTGTCCCCTATGGAAATAGGAATGAAAGTAAGTAATGAAAACATTCATATAATTTTATGAAAATCTAATTTAATTATTTGTATTTTTATATTTTATGAATATCATAGTGGCAATTATTTTTAACCTTGTTTTTTTTTTAGGTTGCTTTTGAAGGACTAAGGGTTCCTATTCCACCAGGAATATCAACACATTTGGCTAAGTTGATAAAAATCTGCATGAACGAGGATCCAGGAAAACGGCCTACGTTTGAGATGGTATTGCCAATATTAGATAAAATGAATAGATAAAAGCTTTCTTCATTTCTTTTTTAAATTAATTGTTGAAAATTAATTAGACTACTACTATATGTAATTGTGTTAACATACAGTTACAATAATAACATGAATGTTAATTAATGATAAACTAACTGACAAGTCCATTTTATAAATTGTTTTCTCTTTTCTTTTTTTAAATTTTTTTTCTTTCACTACTTTATAGTTATAGTTAAAGAAGTAACTGCTATTAATAATTATTTATTGATTACATATGCCAATTGAATGGAACAATTATGAATTATCTTTTAGGAGGATTATATAATGTTCTTACATGATAACCTTAAATAGTTTTACGAATTATACAAAATATATATGGGTGAATTCGGTTTTCATAATCTCTTAATCTTGGACATATAAAATTCTATATTTATAAAATAAAAAAAAATGGTTTTTAAAAAGTATTTGTTCATGTGATGTAAATGATAAGGTGAATGACCCTTAAACCATGACTAAATCTTCTGTTCGTTGGTAAAGTTAAAATTGTTAATTTATTGCTTATGGTTTTTATAATTGTTTCTTAATTGGCAATCAATAAACCCAATTTAATTTTGTTATCACATAAAAATGACTACCATGTTTTAGCATCAAATATTTGTTAATGTTGTATTATATGTTTTACATTTATATAATTGTTGTTGGATTAAAAATTTGGTCTTTTTATATATGTTTACTATTAATAATAACTAATGTTTTAGCCACTGCTAAAATGCTTTGTAAACAAATTTAATGGCAAATTAATTATTGGTGCCGAATTTTAAAAGTAGAAATGGTGCCAGACTATTTGTGCTACTTCAGCTTTTAAGTTTTTGAATATTCATGATCCAAGAAGACTCCATTATAGAGATTTTTTTTTATTTCTTTTTTTAAGTGGACAATTTTTATTATTGCCACTTAAAGAGAATTATATTTTTTACTTGCTGAGTTTCCCATCCTGAAGTGTGCTGCCAGTGTTTGTGTTCTATAAAAATTGCATTTTTTCACTGCCAAATGAATATATAGTTAAGGATATCAACTGAACCACTTTATGTAATTTAATCAACTGAGGCTGTGATATATTTTCCAGATATTTATATTTTACTGACATTAATGTTCATCTGTAATTTTTATCGAATACCCATTTTAGTGGTATTTTCACAATCAGTCATATTTAAAAATTATATCTTATTCTCTTTAAACATTAAGAGTTTTCTGTGTTTACCTGTATCATAATATTGTCTATTTCAGGTTTTTGTTTCTTTTCATTTTATTGCTTGCTGAAGAATTTCAAATGATTTTTTTTATAATGAGAAAATATGTTGTAAAGTTGAGTTTATTTTTACAAACGATAAGTATATATTTTATTTGTATGTGTCATAATAATTAGGTTATTATTACTTCTAATGAAAAAATTTACCCTCCGTTGCATTCTGCTCATTGCAGAAAATTACTAGTCAAGCTAAAGAAAAAAAAAATTCTCCTTTACATTAAATTTGATCTCCTGTTACAATCAAGGTGTCTATTGATAACTGGAAGACTTATGAATAATTTTTGTTAAAGTGAATTGTTTTAAAAATATCTATAAAAAAGTTGTCGGGAAAATACAGGAATTATTATATTTTTTTCTTTTCTGTGTAATATAGTAGTTGATAATTTTTACATAAATGTTTTGTATTATTGATGAATTTATATGAGTTACATGCAAGAATATTTTTTGTTGGTTCTGATAACAATTTTTATTTTTTAATGCCCAGACACGATGATTGCATTGAATTCATTTAAGTTATTGGTACTATTATTGGTTAAATGTTCAGAAAACAGTCAAACTTCTTGAGTGTCCCATATTGTCCATTATTGTTACCATCAATTTTAAATATGAATATATAGGTTTGATTGGTGTTTCATTTTTTTAAAAACGAATTTATGAGATTTGGACAAATATTTTTTTAAATTGCAAAGGCTTTTGCAATTGTCTTATATCAGCTTGCTGCTGTACTAAATATTATGAATTGTGTGTATTGTACAATCACGATTCAACTTTTAATGACGGTTCTGTCCAATGTGTCTTTTATAAAGCTCAGCTTCGCTAGAACAAGTGCCTCTTAAGGTAAAATAAACAGACTGTTAATTTAATTTTGTTGATTTGTATTAATTAATTGTTGCCTTTTTACTTAATGAAAAGTGCTGTTGTTTATGAAGCTAATTTTGTTTGCCAATTAGTCTTCATGTTTGTTCTATACAAAATGATCTCAGCTCAAATTTCAAGAGATCAAATCTGAGACTTAATATTTTATTTAAACGCTACTGTGCCTTTATAAGTTGCATGACTTAAGGTCCTGTTAGATTTCTATATATTTTATCTTTTTTGTGAATAAAAGGTTAGGATGGTATTTACCATGTGAGTGCCTTTACATTTTTGGTTTTATGAAATGTAATTATGGTGCTTGCGATTAACAGAAATATTGTACTTAAACAGTTCCTTAAAAATTGTTTTTAATGAAATAATTTTTTCATAAAAGATACTTCGGGATACTTATAAATTCGCTATTTTCATATAAATAATATTGATGTTATCCATAAATTATTGTTCAAGAAGTTAAAGCACCACAAATCAATTGTACTTTACTATATTTGAAATTACTATTTCAATATAATTTGAAATTTTTTATTCATTTTACAATTGTTTTGCCTGTACAAAGATTTTTTGTCATTAAGTATTAATTTGCTCTTAAAAATTGTGCCTTCATAGTAAATTATAAGTAACATACTTTTTAAACTTATAAGTTTGGATCTTCGTTAAGATTTACCAAGCAAAAAAACAAAAACAAATAAACAATTGTAGTCAATTATTAATAGAATTATGCATGGATATAATAGATAGGTGTAGATTTATATTTTAACATGTTAATTTTTCATTAATTTTCTTGATAAATGAATTTAATCAAAAATGATTGTTGTTGGTGTTAGTAATAGTGTGTGCTATTTTGTTATCTGTTCATCCAATCAAGTTAAACCCTGATTATTTAGTGAAGTTAAATATCATGCATTTCGTAACAAATCTACGAAGAGTTGTGCTAGACATTCTGATAAAATAAACTAGTATTTAGGTAATGAGTAGAAGTAAATACTTCAAAATGAATTTACTAGTTTAGGTTTTATTATAGTATTAGTAATAAAGTAATAAAATATTAGTCTTCCAAAAACAAATCTACTATCAATATTAAATTAGGACAGATTTAAATTTTAACCCCCCCAAAAAAATAATGAATCTGTCTGGATGTTTTATCCCTTCATTTTTAAAGTAACATACTTTATGTAGATTAATTATTAGTTTAAAAAAAATTAATTTATGCTTGTATAAATAAAATTTAAACAATATCTGTTGACAATGAAATGATTAAATAAAGTTAATCGTGTGTGTGTGTGAATTAATTTGTGCTAAATTATGTATTTATATTATTGAAATATAGTATATGTTTCTAATTCCATAATTAATTTTTAAAACTAACTTAAAATTTGAGTATTATGTAATGTAATATATTTATTTATTTTTGTAATTTGATTTGAAAACTTGAGTGACATGGATTATGTTGAAATTAACTTTTATATATTTATTGTTAATTTGTAAAAATTTTAATGTTAATACATGCATTATTTTTATTTGATTTTTTATCATTACCTATTCTCTTATTACATATGCATTGTTTTCATACATCTCTTGTCTGAATTTTTGCTAATAATGAACATTTTTGTTGTTAATTTATTTATGATTATAGAAATAATTCTGTTCTAGCATGGGCAGTTGAATGAAAATGAAAAAGTTATACTCATAAAATCAAAAATGATCTTCATTTTTTAAACAAGTCCTTGAAGGGCAGCAAATAAAACAATCATAAATGAATACTCATGGTCTAATTGCCATGTAATTTCAGAATAAATTATATAATTTTTTAGGATAGTAATGGATTTTTGAGGTATTTCAAATAACACGATTACTGCTGGTGATCAAAGACTTAAGATTATTGTAGGTCAAAGATTTTTCCAAGTATTTGACAGTTATGGTTATAGGGAGGTAGTTGTGTAGGGTAATGATTTGCTTTACTGAAGGTCCTGGGTTCAAATCTTATCAGAAGAATTATTTAATTTTTTAACAGCCACCGATGGACCCTGTAGGTTCTACAGATTCTATTAAGTGGGTGGGTGACTTTAATTGGGGGGAAAAACCTTGGAATTAGTGTGATATTGGACAAATAACTTTCCTGTTCTACCATTATGAAGTGGCTTTACCCTTTTTAACGCCGTAAGTATTTCCTACCTTCCTTTCTTTACCAAGTTATCCAATCCTGCCGACCATCATACATCTCCGATCTCCTTAAATTCAAAACCTCGGCCCTCAGACCTATTACAGCATCCCACCGAACAACTGCTTTAGATAGAGCTTTCCTTGTCCGATCCTTGTACATTTGGAACTCTATACCTTCTTTTATTCGTCATTCCAATAATCCCGTTCATTTCAACCTTAAAATTCCGTATGTTCAATCACCTTATATCCTTACAATTCCCAAAAAATCGGAAATAACATACCCAGTTTTCAGATTCAAATTTTCTAACTGATGAATGAATGATGTGTTTTTATTTATGTATAAGTATATTTATATTATTGCCGCTTCACTCATCCAGTTAGATATTTTTATAAACAAGTTATATTAGTTGAAATTGTTCATATTTTTGTTTCATTTTCTGCTTTGTTTGTTTCTACTTGACATTTTAATTTGCGTACATATGTAATTATCTATTGCTCTCTATATATAATTATTCTAATCTTATTTCTGTTATTTTTTATTTCTTGTACTCTGTTTTTTTTAATGCTATCACTTGAGGTATTTCGAGTCTGTGGAGTGTCAAGTTAAAAATCCCTATCCAGGATAGAAAAACTTTAGGTCTCCTACTGTTGCATCATCTGATTAGCCAGAGTAGAATAAATTGATAATAAATAAATAAACACAAAAAAAATTGTATATTCGATAAAAAATATTTGATATTTCTATTCTTTCAGATCACAGTTATAATCAATATTTCAGAATGAAATGTATAATATTAAAGGAAAGGAAATTAGTAACTTAGGCGAACCTTAAAAACGAAATAAATGAAATCAATTACATAACAAAACTAACTTTATTAACAGTCATTGTCCTCACAGAGGTGCTTTTATTTACATTCTCATATTAATTACAAACACAGCTTTTATATAACCTTTTTAAAATCCTAACTAATTACAGTCAGAGGAATGGACGCCAAGCTGTCGAATGTTGGAGGATTATTTAAGCCCCGCTTGGGTCGCAGTTAATGTAAATGCCCTAGAACTATATTTACACAGCTACGGGCAAAAATAAATAGGACTATACATAATGGACACAACATATTTTCTCAATTATTTCATAATTTTCTTCTTTTTTTTTTCCTATTTCTGCTATCGAACTGCTACACCATTAATTGTCACTGTGTTCCTATGAGAAATTGGTGATGGTTCGTAATGACTTGTTTCTTCGTATGGCGAATCATACACTTCTTCATGTATGTTTTCGTAAATGTTATTTCCTGGTCTGTCATTCAAGTTGGCGTAGGACATCACAGCAGCATTCTGATCTTCTTTTTTAAGGGCACCCTGAATGTTTTCAGTATTTTTTATAGGAGTTTCTTTTCGACTGAAAAAACAAACAAACCTTCATTAAAAATAGTATAATTCACCAAATATTCAATCAATAAACGATCTGGTCATGGCTAGTAGGCATAATGAGTAAATATCCTAGGAAACAAGAAACCAAGATCTAACATCAGTGATTTTCCTTAAATTAGAAACAATATTTTATCACCTATATTCTTGGGAATATAGAAAAGCACTCATGTGTAACATGATTTGAATTTAATAAGATTAAAAATATTTTTATCGTCAAAATATATATGTTCAACCCATTTACAATATTCACTAACTGGAAAAATGTAGACGCTTCCATTCCATGACATTCTACTTTAATATTGTAATGTCTTATGTTTTACAAATAGGAGGTTTCATAGTGGTAAAAATAACCTCATACGTTTTTATATTCTAAAAAAAAAATATAAATACAATATTCAAAGAAACTTGAAATGTCATTGTATAAAAATTAATGCAATATTTATTCATAAATGTATAGAGTTTATAGATAAAAGCCAAGCTATAAAAGTCTGAAAACATTATTATCTCTTTCCTTTTAAAAATATTTTGAACTGATTAAATTGTAAGCTTAGTATTATTTGCTATCTTAAATATTTTCGCTGTCTCATCACTTAAGACTATCTCAACATTTAAAATTGCCAACAGAGAAGAATGAATTTCTCATTTTTATCTTCTTATTTCACTATTTCTCATTTAAAATAGAATTAATATTATTATATTTTATTATGGAAGAAAATAGTTGGGGGTGCAGTCAATTAAAACACTAAATAAGTGGATACTTATTTTAATTAAGTGCCGACGTTTCGACCCACTTTGTGGGTCATCTTCAGGGCTAAGGACGCTTGCAGAAGCACGAGGGGACGCGGTCTGCTAATAAGATCTGACAGACCGCGTCCCCTCGTGCTTCTGCAAGCGTCCTTAGCCCTGAAGATGACCCACAAAGTGGGTCGAAACGTCGGCACTTAATTAAAATAAGTATCCACTTATTTAGTGTTTTAATTGACTGCACCCCCAACTATTTTCTTCCTTACATCATCCAGTCAACGATCCCTCGCTTCTTATATTTTATTATATTATTAACCAAAAGGTTTAGGTAATGTTCAAAATGTTCAACATTGATAAAGCAATTGAGTCATTTAATTTTTTAATTCATTTTGTTCTAAATTTGAATTATAAAACTGTTATGTTAAAGACTCCTTGTTTGAAGCCCAGATAAACAGGAACATTGTGCAGGCTTAGCATTTACAACCCCTTTCGTTCTTACAAATCAACTTTTTTTTCAATATAATTTTTTTTATTTCAACTAAATATGAAAATTTAATTTAATATTAAATTAAACAAAATATTATTATTAGAAAATTTGCAATCACTTCAGCAGATTAAAATAAGTAATTTAATTGATGAATAATTCCACTTTATGGTTTTTGCTGGTAATACATATAAATAATGCCATGAAACCTGCTTTTAATTATTAGAATTGAAATAAAATAATTATAATCTAATTATGTCGGCTGAGATTACTCACAGTCGCAGGTAAATAATTCCTAATATGAGAAGAAGGAAAAGTAGAACACCAGCTCCGATTCCTATCGTAAGTCCAAGCGCTTGCGAATCACTGTTTGGAGCTGTTGTCACTAAAAAAAAAAAAGTTATTGCATAAGTTACTGTTAAATTTTTATGATGAAATGAAAACAGGCATCACAGTCATTTTCATTACTTACTTTCACACCGAGGTTCGTCTCCAGACCAGTTACCATCTTCCATGCATTTTCTCAGATAAGGACCTATCCTCTGAAACTGTGGAATACAGTGATATTCGGCACCGCTATTAAATGTTGTAGTATCATTCATAATAATCACTCGGCCATTTTCAATATCAGATGGTCTTCCACAATTGACAGCTGCAAAAAAAAAAAAAAAATCAATTATACAAAATCAGTTAATTGTTTTTATTATCATGTTTAAATTATTTGGAGTGCTACCGATGGGTAGTTTCTCCACAAGCGTTTTTTATGTCATAATGTACATATCAGCAGATTTACTTGTTATAATCATATTATAGTTGTAAATATCAATAAATTAAATTTAAAAAAAAAATGTTTAAATTATTTTTGCTATAAAAGTATTTAGTGTCTGTGGTGACTAGAAAAATGAAATTCAAAAGGAAATAAAGCTGCAGTTAAAGACAGAAAACAGGACAGCTTGGGTCTTTTGTCCTGAAATCTAAAAATCAGAATTTATAATACTATCATCCTTTCAACTCTTATTTATATATACGAAATGTGGCCATTAACTCTAAAAGATGAACAATCTCTTAAGGCATTCAGAATTAGGTGTTGTGTAGAATATTTAGTTCAAAAAAGGATGAGACCACCGGGGAAGATTACACAATGGGGAATTGCACCCAGTTAATATCATCCAAGTGATAGTATTACGAAGATTAAGATGGGGTTATAAAGTTGTTGGGCTTAGTAGTGAACAAATTCTAAAAAAGTTAATAAGCACTGCCCCGACTGGTAAAGGTGAGGAGTAGACTGAGGTGTAGGTGGGAAGACCGCATTAAGAGTGATCTCATGGATTTGGTTTTGGGTAGTGACCCAAATTAGGACGGTATTTTTCATATTATGTTAGAAATTTCTTAAGATTTTATCAGAATCATTGCAAAAAGAGTTTGACTTATGTTTAAAAGATATTTATTCAGTAATTATATATTTTATATATAAATTTAATACATACGTATACAGTTAGGTATAAATCCACTCCATGATCCCTTTTTGAGACAAGTTCTAGTCACATTTCCTTCCATACTGTGGCCTTTAGGACATGTGTATACGGCTGTACCGCCAACACTGAACGATGAAACTCGAACGTTCATACCACTATGACTTTCTGGTTCTTTACAAACAATCTCTGCAAATAGAAATAAATATTTAAAAAAAACAACTAAAAATAATTAATTTTTTTTTTCATAATAAGATCAGTTGTTTACCTTTACACATTGGTGTCTCTGCACTCCAGGTTCCATTGTCCAAGCACATCCTTCGTGGAAATCCATCGAGTTGGAAGTTTTCGTAGCATTCGTATAGAACTGCAGCTCCGTAATAAGTTGCATTTTGAAGTAGGGTGAATCGTCCATTATTTGGAGCTAATGGCAGTCCACAATCGACAACTGCAATCAAAGATCCAATTATAAACAAATGAGGATTTTTAACTTTTACGTTTTATAATAATTATTAATTTGTATTAAATAATTTTTTTAGAATATTTGAAAGTGGTTGAAATAAATAAAATGAGTATTTTATAAAAAATACATGATAGTTACATTTAATCTTTAATTGAATTTTTTGACCTAAACTGATTTTAAAAAAATCAACTCACATATGCATTGAGGTAGTTGTCCACTCCATTTTCCATTATCTTCACATGTTGATAATGGATCACCTTCAATTTTGTAGCCTCGCTCGCATCTGTATTTTACAAGGGTGCCTATCTTGAATGTTGTGACAGAGACTGCAGAATCTTGTGTACGAATGAGAGTCCTGCCATACAGCCGATCGTTTCCTGTTACTGAGAGGATAGCATGATCCGCTAATTGTGGTGCAGGGCATCGGATTTCTGAAGCAATGAAATAAAATGATTTTATAAATAATATGTTGTTGTTTTTGATCAAAATTGTTTTATTTATGACACATAATAAGTAAAGTGTTTATATTTAGGTTTTAGAAATCCTGTAAACTAGTATATTATGTTTTTTTTCTTCAGATATATTTGAGCATTAAACAAAAAAAGGATTTATAAATAAAATAAGTATGAAATATATTTATATATTGATACTGTTAAAAAATTTAATTTGTTTAAAAAAAAATTGAGTTTTTTTTTTCAAATCTTACATTATCTTAAAATAAAGGTGTAAATAAAAAATTGACTTGAACTTATTTAGTATTTCTTTTTTTCTGTTTGTATAATCAAATATTTTACCTTCACATCTTGGAAGCCCTTCACTCCATTGTTTGGTTTCTAAACACGTTCTGCTCGGAGCTCCGACTAACCTATAGTTTTTGGTACAACTATATGTAACTTCACTTCCCAAATATGTTGTGGAATTAGTGTATGCGACTGAACCATATGGTATAGGTGGAACCTTTCCACAATCAATGTCTACAAGGTTTAAAAAAAACAAAATACGCTATCAGTCAGTAAATCCTTTATTTAAATTTTTTTTTAGGGTGGTTCTTTTTACAATTTAACTTACAATAACATGTAGGAGGCTCTCCGTCCCATTCACCATTTGTTGTACACGTGAGAGTTGATCGACCTGCTAAGATGTGGCCTGCTTCACAATGGAATTCCAGGCTAGAATGGACATTGAAATCGTAACCAACAACGTAACCATTTTCAGGGACTTCTGGTTCAGGGCAAGTAATCACTAGAAATTTAAACAAAATGTAGTATCAAAAATGGAATCAAATAATTCAAATATATTTACAAAGATAAATTCCCTCCAGACATTACTGGTTTATGTTCATCTGTTCTTTTCACATAATTTTAAAATCAGTAAATCACAAAAAGTTTGAATTTTGTAATTGATATTTATCTAAAATCTCCCTTTTTGTTCACTACATGAAGGACATGTACATGAGGGACATGGCAATTGATTAGTAAAAATTTAAATATAAAGCAAAATTTATCAAATCTGTTTTTTGAGACCAATATATTACTGTAAGTATTAGATTACATAAAGTGTGAATGATGTATTGCAGCATAATACCAGAAGTAGTATTTATAGTCCAGGATCCATGGTCCAATTAGCACTTGATTAGTATCAAGCTGAATCTTCGTGAATAGCTTCGTTTCAATGAGATGCCCAACAATTTCCTGTGCGAAAATTCTCGATTGTGGTAGCTAACAGAGGTAGCAAGGATAAAATATGTCGATTTGATGTTTCTCAAACATTTATTACTAACTGGGTTTTTTTTTGTTAAATGTCAAGATAATTATCTAAAATATTTGAAAAAATATTTGTCCTACAAAATGTATAGTTTGATCAATGTATCGATAACGAAGTCAAAAAAGAAGAAGTAAAAAAAAAAACAGCTGGTTAGTAATCATTTTTGATGACCTTGTTATCGATACACGTTGGAAGGAGGGGCCTCTTTGATCAAACCATACATTTTGTAGGACAAATATTTTAGATAATTATCTTGATATTTAACAAAAAAAAACCAGTTAGAAATACATTTTTGAGAATCATCAAATCGACATATTTTATCCTTGCTACCTCTTTTAGCTACCACAATCGAGAATTTTCGCACAGGAAATTATTGGGCGTCTCATCGAAATGGAGCTATTCACGAAGATTCAGCTTGATACTAATCAAGTGAAAAATTGGACCATGGATCCTGGACTATTGCTTACAGTTTCACACAAATTTTGATACAATTTTTTTATAAAAAAATCTTTTTGAATTTTATATAATTTGAATTTAATAAAAAAAAAGATATTATAATAAAATATTTTCGAATTTAATCAATGACTATTTAGGGTATTTTTCGTACTACAAGATAATCTGAATAGGGCATTCAAATCTAACCAATAATATTATTATTAAACCTTAAAATGTACTATATATTACATATTAGTCTCCAAATAAAGTAAATATTAATACTTCTTACATTCACAGGTAGGTGGATCATCAGACCACTTGCCATCTCGAAGACATGTGAGGTAATTTCGTGTCGGTGGTTCCAACCAGTGGTCTGGGTCACAGGTATACTCAACGATGCTGCCATGGGTCGTCGTTCCATTAAGGAGGATGTAGTGACCATTATCTATTCCCAATGGCTCTCTGCAGTCGACGTATTTACATGTTGGTGCTTTTCCAGACCATTCCCCTCCTAAACCGCAGGTCAGAACCTACAACATCATATGATTTATAAATAATAATAATTTGTTAACAAACATTTTTTATTTCATGTTATATTAATGAATGATGAATGCCTTGTGATATATTGCGATACAATATTTTATCTGTATTGCCTAGCAACATATTGAGGAACTACTTTTAGTTTAATCTTTTGCTATGCTTGATCAGTTAATTTATAAATATTTTTGAAAATTGTTTAATCACTAAACTACTGTTCCTGACTTCTTCAAGCCTTTACACGAAATATAGCACTATTTTTGAATTTAAATTGAAATAATGTAATGCAACTATTTAAAGAAAGCTATATTTTCTTCTAATATCTTGATTTTAGAACTACTATATCTTTATAGAGAATGCAGTGGAACAAGATTAAGACATTTTTCTTATTAACTATAAACTATTTTTTATCTATGAAACAAAGCAAAAATAATAAAATATTTCATTAATGCAAAATACTCAATATATCAAAGCAATTAATAAAAAGTAGGAACTCATATTTCAATAGGCTGACTAGGAAGATACGGAATAAGTACTAAACTGACATTCAATTTCTAGAATAATGTCAAAGTACCTGTTCTAAAACTTTAAGTACTTAGGTTAGATGGTTAGGTTAATTTAAAGTAAAAAATTGTACCCTACCTGTTGACCAAACAATATAAAACCAGGTTTACAAGTGTACGTTGCTGTGGAGCCGGCTCTCTTTCCAGAAACTTTGACAGTTGTGCCTTCACTCATTGGAGGATCAGGACACCATTCGACTACAGAACAAAGAATACTTATTATAAGCTTTAATAGTTTTATAATAGTCTTTATTAATAATATATTCTATATTATTAAAATTATATGCATACATATATATAAACTTATACTTACAAAGACATTGAGGAGCTAATCCAGACCAAATGCCATTGTCACCGCATGTTCTTTGTTCTTCTCCGACAAGAGTGTAATTCGCCTCGCAGGTGTAATTGGCTATAGCTCCGTAAGATGTTCTGTTATTTATTAGAGTTATTTTACCATGAGCTAATTCAGGTAGTTTTCCACATTCGACATCTGAAATTTTTTTTAATCAATACAAATATAATGTAAATAGTCTAAAAACTTGTGATAGTCTCTCAAACAACTTCTCATCTTTTCATATTTCAAATTTAAATTTTACTTACATTTGCAAGTTGGAGGTTCTCCAGACCAGAATCCAGAAACTGTGCAAGTTCTTTGGGCATCTCCTATCAGCATGTGCCCTTCTGGACAGTTGTAAGTGATCGATGCGTTTACACTATGGTTCGTTCCAGTGATTGTTGTATTTATATTCTTATCAGGGCTTCCACAGAAAAGTGGCTCTATTTAAAAAATAAATTAAAATTAATTTTAATAATAGTGCAAGCGAAAGCATTTTTGTTTCATATATTCCAAGTTCCATTTATTGATGATTATACTTTAGTTAAAGAAGAAAGAGAAGCTTCTAACAATATAAACAAGTTTAATAAACTGCTATAAAATATTCCTTTACATTCATTTCAAACATTATTTCATGCTACTACATTATTCTTTCTGTGGTATAAATGAGTTAGGCCATGAATTGATTTTAATAAATCATTACCTAGATAATTATATAGATCTATAGGCCAATTATTCAATTATATTATATTCAAAGATTTGAATAAAATATAATTTTCAATAGTGGACTGTGATAAATAAATTAAAAATAAACTCAAGCCTTCCTTAATTAAAATTATAATTAGGATTAATTAAATTACTAGTTATTATTTTAAATTTAGAGGAGGTTTAAAAGAATAAATATAGACAAAGTTATTAAATGAAGTTTGAATATGGATATAGTTATTACAATGTTATTAGAAAATTCTAAAGCATAGTTATAGGTATTTAAAATGATATTATTGTTATGTATTGTATTAAATAATTCTGAAGATGAGAAAAGAGGATCCCAAAATGTTAATAATATGGTTATAAACATGATTAATCAAATGCTAATAGCAAGCTTATTTAATAAATATTTACTTACATTATGGTTTATTTATCGTAGGGTGGAAGAATGATTGTATATAAACTTAATAATTACTTACTGTGCTGGCAAATCCAATGTAAATAGTCAAGATTACACCCCACATCATTCCAATGCCAGCTGCTTCCTCCGTCCAAAACAACACAATTCTGTTCTCCGTTGTAGTTGTTTGGTTGCTCTTTGCCCCAGGCTGGGCGACTTATTACTTCTCCTAAATGAAGTTAAAAATTTGTAGAAAAATAGTTTAAATTATCTCTGATATTTTTTTGAGTTTTAGTATATTTCCCTTACCATTGACCCATTTCCAAGTTCTGGAAGTGAAACCAGGTTCCTTATGAGCTCCGATCCAGACTAGCTGCGTCTTGAGACTCGGTTTCCTCCTCTCTAGCTCAGCCAAGAGGAAAGTGTTGTGGACTCCTCTGAAACCATGAGCCAAGTCTCCTCCAGCTTTGGATCGACAAGCCTTTCTAGCTTCCTCGAAGGAACCACCTTTCCCGACGTTGAACTCATAACAGGTTCGATCGAAGGCTACAAACTCTACATCAGTGCCAACCCCGCTGACTGAGCAACGGTCATTCGAGAACTCTGTAAAAGTTTACATACATATGTATTAAAAAAATCAAGGTAACTATAATGCAAACATAGTTGACCTTGATGAATGAAATATGTGGAAGAAAATGGTGCGGGTAGAGGTCAATAAATTTCTCTGAATATCTGAATAAATATTTCTAGATATTCAGAGAAATTAATTGACCTCTACCCGGACTATTTTGTTCCACATATTAGGAGTTATATTATAGAATAAATGATTTTTCACACAAATAAATTTGGTAATGTATAAAAATACTAAAATTTGAATTATTGCACACTTAATGGATTAGATCTGAGAGACAAACTAAATTCTTATAATTCATGAATGAATAAGCACCTGCGGTAGTGAATACTTCTACTTCGCACAAGGATAACGATCCCTCCACGCCTACTAGTTGTATGAACACATGCTGCCCAATAAGTGATCTTGCACAAGTGAATGTTTTAGTTGTCCCTTCCTCTGTAATAGAATAAATAAGTATAAGCTATATCATTTAATTTTTAAGAAATGCCAAAGTTAATTGAAATTTTATAATTGCAGACCTATTGTTCCCGGATACCATGCACAAAGTGGATTTCTCTGAAGGTCTGAACTACTGTTTCCTACTCTGATCTCGATGTCTTGCAATGGTTGCTGGCCTGTTTAAACAAGTACAATAAGTTAGTTGTATTTCATGTTTAATTATATAATTTAATATCTTAAAAATAAACATATAGATACATAGGGTTCAGATGTATAAGTCCAATGGCTTATAAGTTCCACTATTTCCTCATCAATAAGAATTAAAAACTTTTTATTTTGCTTCTGGTATGATTGTGGATAAATGAGTTTCGTTTTTAAAACAGAAATCAGAAAAAAATATTCTGACTACATTTGCCAATAGGAAGAACCGTTGATTGACTTACCACAACACCCCCTGGTAGTGATCCTGACAACTCTGACAGGATAAGGTCTGAGGAGGTCGACCTGCCACCATGGTGAGGGCTCCTTCATTGTCTCAGTGCACTTCTTGCCGTCGTGGACGGTGGTCTTGTCCCCGTCATTGGCGTTTGTTGCTGCACCTCCGCGCACCGTCGTCGACTGGTTGGCTGGTCTTCGCAGCGCCACGTTGGTACCTTCAACAGCGCATTATTACTATCGGTTGGCATAATCATCTTCTGTAAGATGTTCCTAAGATACAAATAAATATAAAATTGATCGGATGAAAACACTTTCAAGAAAAATTGCTGATGTACAAAATATCTATCTTCAGAAGGTTATTCTGAGAACAAGTGCTACCTCTGCGAAAACAGGAGAAGGATAATTGAAGGGATAGGAGTCAAATATGATAACTTCTAGAATAAAAAATCAACTTATGATTCGCAAATAATTGCACACTTCCACAATAGGTAAAACTGACAAACCGAACTCGTAACTACCAGGTCGTTTTATAAAAACGAGCCCCTGTTTTCATAAAGCATTCTAAAATAATCCATCATACAAATAGGTCTAACCAGAAGTCCTTTTTGTCTTAAATTTCAAAACAAGTAAAGTATACTATCTTAAAAAGCCATCTTAACTCAATTCTTTTACCCACGAGCCAAATATAAAGCATTAAAAGACCGGTTTGTAGCCTAATTACTGTTCTCAAGATACACTTTTTTTCAATAATAGGAAAGTGGGGTAGCTCAGGGTGCAAGGACACTTTATTTGAAGAGTTTTCGGGTCCGGTTGTGGCTGATAAATAATTTACTCCGTTATCAGCTATGGGTAGACCTTCTGATAACTGGAAGTGAGTACCCATTAATTGCTTGAAAAAAACCCTGATGGTTGAGTATGATCTCAGCCGAACCTACTAACACAACCGCTGACTCAAGATCCTACATGGGTCGTAGTGAAATGGTAGTCTTTGTCGATTACAGTCTGTTATTTGAGCAATATTTAGTAAGCAAGAAAACTTTTTTTTTCTCAGTTATTTTCAACAAAACAGTTAATGAATAATAAAAAAGATATGTAATTATTATTGGATACAGTTGCTATTCCTATAGTACAATAGATAGAAAGTGGCAAAGACAAACAAAACTGGGAAGAGAGTGAAAACCTCGATGGGAAGATGGTATTAAATTAAATCTCACTGGAACCGGGAACCTTTTGTTGTGGTATCGTTCGCGAACGAGGTGTTAAAGTATTTCACGCTAAAGTGGTTACGGACAGCTGGTGACATTGATGATGGAAACAGCATCAGTAACAATCGCGTGCTAAGTACTAGTATACTCTTACAGTTAATTAGGGTTCCATAACTAGAGCCTATTAATGCAAACAAAGATAAGGTAATTAAATATAACTTAATTATTTTATTTATATTTATAATCAAAAAAGACATATAAAAAGATGACAAAGAGTGTAACCGGAAAATAACTAACCTGCCAGCGGATCGTCATTTCAAGTATTACACTGGTCTGCGATGAAAAAATTGTAGCATATTTAACTAGCGGGTTTAACAAAATTTTTTCTCCTGATTAGGGAAAAAATTCCATCACCCCTATATAAATCACAAATTTCACTTGAAAATTATAGGGTCTAGACTTAAAAAAAGACATATGTTAGCCTCCAGTGTATCATTTTCATGGTACCGATTTAGAGAAAAGGAATTTTTCCTTTTTTTAAGAGGGTGACCTAGTTTTCTGCAATCATAGAAATGTTAAAAATCACGTCTGAACTTGAGGAATGGAGACTTTTCATCGATTCATCAAAATGGGGTTTGAAAGCTGTACTTCTTCACAATGGTAACCGACATGCTTCTGTGCCTGTTGAACACTCAGTCCATTTGAAAGAATGCTACGAAAATCTTGAGTTTGTTCTTAAGAAGCTCGGCTACTCTGACCATGAATGGATAAAACATTTGAAAGTTATTTCCTGTGGGATATAGATAGTCTGGTGGTGTCTAAAAACATATGTCTTTTTTTGACTACACCCGCAGACTATCTATATCCCACATTAGATCTTCCAATCAACTATTTTCCTCTCAATCATGAAAGTTATTTCCATATTACTAGGTCAACAAAGTGGTTACACAAAGTTTTCATGTTTCCTCTGTGAATGGAATAGCCGTGACAGGAAACAACACTATGTCTAGCAGGCGTGGCCAATCAGAAAGGCTCTTCTGGAGTTAAAAGACAAAGTTTAGTGGATCCTAAAAATATCTTACTCCCACCACTTCATATCAAATTGGGGCTAATGAAACAGTTTGTGAAAGCATTACCCAAAGAAGGAGAGTGTTTCAAGTATCTTTGTGAACAAGTTTCCTGATATATCCGATGCTAAGCTGAAAGAGGGAGTCTTTGTTGGGCCTGAAATCTTTTAAAAGATGAAAACTTTCTCACTAAAATGGAAATGGAAGAAAAAAATGCCTTCATTTAAACTTTTTGTAACAGGCTTTCTTGGAAACAAAAAAGACCAAAACTTTGGTTGCTGAATTGTTACAAAACTACAAATGTTGAGCTGCAAGATGAGTGTGAAAGTTCATTTCCTTCACTCACATCTGGACTACTTTTCAGAAAATCTTGGGGCTGTAAGTGAGGAACAAGGAGAAGGTTTTCCATCAAGATATAAAAGAAATGTACCAAGGTCGATGGAATGTCAACATGATGGCAGACTACTGTTGGATGTTAAAAAGGGAAAATTCATAAGAACACAGCCGAAAAAGTACCAAAAAAAGCTTAGATGGAAAAATAAAACGTTTTTACAAATAACTTTACAACACATGTGCATCACTGTTATGCTCATTTAAGCTAGGTATCGTTGTTTTTTTTTGCTTTTACTTCATGTTAAAATAATAAAAACAAATCCAAAATTTTCCGGTTTTTTGTACTTTTTCCAAAAACTTCAACTTTATTTTGTAGGCAAGCCTTATGTGATCGAGAAAAACCAATGCCATTTTTGAAATCCGCAAAAAACTACATAAAGATCTAAATCGTTGACTAAATCAAAACAATTTAAAAAAAGTTTTTTTTCAGACCTGTGTTATCAGAACATTCACGAAAATTCATATCAATGAAGATCAAATATACCACATCATATATACCAACTCAATCAATATACCACCATCCATCCAAACAGACGCATTAATCTAAGATAGTACCGTCACTCAATATGTAATTGAATGTCTTATGATGTTGATGTCTCTAGAAACATTACTCGTTCCGTAACGAATGTTCGCTATTGAAGCAATCGATTGGAGTATTTTACAATTAGTCATATAGTTTTCTCATTTTAACAGCTCAATGTAAATATTTCGATGATTAACTATTGTAAGCTTAGCGTTAAGTAATTCCAGATGACTTAATGGGGACTAATTCATAAAACGCTGGAATCAATAGCCCTCGATATTATTCAACGAAAACAAACAAAAAAGCATTTGGAATCTCAATTGTTTGAGATCACTCATTTGTTGATGTAACTAAATGGCCCTAATTTATTCTGGTCTTTCTTTTTTAGGAGATTGTCGATGGTTTTTTATTCTAAATGGGCAATCTCCAACCATTCTACGTAATCATAAATTAGAGTGATTTCCAAAGAATACTGATTTTCTATTTTCTTGCAGTCTTTTTCAATAAAATATTCATAAGTTTTTATATTATCTATAATGATTTGATGGAATCTCACGGTTTCATTGATTTAGCTAGTAACATCGTTTTTTTATTTTTATATTAAATGGTTTCAAGGTGAGAAGTGAAATAATAGTTAGGACAGAATGGAAAAATTCACAACAGAAGTGAGAAGTGTAAAACAGGAAGCAAGAACTTTCTCAGTTGGTCTTTAACCTTCGTTTACTTTGAGTGTGTGCACAGTTACTGCTGGTTATTGCATATTTTCTCTCGCTGATCTGTTTACGAATTTTTGGTTTGGAATATAATTTATTATGTAAATGTCTTTATTTTTTCCCCTTCTGTCGTTATGATGCCTTAATTAGCGAAAATATAATAATTTTTAGCCTACAACACTAAGCTGTTCTAAAACAATGTTGAACGATATTAGTTGTCCTTATGTATATGATGAGGAAGAAAACAGTCCGGATGGAGGTAAAAAAAATTCTATTATCTAGGGAGAACGGTAGAAGCCGACGTTTCGACCCACATTGCAGGCCTTCTTCAGGGCTAAATATAGAAGATACATTTACTTTTATCTTGTGTAATTAGCCCTGAAGAAGACCCGCAATGTGGGCCGAAACGTCGGCTTTTGAATAAACCGTTCTCCTTATATAAGATATTTTTTTTTTACCTCCACCCGGGCCATTTTATTCCTCATGTTCTAGAACTAATTGATAAGTCATTAGAATTATCAGAGGTCCACGTCAGCTGCTGGTTAAATCAAAGTTATTGCAACTATTATGGGGTTTCGAAGAATTTTAATTTGAAAGCTAGTCTCAAAAACACAAAAATTATTGTGTATTTATTGCTAATTCGTTTCATGCCAATATAAAAAACCTTGGGGAACATAAAAAAATTTTCATTCACATCAATTTACGTTTTAGGTTACATTTTTCAATTCTTCAGGTCATAACTTAAAGCTATTTTTTATTAATTATTGTTACTATTATTACTAATTTCTTCCTCGAAAGTTCAATGAAAAAATAATTTTTCTAATCCTATTACTAAGGGGAGCCTGTTTAGAGCTCCAAATATATTAATACAAATTATAAACAAAAACTTTAATAAATATTAGATAGAGGAATTATATTCCGTTCGCTTCAATACACTTAAAAGGCTCGTCATCACTAGGACGGTGATTGCCTTCTGGATATTTTTTCCCTAAATACTTTTCTCAGAATTGTAAATGAATCTCAACTAGTGTTTCTCAGGGTTTTTGAACTAAGTATTTGCTCCTTTACATTGACTGCAAAAATAAATTAGTTACATTTCAGTTTCTAAGGGTACCCACAAACAATTTTCTGAATGATGAGTAGATATCTTATTTTGCAGTTATAAATGTTGCACTTTAATTAGAAATCCAACCAATTTTACGTTAACCAATTATTGTTCTTCTGAATTCATTTATTATTCATCATGAGCCAGAAATAATAAACCAAAAATAAAGAAGTCCAAGGGAGAGCAATGGCCTCATCCTGCTCCTGTATGGGCGTCCATGAGTGGGCATGATCCAAAGCTTACTTAACGTAAACCCAAATATATATATATATATATATATATATATATATTGAAGTTCCTATTCATAAATCAAATCATTAACAACAGTAAACATTTATTATACTATTAAAAAGTAAAGGATTCGTGAACTTACCACATAGTGGTAACTCTCCTTGCCATTTTCCATTGGCACTACAGGTTGTCGTTGGGTTCCTGAAATAGAGTTTATGTTATTAGTGAATAAAATAAATTTAGCTATTTATTTATTAAACATACCTATCAAAATAATGTCCATTATTATAAGTCGTCTTATGAATCATAAATAAGTAGAAGTATTTTTTACAGAATCTTATACGAGCCTGGAAAAAACCGGTAGCTTAAGAAGCCTTCTCACCTTTTCCAGGGCTATGAAAGTCACACCAAGCATTAACAGATATTTGAAGAGAAATATGTCGAAGTTTAGTGAGCTATCAGACTAAAACTACAGTAAAGCTATTCGCTGTAACTCTATACTTTTCAGTTAATTAAAAAAAAATCTGATTTGGTTTTTATTTAGTAATAAATTTAATGTAAAATGTAGTTTAAGAATAAAATAAAGTAATAATTGTATTCCTAACAATTCGTTTTTTTTACTGTTATGAGCTAAATCAACCATCCGCTGCTTTTTGCTCTTAAAACCAAACCACTGCAGCTTTTGTATGAGTGATTATTTCAAATAAGCCATCGAATTGGAAATTATTTTTTAAATATTGATTATTATTTTATGTAACATACCCAAACAGTTCATATCCGTCGTCGCAGGTGTACGTGGCGACTGTACCTAGCGTGAGATTGGTACTGGAGAGGGTTAGCTTGGTGTTCATCGGCACAGGTGGGTGTCCGCATTTTGTTTCTGAAACAATAACATATTTTATTATAATTATTTAATAATACAAGAATTAATTTATTATTGATTTGGGTTAGTATTGAAGATCACCAACAACAATGAGCTACACTGAAATTGTAATATGTGCATAAGTAGATTGGTTTAAAGCATTGGAAGGACCTCAAAGTGTTTATTTATTAATTTATAAAACTGATATCAGTTGCAAAAATCATATACTTACAAGTAATTTCTTTCAAACTAGTTAAGTAATATCAACGAAATATTAGTTTAACTTAATTTGACTTCTTTTTCATTTATCACTACAATACATGAAGTGTCTTGAATTGAGCGCTTGAAAGGGTTGCACTGTTTCTATGGCAACAGTTGTATAGTGAGGTGATTTGGCCAAAACGACGCACGACTAACGATGATTTAGTAAGTTCTGAAATGAGCCTGGATGTACCCCAGGAAGGTCTTAGTTAAGAATAGGTTTGATGCTTTAGAAACTCTAGAAGAAAACTGCGAAAATATGGAAATAGAGTTACTTAATATTAATGTGGTCGATGATCTGTGATATCGATCTATAAAACTTTCGATGTCTGCCCAACTGTTTTTGTTTTGTTTAATGTTTCTCGGGCAAGATCTCTTAATATATGATTGATGTTTGGTTATCAGCTTCTTTGGAAGCAGGATGTACAATTGACGGATAGTAATTGACGGTATATACAATAAATTTCCAACTCATCTGTTTGCAAAGATCGTATCATCACTGTTTAGAACTACTCGAGAGATATCGAAGTGTTCAAATGATAATCAAAGAGGTAGCAATGAATCTAATAAAGATTTTAAAAAATCTCGACACAAACAATCGCTTATCTTAGGCTACTTCGGTCCAGGCAAGTTCTATTTCTTTGTGAACGGCCGATAAGGTAATCAGGAGAAGCGAGGAGCGTCGAACGGAGAACCGCGATAAATTAGCCGAGATAGCCAGGTACTGGTACAGGTATACTGAGAACAATATGGCGATACAATCGAGATATGGAAACTAATCGCTGCTAGATCTAGGGAGTCGCTGCATCCTCAGTGACAATGGTCCCGCTCGCATGATCTGATAAACTTTTTCAAGTCATCCTCCGGCTTTCAAGCTATGATAATGCCGCACTATTGTACTTTCAGGCCTCCCAGGAGTCCATCAGTGTCCATGTCAATCCGATAAGTAGGAATATTATAGATCAAATCTATAATCGAGTTTATATTAACTGCTAGAGGTGTAAGCCGTTCTGACTAAACTTTCTTTAGAACGGGGGTAGTCATTTTTATTTCTTCAGAAAGTTGTAAGCTTAACAAAAAATAAAAAAATATTGTTTTTATTTTGTTTGTTTCGTGAGGAATTCGATGGCTTAGTAGAACCCAGAAGTCCAAAGGGGTCTATTATAGGCAATGGTATGAGTCTTTTCTAATTAATTGGGAGATCAGACCGTTTGTTCGTTTGTTGTAAGAGTTGTTGTAGATAATAATAGTCCATAAAAATTAGATATTTAATTTATTGTACCTATGTATTTTAGTTTATACAACCAAATTAATACAAGGGATTACCTGGAAACCTCTACATAGATTAATCCGGCTATGGCACTAATTGTGTTACAGCTTGGTAAGGGATTTATTTCTAAATCGATATAAAAAAAGTCGTAACAGCTACGTTACGCAACGTGCGAGTAATAATTGAACAAGAAAAATTAAGCGAACATTGAGACAGATCGTTTGACGGCTTATATAATTTAATTTATAGTAAAATGATTTATAAATAAACAATAAATATAAAATTCATCATCGGACTATAGTCTGGCAATAGAAAACTTATTTGAAAGGTTGAAATTTATTGCTGCATAAAGTCATTAAAATTCTTAACATTAAGGTATTAAAATTTTAATAAATATATGTAGCTGCTGATGTCCCAGTCGTAAGAGGAACACGCCACGACGGCGTTTAACATGGAGGAGAATAAATTATGATTTACATAGTATGCTGATATGACAGATTGTAAATCCACTGAGCATGAAATGGAAAATTTAATTAACATTACTGAATGAATAATTAAAAAAGTAATAGATTATATGTAGGAGCGCTCTGTTTCTAAGTGAAAAGTTGGATCACCTTATAAATAACTGAGTTGGACGATCATTTCACTTCATCTGACGTTTGTTCCAAATGGAACATGAGACGACATTGAGAGAGATGCTAATTTGCGTTCATCCTGTGTAAAATCCATCATTCCATTTCATGATTCAATCACTCTAATCAATTGTGGAGTGTAGAAGATTGATGGAAAAAATGGACTGTGAAATTTAAGGTTGAGTGATAAAAATATTATTGATCAGTATATTATCTATAGTTAATATTGAAAAATATTAAATATATTGATATGAATAATTTCGTTTATTTATTAAAAATTATTAATGGTAAAAATTATTAACGCTAGTTAAAAGATATATGCGTTTCAGTGGGAATTATTTTATATTTAAAAGTTCCTTATTTTTATAAATATTTTTTTTTCGGTTGGTTAAAGATTCATTAAAAAAATTGTTTCAATCGTATAGGCACTATTTATATACGTTTACTTCATAAGAGTAATAACATCGTTTTTTTTTTTGGAGTGGCGAAAGTTGGAAAATATCTTTGAAAAAATAGTAGAGTAATATCGAAATAAAAAAAATTTAAATCAGAAACTAAAAATGTATAGTGAAGGATAGAATTGGTCAGGCGGTGCAGTCAATGATAACACAAAAATAAAAATAACTTATGTTTTAATAGTGCCAACGTTTCGGCATAGGCTGTAGGCCATCTTCAAGGCAAAAGAGGAAGAAACGGGTGTATGGACTGTCAAACTATCAGAGGTCAACTCTCAACAAAAAATGTACAGTTATTAAAAAATAAAAAATAAAATAACCTCTAGGGAAGCAAGCTTGAAGGCTTATTCGATTTAGAATGAATTCTTCTTTATCTAACATTACAAGTTGAAAAAATTGCAACCTATTTATTTATAAAAACTACAAAAAAAATATCATTATCATTATTATATTAATTATCATAATTTTAAGTTCTTCTAATCGTAAATTTCGTTAAAGCATAATTGATGATTTTTAATAATGACCAGCTATACAATTACATGAAGAGAGAAAGTTACATGTTAGCTGTGAACGTATTGTGTTGGGTAACATATTTCAATTATTCGATTTATAAAACCGATCATTATCATTATATCGACATGCTTAGGCGCCAAAAAGCTGTAGTTGAGCTTTAGATTAATTATGGGAAGTACTCTATCGATTTCCTCCCTTGGTATATCGCAAAACACAATTTGGAACTGCCTAAAAATCTATTATTAATAACGCCAGCTACCAAGATTGAAAATTCTCAGAGATCCCTCTGGCTTTAGCTAATATTTTGAATGTATTATATGTATACAAGTTTTGCCAACTTAATAACTTATACTCTTCTGTAAAAAAATTCTTTTATTTTCCTTTTTTTAATCCTAATTATTTTTTTCCTCATAAAAATTGATAGTCGTTATAAATTTCTCTTTATTAAAATTCTTTTCCTCAATAGATCTTAAGCTACTCTGGCTGATTGAATGTTCCATAGGCCCTGGGAATAGTGTTAATTGACTTGTAATCATTTAATTGTACGGCAGTGTTGCCAACTTTAGTTAAGAAACGAGCTGCAATCGCTAGCAGACCGCACTCATTGCTCCAATTATCTGCTTGCATCAGCGTCCTCAGGGTACACTATGCGCAACATACATCAGGCACTATTTCCGTAGCGATGGTTGAAGGAAGAAAGAACTTGATGACTCATACCACCGTCCTGCATCTATGCATTGACCTTGAATAGTCAAATGTATCTTTCAAATAGATCTCAGCAGTGCGTTAGGTTCAAGTCATTTAACACGAAAATAGAACTTAAATCTTTTTTGAAAGACATGAGTGATTTCTAGTTTATGAAAATAGAACGGTATTAATCCCAATTTATGGTTCAGAGACATGAACAAGAAACTAACTATGAAAAATGATCAAGGCCTTCTAGTTCAAGAGAAAAAAATCCTCTCTAACATCTATGGTCCAATCTATGTTGCTAGAGAATTTGAGAAGAATGATATATAATGAATTAAGTGCTCTCCTAAATGAGGCAGATATAGTCATAATTGTGTGACTGGGAAGGCATAGATTGGAAGACGGTGTGGTATGCAATTCACGAGAGTTACTAAAGGCCAGGAACTGTAAGCCAGCAACTTTGGACGGGACAACTGCGAAGTCTAATAAAGGACTCGGTAATGGGTTGTTGCGCAAGTATTATAAGTAAGTAATATATTCAATTCATCATATATTAACTTTTATTATGAGATAAACTCATTATAATGATTGTAGTGAGAGTTTAGTATAATGTTTATATCATTTATTATGTTTCAATTTTTCACTAAAAAAATGTCTGAATTGGGTCAAAATGTAACATGGAAATATAAAAATTCATTTGCGGCTCACGGAACTAGAATGCGTTTCCAAAGAGGGCCGTCAGGTCAGCCACTTCTCCTGAAGACGACCAGCGAAGACTACTGTTACATTAAACCGGGAGAGATCGTTTCCGTGTAAAGGCGTTAAAGAGCAGGCAATTGGTTGCCATTGGTTACAGCCTCTGGGGAGGGGAAATGCAGCAACCATATGGTTCTTCGTCGTAAAGTCATACCAACCTAACGGTACTCGAGGTTCGGTAATTGCTTTCTTTTGTTGGCTGCACTGCCTTATTCTATTTGTGTCTCGTCGCCTTGGATACGGTGTGAGTTAAGCTCAGCGCCCTTCACTCACCAACAGTTAACTGGGCACATAATCAGGCCATCTTCACACCTGGGTCATATCAGGACAGGACAGGAGAAAATAACACAAACCACTCATCTCACGTCAAAAGCCTCGATAAACACTAATATAATGAAGATAGTTTAGGATCGAGGTTTTCGCCTCGAGTTAAGTCAACAAGATTTAACTTAAAATTCTTTTCTTTTTTAATATTATCGTAAATAAAAATAATTTTATTGCTGACATGTGTATATATATATAGTAACTATTACTGACAGCTTATAGATTAAAGAACTCACTTAAATTTACTGTTTAGGTTATAACATTATCATGTCTTTATCAAATTATTACCGAAATATATACATTTCCCATAGTTACACTCTTTTTTTTTCTTACTGATACTCGGATCACTTTTATTTATCACCCCCCCCCCCTGAATTTTTTTTAACTGGTTTCAACGAGGGGTCAGTGAAATTTTATTTTTGAGGTTCGCTTTAAAATATGCACGCATTTTCTAAGAAACAAAAACCTCGGAGTTCTATTATTACTTTTTATGCCCGTGGTTCCTTAATAATAAGAACTCGGTTGATGAAGGCGTTAATTAAGGGCTAAGAGAGCGCGCCACTGGTCGTAAAGACGGTAGACTCCATTAAGGAAAAAGTTGTAAATAACTTAACGAACCATTTAGGTGTTGGAATTGAATGAGTGAAAAAGTCCATCCGTCGGGGAACTTGATGGCCCCACGGCCAATCTTAGCGGTGGTTTTGCTCAGGGTTGATTCCACTTCGAGGACGAGGGGTTGATGAGACGACCTCTGAAGAACCTGACGACTCCCATTGCATCAGCACTTCCGTGGGAGCTCAACAAATTATTCACCATTAATTTTATCTTAGGCTACCTTGAGATTGCCGTGACCTTAAGGTCTTGTCGAATCCCTAGGATGCTGACATGCAGACAGTTCGTTGAACCGTTGTTGCTCAATCCGAATTCCTCGAAGGGTAATGTAGGAATGGATGCGGTCGGATCATAGGTGAAGAGGACAACTGGAAAACTTCCCGAAAATTTCCAAAGAAAATTTCATTTCTAAGTGAAATATATGATGCAAAAAATTCATTTCCAGTCAAAAATTCTAATATCGTGAATGCAGAACTATACCAAAATTTTTCGGATCCAAATATATTCAATAAATACATTATTACATGTAATTATCAATTATAGGATTATAAATTTTAGCACAACTGAGCACAGCCTTCTCATCAATTCAGACACCGTATCACTCCTGTCTAGCGGAATTCGCAGTAATTAACTACTCAGAATTCAAAAAATTCTACTGTAAAATACCACTGGAACGATACACCTTTTCTCAGCTAGAATACCCAACATATAAAAAAAATATCACATGAATACACAATAAATTGTGGACAGAACAAACAGGAAACGACTCATCGTATAAATGAAAACCAGGTTTTAGAAACTCTTATATCAACGAAACAGGGGGACTTATATCAATAGTGGAATTACACAAAACGTAAAATGCTTACTAAAGTTAAATTATGTGTCATTCGTATTCTATGGGGTTTCATTGGATGACCTTGTCCATAGTAGTAATTACCAATACCACCTATAAATAAGTAAAATTAATTTAAAAGCATAGAACCTTAAAGGATATCTATAAACATAGTTTTATGGTGGAAATCGGGAGAGACCACCATCAACCACAATGTTTGATAGTACAGGCCACCGTAGTACATGAATCTGGATTTAAGTTCGAATATTACTCCGTGGGCAGGAAAAAGGGAATGCACCAAATACATAAATGAGTTTAGCCACCTAGTCACCTCCCTGACAATGAGATCCTGGTCAATTTCGTCTTCGGACAGTTCGGAATTAGTGTCGTGTTCTGAAAATCGTCTTCATCAGGTACACAAGAGTCGTCGTTGTATATATCTGAATCAGAGTCTTCAGAATCCATCTCCCTCGTCGTATCCATAAAAGACACGTTAGATGTAGTTTTTTTAAATTTAATTTAATGATATTTACAACTATAATGGTATTATAACAAGTAAATGTGTAAAAATTTAGAATATGACATGAAAACACTTGTGGAGAAACTACCCATCGGTAGCACTCCAATAAAGTTCTATAGTAGATGATCTTGTATAGATAGGCCATCTTCTTTTCAGACGCCTCGGAGGGTTATCAGGAATAGTATGGGAAGCAAGCTGAGAGACTAGAGGATTCGAGTGTGTATGGAGCTTGTCATGGAAGGATAGGTATCTAGTTTGGGCCAAATCAGTAACATATGGGATATTAAGATCATGATGGATGAGTTTGTTTGTGACATAATAAGGAGCATTGAGGATTTTACGAAGGATTTTGGATTGTAAGGATTGGATACGAGATGAATTGGATGGTTTAGTAGAGCCCCAGAGCTCAACTCCGTATGTCCAAATAGGTCTGATAGCTGTCATGTAAATGAGTCTTTTGTAATTAATTGGGAGCTTAGAGCGTTTGTCCAGTAAATGTTGAAGTAGGCGAAAACGTCGAGCAGTTTCTTGTCTTTTCAGTCTTGTATGAGGATTCCAAGTGAGACGTTTATCCAGATGGAGTCCTAGGTAACGTATCTGTTCGACAGGATTCAGTGGAATATTATTAAAGGATACAGTAGGACGAATTCGTAGGTTTACGACGAAGGATGAAGGTAATTTGATGGGATTTGTTAGGATTTATTTTAATCCTCCAATTTTGACACCATTCTTGTAGGTGTGAGATATGGGATTGAAGAGATTGAGATGCAACAAATGGATCCTTATTAAGTGATAACACACATGTGTCATCAGCGTACGTAGTGAGGACAGTGCTTGGATGGATTGGGATGTCAGCTGTATATATCGTGTATAGGATGGGACCCAGGATATTTAGTAGTTGTAATTTGAAAAAAGATCACCTACGCTGTTTTTACAACGTTAGTAACCTTTAAATGTTTTTTTTTTTTGTAGTTGTAATTTGAAAAAAGATCACCTACCTTGTTCCAAAATCATAAATTGATATCATAAAAACGTATCTTTAACTAAGATAAGTTATTACGCTTATAAAATAATGTATAATAGGAACTAAATTTGAATATCTATGGGTGATGTGTGGAAGTGACAAAAGTGCAATATCAGGAATCGAAATTTGTCATATTATCTCTTGTTTTGTATTATCTTTTGTAAGCAATATTTAGTAGTGTATTTTAAATTTAAGTATACAGTATTGCATCAAAATGAAATATGGCCAAAGTAGAAGATAACTGTATTCTAAGAAATTAACTTATTCTGTACTTAAGGCATTTTGTAATCCGAAACCAAAAGGATCTTCCTAGCTAAATATATTTATTAAATCTAGGGAATGCAATTTTAAGAAAATGTTCGTATTGAGATGAAAGTTGTGATATTTTAAATATGTTTAAGAATTTCACCATCGATTATCGATATTTATCGAAGTAGGTATCGATTCCTTAGTACTTTTTGGAGTATTGAGTTGAGGCAATAAACAAGTTAGGTTATATACAGGTAAGTGAAAGGGCAGGTAGGTCCTTGGCACAGATGTGCCCTAGTGTCTGTTATCTCCTGTCACTGTTTAAGCTGTTATATACTTTCTATATATTTTTATTATATAAGTGCTGTATTAATAATAGTTATAATCACTTATAATAATTAAGTTTTTATGGTATTAGGTTTTTGAACGAACATATGTTGACCAGAGATGACTTGATCCTCTGATACTATATCTCTTTGCAGATCCAAAGAAGTCGCTTCACGTTCCGCAAAAACATATAAAGACAGGAAGTTGAATAGAGAAAGGTTCTAAACTAGCGAAGCGACAATGGCTATTGAATGCCAAGTTGTGACACGCTCTGTTTAGCCTAGGACGTCTTTGTTGCCGAGAAAGCTCCACTCCGATACCCTTTCAATCATTCATAATTTACCGTTATGAAAGGATATCAATGTGTGAGTACCACAATGTATATTCGAATCAGCAGCTATTTTCCGAATTCAAATTTTTGTTTACTATCATAGCTAATTGATTATAGGTACTGAAAGCGCAGCATTAAAATTTTCAGGTCTGGTTTCAATATTTAATACGCAATCAATACATGATAAACTTTATAAGGATAACGTTTTCTTTATACTTCCTTATATTTAATCTGTTAACTGTTAATCTGTGGCTTTGAAAGGTGGCTGCCCCATCGCCAAGTCATTGTACTGCAATCAGCCACTGGCCCTCCACGTTGGGACTCATACAGTACACTAATACAGCACACTACACACATTCACATTACAGACCAGGGTCATTTACAGTACACATCCTAGGATCACCTTCCCTAGGTAGTACACACCATTTTTCCTAAGGGGATATAAATATCCAGAGGCCAGTTATCTCGAGTATACGGGGCCTTTTTACTCGGCCAATCACTCGTAAAGGAGTATTAATGATTCAGAGACACATAAACGTAGGATGGAATGAAAAAGCTCACCGTTAATCGGGAGGACTGGCAAGCCTGGCTGGATGCGCCCCCACGCTCAATGGCCCTTAGGGGTGAAGAAAAAGAATCTGTTAACAGCCACAGATGGACCTTATGGGAAATACAGACACCCTTGGACTCACTCAATCTTTCGGGGAATATCGGTATAATGGAGAATTCTCCAAGGTACAATGGAGAATATTTAATGAGATAGGGGCGTGTTATGAAATAAAAAGAACAGTAGTTACTTTGAACATTATATTAAATTGATAATAATTATTAACATTTGAACATAAACATGAAGTAATAAGGTTATAAGTAACTGAATAAAACCTAACAACAGCTGGGAACTTCTGGCCAGGTGTTTTCAATGGTTGCCATGGACACATAAAGTGCTTTCTAAATATTTTAGTATATGACAGGGCGTTAGGAAATAATTGCCTGCAACTTTCATATAAAATGAATGAGGTACTGTTTAGGATAATTTAGGATAATAATTCAGGAAAGTGATTTTTTTATTTATTTATAAAAATCGATCAAGAGGTTAAATTATTCGAAAATAATAGCGGCTAAAATGAATTCGCAAATAGACTACATGGAATCTTGCCCGCCTGTTCTGGGTTGTTTAACGATTTGCTAACCGTCAAAACTCACTGAAAGCATACCTTATGTTTAAGTAACCGTGATGGAATTATGTAATACATGCCTACATGCAATATCATAATATCATCCTCGATGGTTAGCTACCAAGAAGTTTGTATCTGTTGGAACAGGACTAGGGAGCGGAGTAGGTTAGTGTGTAGAATACTGAGTTCCTATGCTGTTTAAATCAGGCTGAGGCAGATCAATTATTTAGTCTGTCAACAGCAACTGATGAACCCTGTGGAATCTAGTACACTCTTGGGGCTCACGCAGTGGGTACCCTTAACTTGTGGAAATCCTGGCGGTGAGTTTCATCTCGGACGAATCACCTCCGAGCACAACCATTGTCCTAGGAACAGTACAGTCTCTACTATGGAAACTTCATGGGTTCATTTGTACTTGTTTTTATAGAGTTTATTCTTCAGGAAATTTTAGGGGATGAAATAATATCATCAGAAGCACCCAAGAACTGGAGAGCACTAACTATTCTCCTTCCTCCCTCCGATACTGTTGTTCTTGCACTTCCTCATAAATGACGCTTATAATTACTAACTGCTCCAAAGAAACCCGAATTCAGAGTAGCATTTCCTCAGATCAAAGTGTGGAAGGAGGCCAGTCGTACGAATCTGATGACACCACTTTCAAAGCGAGTCCTTCCGCGGTGAATATTAAGGCAGAGTGAGAGTTCTCGAGAATATATTAGTCTTCAAAAGGACATGTCGTCCTCAAAACGTATAGTTCTTTTTATGGCAGGAAGAAACAAAGGGTCTGTTCTAATTTTTAAAACACAATTTCTAGTCTACATTTTCTTCTTCGGTCAGCCCGTCAGAGGATCACGTTTGCATAATCTGGATTTTTTATTCTGACAGAATATTTTAATTATGACTCTTTTCATTTCTCCCTTTCTTCTATCCATTACTAATGGCGTCGTTTGTTTTTTAATTTATAGATGCTTTCTATTGTAAATCGCGACAAAGTGTTGTTAGACGAAATTGTTCGACCAACAAAAAAAATTGTTTGAAGTCATTAAATTTTAATATAAAAAATATATAAGTTTAAAATCAAAAGATCTTTGAGGGGTTCAAGATAAAAAAAAAGGATAATTAATAAATTTAAAAAATTGACTTTTTCACATTTTTCGCTGGTTTAGTAAAACAATTTTGTCTAACGCGAACCTTTGCTGTTTTATTTCTCATAGTTTTAGTCCGGTTCTGAACCTGAAGTTTTGGAATCATAAAGCATTCCTTGGCTAAACTAGCAAAAAATGGAAAAATCATCATTTTTAAAATTTAGAATTTTCCGTTTTGGTTTTGAATATCTCTTATAACATCTCTTGTTGTGGTTCTAGGGATTCAGTTAATCAATGTGTATTATCTAACTTTTTTTTAATGTTTCGAAACTGAATCTTGGGTCTCCAGATGTGACATGATTCATTCTTGGCTGTTAATAGATTAAAAAGATTATCTGCTAAGGCCGGATTTAAATCCAGGACGTTCGGCTCCAGAATACACACACACACATACACACACACACACACACATACACACACACACACACACACACACACACAAACCTTCCTCCTTCTGCTAAAGGTAATCTTCTCGCGACCCACTTAGAGAGAAAGAATCGAGGCAATTATTCCACATCTCATTTCCGCTTTCACTTGCGCCAAAGAGCTTTGTGTTTAATATGCCGGGCTCAAGATGGCGGCTGGCTATCGACCAATCGTGATATTTCTAAATCAAGTTACAAAATAAAATGAAAGTCTACTATTCCATTCATGTCTGCTAGGCCCCTTCAACTTACTTAGAGCTTGTTAAGTAATATACAATCAATCTATTGTTTCAGTTTGCGAAATATATCTAAGAAGTAAAGCAATTTGCCATATAAAAAGTAATTCAGCAATGAACACAACTAAACTCTAATTCGTACAGTGGTTAATTTAGTTTCACCAACCTAAAATCACAGGGATCGTTTAGTTGTAGATCGTAGTTTTGTTTGTACACGATGGTAAGAACTCTATTTGGATCTACAAGTCCTTGGTTTGCTAGTAAGTTTTATTTTCTTGTAAATATTTGAGGAAGTTTTGTAGTCGCAAGAATAATAAATTTTCTTTATTATATTTTTTTAATCATTGCTTTAATTTTTAAATATTTTTATTTTAAAGAGAAAAGATTTGCCCCCAGCCGGGATTCAAACCCGGATCTCCGCCTCACCGTAGCAACGCTCTAACCATTTGAGCCACCGGGGTCGCTGCCTACCTAGGACAAATCTGTTCTCTTCACCGATCCCATATCCCCCGCGTTCTCACAATTTTTTTTGCGATGTATACACGAGGAGGAATGTTCATTGAACATTACTTTTAATTTTAGGATCTTTTTGACATACGTCATTATATTATTTATTATAATTTTTTAATCATTGCTTTAATTTTTAAATATTTTTATACAACAGATTTGTTGAGATACACCAGAAGAGAACGGATTTGTCCTAGGTAGGGAGCGACCCCGGTGGCTCAAATGGTTAGATCGTTGCCACGGTGAGGCGGAGATCCGGGTTCGAATCCCGGTTGGGGGCAAATCTTTTATCTTCAACATAAAAATAAATTTTCTTATTTGAACGGATAAGTCTATTTTGATCAGTTTCGGTCAAATCATCATTTTTATCGCATAATTAAAAAAAATTCGTATATGGAGTCGTTATTTATTTATTGATGAAACGAATAATTTAAATAGAAGCAAATTATTTTTAGATTTTTAAATATAGTTTATTAGTGATATATATACGAAAGTAATTTAGTAAATTTTAAATTTATTTGAAGAACCGTATGTGAGCTATATTTCATACATTTAACTGTCTTTTTCTTCCCACCAAATAAAAGGGTGATACAGTAGCTGAGCTAGAAATCATCTGTCCACAGTTTTTTCTAGTAATCGTACCTGTTATAAAAAAAGAACATATAAAGTAATCACTCAAATCCAATTGAAACAAATCTAAAGCAAAACCTTAATACTTCAGTAATACCAGTAATTCAGTTCGCTAATTCACTGTCAGGAGACACGCTGAAAACACATCTATTAAGATCAAATATATAAGAATGGATATCTAGGAGAGGTGTAGTGTTGTCTCTACATTGGTCGTCTATCCATCGGGAGTTGATGTGAGATATGCTACACTTTTTTTTTATTCTTTAGTGATACCTATATATATATATATATATATATATATATATATATATATATATATATATATATATATATATATATAGCGGAGACAGTGACCACGCTCCAAAGAGCTAAGAAGATCGCATTACGAAGTAGACACTGACTCCCTACACAACGAATCCTTCTTGAATATCAAGCAGCTTTCTCGTCCCACGAAGACTCGTACATTAGCAACACTCCCGTCGGAAATTCTAATAGCATCATCTACATTTACTAATTGTAACTTACTGTACACTAGTAGTTTTTTTTTATTATTCTCATAAAAAACGTTTCCGATACGGGAAAAAGTTACTTAATGTTGTTTTAATGACCCTATTATGAGGAAATTATCTGTGTTACGGAAGAAAGGGGATTTTCTTTCTTAATCAATCGGACAAGAATCGACCCTGTACTCCTCAGCCCAAGGTAAAATATTTCAGACCTTCACCTCGCTATGGGTTAATTGTAAACGTGCGTGTAGAAACAATTAAGATTTGTAATACCGACGGAGAAGATTTTAAAAATATATATTCAGCCATATAAATATGAGTAAACAAGAGAATATATACACATACGAGCTGAATAGCTAAGCTGGAGGCGTCGGTTCATAACTAATAAATTATTGAATCAGTTAACAGTCAAGGATGAATTCTGTGGTATCTCCGAACCCTGTTGAGACAACCAGTTGATTGATCACGGCTCAATCAACTCCCAACACAGTCTTTGCCTTTTGGAAAAGCTGTACACCATGTAATTTAGGTTATTGAGAACAGTCGAGTTGATTTGCCAAACAGTATTTTAAATGTGGCTTGGTATGCGGTTTACCCGTTCTCGATTTTTCGGATAATTTGCTGTCTTAAGCGCCTTGGGGTTTGGAAATGTTACGCCCTCAGGAGTTCAGCCGTATCTGAATGATAGGGAAAGCAGGAGTGAATAAGATGTCAAATGCAGAAGGTAGAGTAGGCTGGAAAGGCGAATGCATGTGGAGGTAAAATGGTTTCAAGTCAGGAAGGAAGCTCTGTGAAGGTCTTTGTTTTATTATTTGGTAGAGACGGAACTGTTTCTGAGCTAACGGTTTTGTAGGGAAATGAATGTTTTAATCGAGCCTACGTACATGATATGGTAGACCGAAACGTAGGTGTGAGGATTGTGTTTAGGGTGAGTGATACATATCACAATTTTCTCCTATCGAAATTGTTTTATAGCCGATATATCTTTTATAGAAACATCGTATCGGAGTACTCTTTTGATATACAATATTTTTGGTATCCAAGCATAAATACTCAATCGAGCTTTAAATACTTAATACATAATGATGTTTAACAGTTATCTAGAACTAGCTTTTGCCCACGGCTTCGCTCGCGTCGAATTTGGTCTGCCACAGAAAATTATTTGTACATCCGAAATTTCAGATGTCTAACTTCAAAACTGACAGATTCCATACAATTTTTGAACATCTATTATATTAAGGGCGAAACCCTTGGGGGTGGAATTGTCCAAATTCATTTCTTAGTGCTCATTTAAGCTATATAAAGAACCTATCTGCGAATTTCAAGATGATATGTTCAGTGGTCTCTGATGTGCGTTGACCGCTGAGTGTGTTAGTCTATTAGTTACAGTTTTATATAAACTTCGCCTGCGTGGTGTGTTAATAAAAAGTATCCTTTATGTCCTTCCCCAGCCTTGAGATTGTCCATATCAAATTTCATCACAGATGGATCAGCACAGCCGTGAAACATACATTGACATTGATTAACAAACGGGACGTCAGAAGTTTACTGTTGTTCGTGTCAGTAAAGGATTAGTAAGTAATGTTATTGAATTTATTGAAAAGGGCTATTTAGAATAACGGTTTTACTTGTCGTACGGCGGATTTTGATTTTTTTATTATTTACAATTCTATCTTTGCCTGAGAAACATGTATAGTTAATTTATAACTTATTAACTTCAACATCCGTCACAAACAAAACGAAAGATAAAAACGCTTAATCGATACTGATTTATAATCGATATTCAAGTTTAAATCAGCTGTTATTGTTTTATATGCTAATGCAGTTAGGTTATGCTCTTTTTTTTCTGTGTCAGGAACTGATACCATTTATAAATATTTATTTACAAATAAATAGTCAATATCATTTTTTAAAAAGTACCAATTTTATTTTTTAAATACTTTAATAATATTAAGGTATAAAAAAAATTAAATATGTTTCAAATGAGCTTCAAAAACAAAAAACTTACTTGAAAAAACCGGCTCGAGATGGAGCCTAGGATTCATGTCGATGTGAGATTTGCATATTCATCAGGATTATCTCGTTGCGTAACGTCCATCTTGATAATTCCCTTGTTAGTTCCGGCGTTCTGTGAATGAGTCTTTGAGTCTTGCGCAATTGCGAACCGGAAGTGTTCATTTTCATCTTCATTTCATTGAAGGAGATGTATTTTATCAGTAACTCTCTTTTCCAAAGTTTATTAAAACAGTAATGGAATTAAATCAAACTAGACCGAAACGACAAGTAACACCCCGCCGTTTCAGGCTACTTCAACACTAAGTAGACAAACGCAATTAATGACATAATACTCATTTACATGTCTATTATAAGACCCATTTGGACATACGGATTCCCTCTCGCAACCAAGCCTAACAATCTGAAATCCTTCATAAAACCCTCAATGCTTCTTTCTTTATTGCAAATAAAGTCATCCATAATTACATTAATGCCCTATTTATTGATGATGCTCTAACCCGATAGATAGATCGTGGCGTAAATGGGAGGATTGCATAATAGGCCTGGGTTTGGATGACAATTCGGGGACGAAGCAAGCAGTGATTGGCAGCATCGGAGTCTTCGGGTTCGCTTATTATTATTATTATTTTTTGGTTATTATAGTAAAAAGAAAAATGACACAAATAACGATTATTATTGGGTTTCTCCAAACAGCCGTGCTACTTTACTTAAAAAAGGAGAGACGTGACATCACTTTAGCACCATTATTCCTCGATCAGGGCCAACAGCTTTTGTGCGCTGCTAAAGACTGCTAAAGAAGACACGTTCCTGGAGGATCACGACCTGAAGAGGAAGAGGCCTTCGGTGCATGTTATAGGTGTCCTTGGGATAGTCTTAAGGCAGGAAACGAACTCTCGATGACCTAATGTTCGGTCGAATATTCATGGTAACAAGCTTATTAACTAAAAAACAACAACTAACTAATGGAATTATTACGGAATGCAGCAAAGTAACTAAAATAAAATGTACTATTGCTCAACATAAAATATAATTAAGACATTTTCAGTACAATTTCTGTATCACGCTTTTGCGGATATAGTATATATATGGAGTATATAGTACAGTTTTTATAGTATAGTACTATACTTAGATTATACACTACAATATAGTAAACAAATTTCTGGTCTGTGGATTACATCCTTCGTTTTTAATTTCTCATGCGATATGGCGAAATGTAGGGATTTTTGTTAAACAGGGATATTCCATCCAAAATATCAATACATTTTAAAATCAAAATCTAATTATAATATTTTTATATTCTTTTGAAATTGGCCCAACAAAAGAAGGAGATCGCTGGCGGATGAAGACATATGAGGAACTTAGAAAGCAATATGGTACACCAGATATTGTTGCCACGATTAAGAGTGGCAGGATAAAATGGCTGGGGCACGTACAAAGAATGGAAAGAAGTAGACTACCAAAAATGATGATGGAGGGACACCCTGGTGGAAGGAGGAGCAGAGGGAGACCTAGACTTCGTTGACTGCAGGATGTGGAGGAGGATCTTCGGACTTCGGGTGTCGGCAGATGGGGAAGGGCAGCCGAAGACAGGTTGGAGTGGAGGATCACTGAGGAGGCCCAGGTCCTGCAAGGACCGTAGCGCCCTTAGACATATTGATGGATATATTAATTGATCAAACATTCACTGAGACATTATTACTATTTTCATTAATTATTAATTTGAAGTACGCCTGAAATTCTAAGAACCACCTTTAAGTAAGATACAGAGAGACTTGCTCGAATTAGGCTTTTAATGGTCCAAGAATTCTCTCTGTAACAAACATAAAATAAAGAAAAAATCTTACTTTGATATATTAAAATAAATTTAATTTATTGAAGTCACAGCTATCATTACAATCTCAGCTTCGGTTCAGCTTTATTGAGTTATTCTTCAATTAACATATAATATATAACGTAAAAGTAGATTGGTTAGGCCAGATGATTAGAGATAATATATTATATAACAGATATAATAGGACAGGCGGAGTCACGATGACGGAGATGTACCTTTGGGTTGAGTAACGTCCCGAACCGTGCCGTAATTGTAACAGTAGTCATTGTTTGATGTGACAGTGGGTCTATTAATTATAGTAGTTACTGTAACTAGTGACATTATGTAACAAAATAACGGAACAGGTTCTCTCTTTAGTTTTCAGGGAATGGGTATCCAGTTCAGTAGTTACAGGTCTTTTGTATGTAATCGTTTCGATTCTGTTAATCACTGACATTCGCATTAAATTAGGATTAGAATTTGTCTTTTTAGAATTTATTTTCTAAATTTTACCAGTGGGCATTTATAAAGATTTGAGAATATTAAAAATCTTAAAACGTTGTTGTAATATATATATATAGAATATAGTGATTTATGCACATCAAATCTTCATTTTTGGAGGAGTATGGTCAAAGCTGATAGATCCCATGATTATATGTATATACACATATCATTATTTATTTATATTTCATACAGGTTCATTTCAGTTCTTGGTAAGAACTACTTTATGAGGAGGGTCACAAATAGTATATGTGCTTCGATAAGTATACAAAATATTTTTTGTACGAGTATACTTAACATAATTTAAACTACCAATGCCATACAATTTAGCACAGGTATCTCTTACACACATGTTAGAGAAGTATCTTTTGGGAGTCTCCATTTTATTTTTCTTCATTTGCCATTTCGAAATGCTTAGCTTATTATTTTCGTTTTTATTTCAAAGTACTCTCTAGATATATATTTCAAAGTATCAACTTAGCGAAGAAGTGCAGCTCCTCGTATGTTTTCAGATATTGTCTGCTATTGGATTGTTATTAGCTCCTTCTTCTTCGTGTCCATCCAGAACATTGCGGATCAGTCGCATAATACCTAAACACTGTCTAAGTGTTTACTCTTTACTTCTGATTTACTGGTACAACGATCTTGAGGTAAGATGTTCTTCGGCGACCAGGAACATGCGTTACCCCTATTTTTCTCTGAATAACAATATTGAGAAGTTCATACTCCGGACTCTTGTTACGTGGGCAAACTAATCTACATGTCCTCTTCTTATGGTATTCATTACCTTTCTTCTTGTTCCACGCTCTAAAACCGCATTATTCGTCACTATTTCCATTCCCGATATCCTCAACATTCTTCCGTAAGTACTCAATCTTCTAGCACATTGTTTTCGTGAGGTACCATTCTTTTATTCCGTAGAGTAATATGCTGGAAACCTATAAACGTAACAAAACGTATAAACGCCCTCTACTTCTCTAGTTTCTTAAATAATGAAAATTTATTTTCCATTATTACAGTTTATTGATATTAGAATTAATAAACCCGAATAAGGTGTACCTAAACACGGTACTATATTTTAAATGAATAATTTATTCGGGATACTGACCTTTGAATATTGTTTAACATTTAGAATTTTAATCGAATCAGCTGATTTAAAAGTTGCGTATTCGGAGTGATTTATAAGTATACACTTAAGGCTAATATTGAGTCACGCATAATTATATTTAACCTAACATTGACTTGAAAATTACTTAATTATTATTACCTAATAAAAGGCTAATAATAAAAAAAAAAAGATGACAAGAATTCAGAAAGATCTGGAAGGCAGTGGCCTTCACTCGCTGGTCTTACACAAATCCTTTCACCGATGAAGGTTGAATTGATCTGTCCAAGGTTCTTATAATTTGAGCTAAAATTTTGTTTAAGTAGGAAGAATATTGTGTTATTCATTACCTAGAATAATTAAAATTAAACATTTTTTTCCTTACTGGTATAATTAAAATCTACAATAAATCATAACCTTTTTAATTTATACAATATCATTAACAGACTGGATTTAGTACCAACATATCTGAGGCAAATACAATCAATCACTGAAAACAATCATCTGTCCAACGATAACTTTCCGAATCCATAATATACATAATCACCCCATCAACGCCTCAGTTTTACCCATTGGACATTGGCCAGGTTTTTAATTTCAACCACAATATTTTACGTATAGTTAATATAAAAAGAGATTAACAATTAGTATAACAAATTACTTACAGTTATCTGGTGCAATATGAAATTTAAAATAAATAAGTAGGGCCCCTGTGGTCTAGTGGATAGCATAACAACCTAATATGGTCAAGATCGCGGGTTCGCAGCCTGACACGTGACTTCAGATTTTTTAAAGGGAGTAAAAAATCGATAGTTTCTCTGCCCTTTGTAAGGGACGTAAAATGGGGATCCGAGTATTTAAAATTTAGGACTCCCATTGTAGCACCGTCCGTCTAGTCATAGGAGCCTAAAGTAACTATTTAAGAATAGTTAGTATATCCAGTTTTGCATTCAATTATTCACATGGTGGAGTATATAATTATGCTAAATATTTATAATAATAAAAGTCTTATCGATCCTGAAGGTTCGATGCAAATATAACAAATCTCGGTTTAAAAATCTCCTTCAGGTATTATCGCCCAAACCCAAATCCTAAGGGATCACTTGAATATCCCCCCACTTACTCCTCGGGCTACCTCTCTGATGTTTACCAGTTGGCTCAGCTCTTAGATTCGATCGTTACTAAATCCGAAACATTTGCAAGCCATACTCAATCTTGATTTATTACTATTAAATATATTCCTCAAACTACAGAAACGGAGCCGATCTTAAGTTCCAGTCTATCGAACAAGAAATACCTAAAAGAACATTGCAGAGGTCTGATCCGCTCCAAAAACTAACCTAACTTCCTCCGATTGCGGTCAAAAAGTGGGAAAATGTACGATTTAAATCAAAAACTACGATACAAATATTCATGGATGAGGGGGCAGGATCGTTTATTTCCACCTTATTACATCTGATGTTACAGTTACGTAAACGGTGTGAAATTGATGGATGATTTCCTGCCAAAAACTACTTTCTTGCGCTTGCATTGATGGTATTGTTGTGCATCTGTTGCCCAATATGCTTATATCTAAAGGATGCTATAGAACGCATTTTTTTTTTTGTTTGATTGATAATTTGACTGAATAAACGTTATAAACTAAATGGATACATGTCCCATAAATTGGGTATTTACTTTAAACTCTTCTAAGAGGAAAAACATGAGGCTAATAATTATTGACATAGCTAACACGAAGGTTCGATGCCCATTACACCAATCGATTTATTAAATCATCCATCCACTTACAGCCTCTCAAGCCTTTCCCATAAGATCATTTAACGCAATCACATCCACCTATGTTTTTGTCCCGTTGCCCGTCAATTCGTCTCTTATTAACAGGCATTGCAATACCGAAGGTCCAGGATTCAAATCCGTCTGTGGCAGATAATTTATTTAATCCGTTAATAGTGATAGGGGATGGGATTGCACTAAGCCTCTATAATAAGGGAAAACGTGGCGGTTGAGCGGGGTCTAGGACAAATTATACTTCCCTGCACAACCGTTGTTCTAGAAACAGTACAGTCCATACTTCGTATATGAACCTAAAGCTCTTCATGGGCCATAGAGATTATCTGTTCCTTTTTTCTCGTTTCTAGGCCGAACAACTTCTATAGCCTACTTAATTGTCACGACATTTCTTCAATTACATGAACATGATTCACGTTGCATATGACAAAATCACCACCTGCATTTCTCCATATAATCTTGTAGTTTGATTTTAATTTGAGCACTACTCTTTTATCTTTTACCTTACCGACATTTTCATATTTATTAGTTTCAGAGGAAAATAATGTTATATTGTATAAGATGTCTAAAACTACACAAAGGTAAAACTTTTGCTGCAACCAAGTGTGTTAATATTAGTTTTGTTATGAACAGCATGTAAAAGAATAATTCATTTAATTACTTAATATTTAAACAATATATTTTGTATTTACGGTATAATGTCTTATATTATAGATATAGATATCATTGTTATGATATCTATGTCTATTTAAATATTTATTAATATAGACTCGTTAAATTCGCCAATACCTCTCAAACTGCCCGTAGAAAAGCAGGTCCCTTTTTAATAACGCCGAGGAAGAAGTTTTGAAAAGCTAGCCTGCTTTAGAGCATTAGTTAGAATTTAACTTTTTAATCAAGACAAAATATAATAAAAGCGTTACACCCAGTGGCGGATTATCCGTAAGGCAAACTAGGCACGTGCCTAGGGGCGCGTAGTTACAAGGGGCGCGCGAGCTCAGAATTTTTAAATAAATAAAAAAAATAACATATCGACAAAGAAAGAAAGAACCAAATGCTGATCTATAATATAATACAAGCATGATGCTATGATGCTGACAATCAGTTAAAATTAAGATGGCCATTTATGGCCGGTACAGGGGCGCCGATAAAGTTATTGCCTAGGGCGCTCTGGACCTTTAATCCGCCACTGGTTACACCATTTCCATAATGTAACTAAAGTAATCAGAATAGTTATGGGCCTAACTAAATATTATTATTCTAATTTTATTGTTAACTTAATATATAATATACTCCTAGAAAATATTTTTTTTTTAAATAATTTTTTTATTTCAAACTTAATTTTGATTGAACTGTGAGCATAAGAAAAACAGAAATGACTATCATTTCCTCAAAGTCAACATAATAAAATGTTAAGCATTGCTAATTATATATTCATTACGATGGCTAATGGTAGGATTGGGATATCCCTGGCAATAACCAATTAAAATAAATCTTCCCTCGTCCTACTTTGACACGTAGTCGAGTCGAATGAGGAGTTCGTGATGGCTTCGTGATCCCAGAAGAACACGGTACCTCATCCTCGATCCGAAAGAGTTGTAAGAGATCTCTCCAGAACTAATGAACGTGCATTACTGTTAATCGTTGTTACATGTTTATGTTTAGATTGGCCGTTAAATGTGAAAGCTCAATAATTACTTCTTCAATTGCTTACTTAATTATGTTAAGTTTTATGAACTTTTATTAACTTCTTTTACCAAATCTATGAATACCGGAAATAATTTTCGTGTTCTAGTCTTAATAGTCTTAATGGGAATGTTGAAATATACGTTTTCTTGTTTGCTATTTGTTTTTTTTTGTAAATAAGTCATAAGTTGAGTTGTCCCATGTTTGTATCCGAAGTTTTATGGGAATAATGAGATAGGATAAAATCAAAAAAGTTTCAAGCTTTTAAAATTGTTCTAATGGTTAATAAAAATTATTGAATAATTTATTGTGTTTTTTAGTTGTTCTAATTTTGTAAGGTGCAGATCATGTAAGAAATTATTGCATGATAGCTCATGCATTTAATAAAAGTTCTGGATTTATCTATTCTCTTTAATTGCTTAATATCTTGTCAGGGTTCGTGCTGTTTATTGTAATTATTACTATTTATTTTATTTTTTTAATTGTTTTCTGTCACTTTTCATAGGCTTTATGATCTGTATCATGTTGCCTTCTGGCCAGATATATATTGGATTTCTTTTTCTGTTACTCTAAAGGGACTTAGTCCCAGAATAAAGTTACATTTATATTCTAAAAGAATTTAAATACCATCATTAGAATAGGAATGCTTTGCTTTGCCTGAACCCAAATTTTTATTTTTTAAACTCACATGAAATATTCAAGTAGCTCTTTTGAAACACTAGGCTTTTTTTATTAATTGTTATCGACATTTTGTTGACTTGAAAAATCTGACCGCTAGTTATTTCCTGATACATCTTGATAAGATTTAAAATTCGATAATCGATATTTTTAAAAAATTGCTAGTTAGACTAACCAGGAATGGGCGATCGTAGGATCTTGTGGATTCTATGAAATATTTTAATAATTTCTGTAATCAATTCAGTCATTATAAAGAATAAATATTGAACGAAAGCCTCGGGTATTCCCTTTCTAGAGTTTCCAAATATATCGAAATACATATTTACAAATTTACATTCTTGATGTATTATGAAAGGCATTAGGAGTATTATTAAATCCGATTTCCCAAAACGTAACGCAGTATCTTATTCGTCCGGAGAGTTCTATTGATTAGCGAAAGAGAAACTGATCGCTAAGTCATTCGAAATTATGAGGTTATTATAAGGCAATCATTAATCTGGAAGCTTCGTGAGAACTTAGTTGAGAGGAGGAAGCGAAGAAGGAGTGACAATAAGAAACCGGGAGAAAGTGGAAGGTTCGATAGGTGGGAAAGTAGTCGATCATTCTATATTATTGGTCTCGAGTGTGTATTAGGGGTGTGCATATCGAAAAAAATATCGATATATACCGGGTCGAATTTATCGAAACACCTGTATGATATATTAGAAAATTATAGACTTTTTGATAAATTGGGCAACAATATTTTTATATTAGTCGTCCGATAGTTCAGAGCACGATTAACCTAGTGTTTGATAACGAAAAAACAAAACCAATTTCGGCAAAACGATTCATCCGGTTAAGTGCTTTGGAGTTCGTAGTGAAAATAGTATCTATTCTCTACCCTAAAAATACCTGCGAAATTTTCGCTGTTAACTTTTGCAACAAAGTAACAATTAACGAATAAAGTTAAAATTGGAATATGAAAGCAATGGATCAAATGGAAATGGAAGCAAATATTTAGTGATAACATACTGTCTTATCACACTCCTCCTCCCCCGAAATTCGTTTTAAGTACGCTACTGGAGTTATCTTTCAAGATGGACTAAGGATAGGAGGCCACTGACTTGCGAAACGTCCAGTCATCTAAGGTGCTACACGGCAAAAGAGATACAAGATGTTGAGGAAGCAGCGTGACAGAGTGGTACCTTTGTGTTCCTGGTCATCATGAGATATACCACAACAGAGATCTCCACACTATAACAACTTCTCACAGTTTCTTCTTAGGATACTGTGTCACAGGTGATCCAGTTTGCAGAAATTCGTTTTGGAAGAAAAAATTCATATTCACCCAAGGACGGAGGTTCAAAAAAAAAAAAATGTCGTAACTCAAAAAACCTAATTTTTCAAGAGAGCTATTTTAAAGTTCCATTTAAGTTAAAAAAAAAAATTGATATTAGTAAAGCACTCCTGTTGTAATGAAGCTATGCACTCCTGTTGTAATGAAGCAATGCACTCCTGTTGTAATGATGCTATTGAAATTGTTTTATTAACCATTAAAGCAACTTTATAAACTTGAAACGTTCATGATTTTAACTTGGGTCATTATTCTCATAGAACTTCAAGTTCAAACATGATACAACTCAAATGATGACTTCATTTAAAAAAAACGGACTTTATGTTAGAAATGGAATATCAGACATGTCGTTCCTGAATTAATAAGGTTCAACCATTACAATTGTTACTAAAGGCTTAACTCTTTAGACTTAGATACCAGTTTTTGAGTTTTGTCGTTGTTATTTTGAAGGAGCGATATCATAACAATGTTCGACACCGACTATTTTTCTTATTTAAAAAAATAATATTTTAAGCAAGGTTTATGTATGTAGATTTAATTATTTTAACCGTAAAAGACCAAAAATAGAAGAATTTGATTTTTTATTGCACATTTTGGCATTCCTTCAGTTTTGATCAACTAGATATTTTAGATTTTTTTGCTAATAATTAAGTTATTTTTTCTATTCTTGGACTATGAAAAGTGAAAAATGATTGCCAATAAAATGAAAAATACTACAACAGCTTTTATTCAGTGGGAATTTCCTCGTGTTTCGAAAATAATCCAGTCACGAACTTGATGAAAAGTAGGCCTGTTAGTGTCAGTGTGTGTGCCGAGCCAAGAAAGGAAAAGAAAAAGTTTAAAAAACTGAAAAGAGTAAAAAAAACAACACCACCGGCGCATTACAATAGGTGAAAGGTCGCTTATTGTCTCTGATCGAGAAGGCATAAAGTGTCCTCTATCGCTTTCTCCTCAACTTCTTTAAGCATCCTATTCACGGCTCCTTGACTATCGAGGAAGTCGAGGGCTAGGCGAGAGAGGCAGCTCAAGATCTGGAGGAAGTATTGTAGGTGACCTAACGGGTCTTGAGATCTTGTAGGCGTTCCGGAGTCTTAATGTCAACATATAATAAGGAACTTGCGGGGGTTTGGTTACACCATTACTGGTCATTAGGTGATAAATTCTCACAATACATTAAACAATTAATGCATTTATCGGTGTACAGGATGTTTCAGGGTTAAGTAGTTAAACTGAGGACCTCAAGACAAGGAAATTCCTAAAGAGCTGAGTTCACGAACGCTGCGTTTAAGAGATATTCACGCCTAAAGATTTTCATTATGAATTATTTAGGGATAGTGTATTAGTATATATTTTATTTGTTCCAACTACTTTATTCATTGAATATAAACATTAACATTAATATAAAATGTTGTTTAAAGTGATTTCTTTGAGCATTAAGACATCTTTCTTTAGTAGCAGCAGTGGCAGAACGGAGCTGGGTATGTGTTATTGATTCAAAAGATTCAATTCTACTTCTTCGTTAAGGTCATTGGCCGGCATAGAAGCTTTGTTTAAACTAACCCTAAACAAAAAAACCCAGGGATGTCAGGTCAGGAGAGTGTGCAGGGCAAGCCACTGATCTAGCTTGGCCAATCCATTGATTGGGATCATTAACATTTAGCCGATGTCGTGGACCTCTTCCGTAATGTGCAGGACAACCATCTAATTGAAACCAACGTTACTTCCAAGTTATAGTGGAGAATAAGTTTGACCACTGCTGTTGTTAAAAAGCCGAGCCAATCTTAACAATCAAGGGAATCGCTTTGAACAACATTTAATTAATTGAACAAATTTTAATAGGAATGTAAATGTTTAAATTTACTGAATAAAGTAGTTGGAACAAATTAAATAATTTTTAATTATTTACTATGCCTTTCATAACAATGAAAATCTGTAGGTGTGAATATTTCCTAAACAAAGCGTTTGCGTATATACCTCCATTGGAAATTATTTACTTATTTTGAGGTCCTCAAATCAAATTTTCAGGTTGGCTACTTAACTCTGAAACGCCCTGTACATTAATATGGCAGTATACATCCTCTATACAATGGATTTTGACGAAATATATTTCAATAGAATGGAAATTCCACAGCTAAGTGAATAATTTAAATTTGTTATAGCAATTCTGTTATTATAGAAACGTGTTTGCTAAACAAAAATAAAACTTATTGTAAATGTGAAATTGACCGTTAATCTGTGTGTTAAATTAGAAGTTAAGATAGTGGAAAAATTCCAACAAAAAGCCCTCAAGTCTCCAAAAAAAAAAAAAAAAAAGTTAAATAGAAAAAAAATGAAGTAAAAAAAAAAGTTACATAAGGAAAAAGTAAAAAAAAGAAGAAGCTAAATAGAAAAAAAAGTAAAAAAAAAAATGTTGAATAGGAAAAAAAAGTTAAATATAAAAATAAAGTAAAATAGGGAAAAAAGAAGTTGATTGAAAAAAAAGTTTAATTTTTTTATGTTATTTACTTCTATTTGACTATATTTTTTAAACCGTTGAAAGTCACCAATAACAATAATAATGACTTTGACCTCTGCAGATTCCCATCACCTAAGTATTATCAGGTTTAAATATGATCATTTATTACTAATTACTTCGAAAGCTACACTACACCTTCTCCAAAACCATCTGACTAGTTCCTGTATCTACGTTAAATCCTTTCTTACAATAAGAAATAATTCAATAAATCATAAACAAATGTGAAAAGGCCCAAGTTGAACTGTGCCATCGAAGCAACAATCGCATGTTCTCAGCGCTGAATGACCTTCTGATAAAGACTCATTAATAATCGATTAGTAATTATGGCTCATAATCGATGATGGGTTGACGTTTCCACAGAGATGATGCGGGTATTTTTTTCGATCTATCGAAAATTAAACTTACCTCTATGTAATAATCAACATGAGCAATAAAAAATTAATTAAAATGCTCGGTTTATTGATATCCATTGCAAATTAGCCGTAATTTGTTTTTTTGGGGATTGTCACTTCATCATTAGTTTTATATCACGAAACTGCATTGATAAATATGTGATGTCATTATTTATTCCAAAAACCAACTCAAATATAATTAAACAAATGAGAATATCTTACTTTAGCAGCTATGATTCAAAACCAATGTTCTTAGATCCACGACCCTACAGTACCGCCAAATTAAAACAACCATAATTTTTTATTATGACTACGACAAACAGTTCCTATCTCTGTTTTCCGTTGTTATAAAATGAACCGTGAACATAATTTTTTATCCAGAAAACTGAAGATTATCCAAAGCGAACATCTGCTACAACAACATAAAAGTCCCTTAGAGATTATCCATAAACCAAGAATGATAAAGCATCTGTATTAAGGTCTTTGAAAGCCCATTACAATAAATTATAATGACATTAGAAACCAAATTATTGATTCAAGTAAAATAAAATAAATACACGTTGTCACAACAACTCAAACCATCAAGATTTAGATCTTTATGTATTGTAACAGTCAGGACCTAAATATTTTTATACAGCTAAGAGCTGTTCCAGTAAGCAGCTGATCTGACCCAGTGAAAGTAACCAGCGGGCGAATGAGCGTTCATTAGGAAACCGGATCAGCTTTTACTTTCTTAACCAGCTCCAGATGATCATATGTAATTAGACAATCGATTATATCTGTGGTCGATACTAAATCGATCGATCAAAGCGGGTGTGGGAACTCTCCGATCTGCGAATTATTAAGGTCGATTTTTGATATTTTTTTTCTTATCAGCTTTGGTAGTTTTTGTTCGTTTTGGATCGGGCCTAACCTGTTCTGCCACAAACTGCTCAAACCTGTTCGAGAAAGAGCCAAAAAGAGAACGGCGTCGAACCCAAGGACCTAGCGTTTATTTATAGCCATAGGTCGCTCATGCATGTTTATATTTTTATGTCTCGGATATAAACCGAAGATGATATAACTAGATATTTTATAACATGTTATGACTATTAGAGTGCCATTAAATTTCTAATATTCAGTAATAGTTTTCAAAGTAACCCTTTGAAACGACCGTTTATTTTGTGACTCATTCCATACGTGAGTATAGTATGTGCCTTTTAAATTTGTTTTTACAATAAACTTTAACAACAATTGGTAATTCTAACATATATATACAAAATATTATTACTATATTATACTATATTTACAAAATATTATTACTATAACATATGTAAAAAAATATATTATTATCACTTATATCATAAAATTAAAATGACAATACTTATATAATAACAATTCATTATACTTACCGAATCATTTTTAAAATGACTATTTGAAACTGATGTATCACCAATCTGTTCTGCTTACCTGAAAACAAAAAATATAGTATTAATGCCTTGATTATAAAATATATATATTATATTTTTTCATGTAAAAGACTTTTGTATCCTAAATGTATTTTTTTTTTATTGATCACACATTTTTTAAATTCTAGAAAATCTATTCATATCATTTTATGAAGGTTATCTTCTTCCTTATTAAATTTATACGTTATGCATCTCTATCATCTAAACACGCACTTTTTCTTCTGTTACTAAACATAAACCTCATTTTATTTCAAAAGCGAACTTAAAGACAAGCTTTCCATACAAAATACACTGACATTTACATTTATTAATTGTTAAAATTAAACAAAAAAGACCAGTTTCGCAAGTTTAATGTGGTTATCATAATGCTGAAACATAATTTTAAGCTATTGGTCGAGGTAAATTTTTTTTTTATATCAATTTATTTTTTGTAAGAAACTTAAATACAAAAAATAACTAAACATAGGCAAAAGGCTGTCGTTAAATAACAAATACGATAGAGGTCTTAAAATATAAAGTTGCTCAGTCTACTTAGAACGATCAACCACTAATAGTTCACTAAGTAATATTATTAACAAGTTAATATAATCTCCAAATGAGGATATCGGCAGAGGATAATGTAGAAATACTTGGGTTTTAATAATATTGTCTTGAAAGTCAACGCCAAGAGTTAAGGTGATGACAATTGTTTGACAGAAAAAAAAACCAAATACAATTTTTTTAATGAATATCTCACATTTTGGGAAGATGCGTAGGCAAGTTAGTTACCTCTTAAGTATTTTTTTTGTTGGGTGATTTCGCGTTTTCCGGACCTGGCGATACATGCTTTGGTAACACACAATTTATTTTTTATTCATTACGATTTTATAGGCTCAAGGTTTTTTTCGAAACCATAAAATAATAAATCCATATCGAATCAATTATGTTAAGAGGAATAGGGTCACTATACCGAATATTCCATTAAAAGTATCAAAAACGAAAACTCGGAAATTAAATACCTATATCGTTACACTTCGTTTTACAATTTTTTTTACCGCTCAATTGTTTCTCAGTTGACTTGGATTAAGTTATAAGATAACATATATTGATGTACCCTGTAGATAAAATTTTGCAAATAGCATTATTTAATTTGTTTATTAATAATAGTTAAATAAATATTTAATAATAATACACACACTGTTAGCGGTCGAAGATGTATCCTATGAGGTATAGGACTCTCCTGGGGCTCACCAAGGCTTTATAAAGTGGGTAACCAAAATAAGGGGGAATAGACTGGCGGTTGAACGTGATCTAGTACGAATCACCTTTCTACACAACCGTTGTACATGAAACAGTACAGTCTCTACCATGTACTGAACCCCAGACCCGTTCACGAGTTGTGGTAGTACAGGTTTTTATATCTGATATAAAGAAACCGCAGAAGACTTGAGAAGATTGAACATCGCCATAGAAAACATTCAAGATCATAAAACCTGTAGAGACAATTTTATGAACCAGAAACTTGAAGTTATATCACAACCTACACTAAGCAGGCGTAAATGGACAGATGAATAGAAGAAGGCTCAAAGTGAAAAAATGAAAAGGTTTTGGAAAGACAAAAAGAAGAAAAAAGTCACCACCAAAAGATTTTTGTTTCCAGCTTTCTCCTTGGAGGGGAATATACGCAAATAATATTAATAATAATGATAATATAACCAAATAATATATATATATATATATATATATATATATATATATATATATATATATATATATATAAACTCTCTGCATTATTCAAACTGAAGTGGAAGTAGATAGATAAGAAACAAATGGAAAGAGTTAGTTGGTTCTTGTTCTATTAGCGATAGAAATGTATGTGAGATTCGAAATATTCACATCTCATGATTAATTTATTCTATCTATCTCATAAAAAACAAAACAAGATCCACTTCCGGCCGGAGAACATAAATCCGAAAGTTCTTAGGCGTGAGAGCTTTCTGGGCTATATACTAGTTCTTCTCCATGACAAAGGTCTCTTCTGGGACGAGAATATTCCGATGAGATGGATATGTTAGGGAGGGAAATGAACTTTATTCAGGATTCACACTTATTCATTCAAATATTGAGAAAGGGGTTCTTAATTTATTCATGTATGTACCTTCTTGGATAGATATCTGGATATATACGACTTTTTAGATCTTATCTAAGGACCTAAGTATGGTGTATCCATCTATCTATATGAATACACATCATAATGTAAATTACCATTTAGCCGTTGAGATAGAAATGATTTTTAAATAAGGGGCTCTGAAACCCATAGAATCATTAAAATATGTTCATCCATAACATGACCCGATCACAAAACTCTTCTAACCTAAGATGTTATTATAATATATTTTTAAAATTTATTTTATTGTGATTATATAAATATTTTTATTTTGAAGAGAAAAGATTTGTCCTGGCCGGGACCCGGGACCGAATCTAGTTTATTTAAAATTACTACAATTTATAATTTAAATTACATTTGTTATAATTATAGTGTAATAACAACACTGCTAAAAAAATAACCATTTATTGTAAGAAAAAGTGAAATAATATATTTTGAGTTTTTTTAATAGTATTAACTTATTTAAATCCGTTTTAGCTTTTTTTTTGTATTTTAATTACATTTTCCAATAATTATTTTTAAAAAAATTAAAAATAGTCAAATAATTAGTCAATCTAATATATCTCATCAAAGTTAGAAATTATAAAAATTAGCAACTTTTCAGCTACGAAGAAGATAGAGAAAGAAGAATAAATTTGTAGTATGACTATTGAACATACTGTAGTGAAGAAACTAATTACTCACGAAATGTTTTAACTGCATTTGAAGAATCTAAAATTTTGAAGTTATAATTATTGAATATTCAAACTCCATCCTTTTAGATACGTTATAGATATGAAGATCAGAAGCAAAAAAGCATCCTTTAAGATTTAGATATTTTATGATGATTATCAAAAACAAAAAATCATTTTGGTTTACAGCACTGCAACGGAAATGTTCGAATCCCGGCCAGGACAAATCTTTTCTCTTCAAATCACAAATATTTAAAAATAATTACCATCAAATAACAATTAATAACAAAATATCATTACTTAGGATTTAGAGCTTTTATGGCTGTTATATTACAAACAACATACCAACCCATTAATATTTAGGTCTTTTATGGCTACAATAATAAAAACAAGAAACCATCACTTGGGATTTAGATAGATCTTTTAGGGCTACAATATTGTAACCATCCTAACAGGTACTAATGTACAGGTACTATTGTACAGGTACTATATAAAGGCACTTTCAAAGGAATTGGAAAGAGTCATAAGTTAGTTTTATTATTTTTATTGTTTTATTATGTTTATTATTGTATAATACTCGTCAACAGAACATCACCAAAATATTCTCTTTCTTTTTTTTTCAATTCTCTTTTATCTGGAATTCATATGAGACGATTAAAATGACAGCTCTGAAAACATTAATCAGTTCAAAAATTCCAATTTCCTGCAAATAGAGGGTAAAAAAACATTGAGATTAAATTTGCTAGATGTGATACTGCTCAGGAGCGAATGTAGCATAATAAGAAAAGAGTAATATAAATAACAATAATTAAAAAAAATAATTTAAAAGGAATTTCCTCGGACAAGGAATGATTAAGTATAAATCATCCAGGTTAAGTGGTGATTTTCAGGACATTGACGAGTCGAATAATTTTACAATAGAAGTGGATTGAGTATGATCGTGCACAGGTGATGCTGATGATGGGGTACCATTGTGTTGTGCTGTACCTGAAGAAATTCAGGTTCATGAGGAAGTGTTCCAGAAGAACAAGAAAGGTCCATCGAATGGTCCAAGGTCGACCGACCACACCCAGCTCGTAGGGAATACATCATCCTTCGGCAGCTTATCTGTATTAAAGGTAGAAGGCTGGAGGTGTTCCTAATAACTGCCGGGTATATATCAGGACAATCTCAATTATAGTCAAATAAGAACTGTCGAAAAGAAAAGAGTTGGTTAAAATTAATACCATACTAACATCGGGTGTAAATAATAAAAAAATCTGCACCACCCATTAAGGTGGGCCGAGAAACCCCTTTTTTTATTTCGAAGTTGTAATAGCGCGGAAAGGTGCGAATTATACAGATTTTTTTAACTCAAAATCGGTTGACATCTTCCGGTCGCGCATAGGCTCTGAAATTTCACAAAATATGAAAAAAACTTAATTTTTTTTTAACTTTTGAATTAGATGTTTTTTTAATGTAATAGTTTGTAACGTCTTTAAATACAGCCTAAAAACATTGTGTTTTAATTTGGTTTAGATCAATTGATATCTTCCTGTCGCGCATAAGCCCCAAAATATTGAAAATTTCGCATTTTTACGAGTTATTTTTTTTATCTTAATATACTTTTTTTAAACGCACTAGTTACAATATTTTTTATTTTTGAACATAAGAAAATTGTGTTTTATTAAGGTGTGAATAAATAAACAACTTCCGGTCGCGCAATGGCCCCAATGCTATAGAATAACAGTCCCAGAAAAAAATATAGGCCTATGGCATGATGGTTGGTAACAGTAACAACGGGCAAAGTACTTTTCCCAAAGATCTCAGCCAATCTCCAAGTTTTCCCATTAATCATGGGCACTAACATTATAGAGGTGAGCCCTAGAACGGTACAAAATCCTATAAGGTTTATGTCACAGTCATTTTCAGAAACGAGATCTTTTAATTAGCAGGCACGAGTTAAAAGATCTACGTAAGCTTAATCCTTCAAGTGTTAAGGACGCATACATGTGTCCTGGAGAAAGCAATCGGTAGATACTATGGGCGCGTAAATATGCTTTTTTCATTTTTTCGTTATTTCATGTAATAATTATATGAAATTATGATTAAAACATTACGTATAACTTTATGAAGAATTATTCAGAAGTATACTTTAAAGAAGTATTCAGTACCAAGCGATGCAAGGATCCTGAGAGTTGGAATTGTGCCATCGGGTTCCATTAACCTTATTTTTACACGTTTTTAAGAATTTAAAGATACTATTGCGACAAAGATCTTTTAATAATAAAAGAAATTTGCCTATGTAAAAGGAACTGAGGACCAGACATGAAACTTTCCCAACCGCGTGCCAAGTCCCCAGGCACAACCCAAGTCTTGTGCAACATTTCCCCGTCTCGGGGGAAAAGGGAAAAATACATTCCCTCTTGTACAATCTGCAGCCGATTAATTCTCATTCTCTCTCCTGCCTTTTTCCGATCCAATGGAGGCGAGTTTTGTTTCGAATGCAAATGATTACTGATTGAGGCTAATGATCCAAATCATTTGTTGTCTCATCTTCGGTAATTTCCCTTGCTTCATCTATCATTACTTTTATTATGAAGCGTGACTCTGAAATTAAGAAATTCCCCATTTTTTTCATAGCTTTCCTATACAACAGTAAAAAGTTAGACTAAAATCGTTACAAAATTACATACGGTCAAGCCGAATATATTTCTATTCTGCGCATTGGCGGGTAAAAAAAAGAGTAAGTGTAGTAAATATTCAATATATGTCGGTATATATTGCAATAATACACTCTGATGGAGTGGAGGATTATTTTATTTTTTACTTTTTTTATATCTAATTAATTTTTTAATTGCTAATGAAAATGTGTTCCCTACAGATGACTAAATCTGTGTTTGAGAGACGTAAAGTTTTCTATTTTCCAAGCCTATCCCAATACTGATACTATGGAATATATTATTATATGTAAGATATATTATGTATTATTAGTATGTTTTAAGCCAAATTTATTTTAAATTTTTTGAGCCTTTTAAAACTACGCCTTAAGGAACCAGGTGTTTGGTTATTGGGTTGCTACTGTAGCGATATGAGTAGATTTTATTATTGCTAAACCATCTATATAATATAAGAAGTAGGTACAGCTAAAAATTGCTAAAGATTGGTTAAGTAATTTTCGCGGTTAGTTATTAAAAATAGAAAACGGGCTAAATTCTTACATAATGCAGTGATTATTAAATTGTATAAAATAAAAATAAAATTATATAGGGAAGTAACGTGTACAACTAAAATCAATTGTACTTTCAATCTAGCACTCAGCCAAAGGCACACAGAATCCGGAGACCACCATTCCATTGGGTCGATTCGGTGTGCATAAATAATTTATCTGCTACCACTGATCAGGGTTCGAGACCTAGAGAAGAGTAACTCGTATGGATCTAGTTCTCTAATAATAAAGAAAAAGTATCCTAACTTAACTAAGTATTTACTATATGTATAAAAGAATACTGCTGATTATTGTTTCTGAAGAATTTGTCAATCAGTGTTTCACGAAGATAATTTCAGAGTTGGATAAGTTGTTATGGAGGTTTAAAAATATCTGTAATTAATTTTTTTTTAATTTTATGGCAATTCAATAAATAATTAATAACTAAGTTATTGCTTGCCAGATTTCGTCGAGATGTTTATTGTTATTATTAAACTTTCCTTGCGAAAGAACGAAACTATTGCAGAGCGATTGTGGCGACAATGTTATATATCACTGAGGTCTCCCGACTTACCCAAACAGTGTCACAATGCCGAGAAATTTCATGCCAGTTTCTACTCAGCATTGACATTCAGGGCACGCGCGTACTTATAGTCGCGTATGGAGCCAACCTATTGCAGAACTTCAATAAGCTACGTTATATCATCTTGGTAGGAAGTCAAAGCAGTTATGTAGATCTCTAGCGATGTGGTCAGCTAGGAGACACATATGGCCTGTAGGAGTATAGAGGATATGGTGTGGTCACTCAGATCAAATGGTCAAGAGGCAGACTATGACTCTATATCCTAGGGGTGGCTATTTGACGTGCTGGAAGACAACACTACGCCCGATCGTTGTGTTTTATCAGCGTTCCCATCATACCCCAAAGTTTAGAGTAGCCAACCTGGGGGCGTGAAGACAAGTCAGGGGGCCCGAGACTAGTTGAAAATAATATAATTTCACTTAGTTTTAGTTATCTCTTGCCAGTACTTTTATACCTTAAATTAAAACTTATAATGTTGTATCTCGGGATAGTAAAAATAAATGTTTTGTTTTCATTGTAACACTTGTGTAAGGGGTGTGTGGAAGGCTTTCATTTGAACAGGAGGGGGTGTGGTACAAAAAAGTTTGGGCAGGCCTGCCTTAGAGGGATGCTTGAGCAATCCCAAAAGCAGGATACGAACTCGCAACCTTAAGTAAGTACACTTTTGCAAGTGCTTAAACCAGTTCGGCCACACACTCAAACACGCGGTAAAGTTTGGAGTTTTGGGGGGATTTTCCTTAGTTTGCAGAAATGGATGATCGGATTGGCACTTTAACATAGTTTTTGACAGTTCGTGTATTGTTATTGACTTATAGTGTTAATTATTTATCCGTTGCTATTTGTTAATATAGGTTTATCAAATAGCAATAACATGAATTCAGATTGCTTTTTTTTTTTATATCACGAATCTTATATTTACGATGGTAATCAACTTTTTTACATTGGGTTTGAAAATGTTTCTTTCTTGTGTCTTGTAAGTGTACCAAATGCATGTTTGTCTGAAGTTAGTAGTGAGTACAGTTTGGTCTGATTAAACTGCGTTTTTTATAAGTTCAACTGTATTTGTGATAATGCATTATTTTTTCTGTTCGTCGTCATTATTCATTTAGCAGAAAAGACATAACTCTACACTAAAAAACGATTAACATTGCACTTAAATAAAATCCAACAACATTGGAAGAGCCATTACAAAACTATGGAAGCTATAATATATCACGTTCAAACGACGTGTAATATTCTATTATACAGTAGATATAATAGAATATTAGAAGTCAGCCAGCTGATGATATAATAATGTGTGATGTTTTGTGATAACAGAAAAAGGCCCTCGTGAAATCGAATCTCGGCATTCAACTGCTTACATATGTAACATGTGTTTTATGTAACAAATAGGCAGCCTATATACCAGCACGTGGTTATTGGTTAGTGTCCTAGCAAGAACGAGATAGCGCTCTGAGACTAATAAAAAAAGAAATTAAAGTATTGCGAAAGTGTCCTCTTGATTTGTTAAGTGCTGAAATATTAATTAAATGCCTAGTGTTTTTAAGCACAAGAGTTACTTTTGCTGGTAACTTTTCAATAAAATTACAACTAATAAATATAACATGGTAATATGGGACATTTGTATGGATTAGTAAACCAATATATTTATCATAAAAAAAATTAAATAATTTATTTCGATACATATAAACTTAAACTTAATCAAGTTTACTTTGGAGGGCGATATTCACAATGTCGATAAAGATGTTTTCGAATTAAGTTATTTAAATTAAAAGAAAATATTAAAAACCCTCTTTGGTTTTGTATTAAGGAAACCAGGTGCAACTAATTTCTTTTAAAAATGATTACAGGACTGTACAAACAGATGATTATTGAAAAATTAACAGTTACTTTTTAACCAGTTATTTGTCGACCAGTAAAAAGTAACTGGCGTACCTGAAGCAAAAAAGACCCAAAGCAAAATAGAAATTATATTTTATTTATCTTAGCGATATTTCTTCCAGCTGATTTTCTGAATACTTTTCATTATGAACTTCAATTGTCTTACAGTTGTAGTTATTCTATAATTAACGAATATATTAATAATTAATATTATTCAATTGTTCTACTAATATAAGAATATTTCAAATTTTTAAGTGTAATCTAATAGTGTCTTCTTGCGAGGACATCATTGTTACAGTTAAACTATTAATAAGATGAATTACGAAGGAACTTCTCTCTATATACTCCTCATGAAGAGCATTCTCCAGATTAGCATGTCTGGTCTTAAAATAAGGTGCATCGATATTGAAAAATGTATTCATGAAAAGGAGATCCTTCATACAGTTCCTGCATGTATTGTTTGAATTGTCTCGTAAGATCCTATTTTAGCGTCCTTGTAATTTTTCGTAGAATCTTATACATTGGTTATATACTCCATAGCTACAATACTATACCTATATTTAATAACAGGATAACTGTTTTTTGGAATTGAATTATTATTTCTATTTATTTACTTGTTTTCTCATTCCACAGGAACATTATTCAGCATGTTATATGGTAGCCCTGTACCATATTAACCATTTCTGAATCCGATGTCGACATCGGCCGTGGCTAACGAATAACAAGAACTTGAGCTTACAATAACATCCCGATCATCAGACATGGGAAGGTTCCCTCTCTCTGAAGAGGATCAAACGTCAGTCCGAAAGATAACACTGACAGCTGATCGTGAACTAATTTGAAAAGAGGATGTGTTGCGTAACCTGATCAGGTAGCCAATTGATATTGTGTAAGAGGATTTACATTGAACTCAATATTGAAGTTTGGACGCTAGTCCAAACTAGTCCAATATTAGTTTCAACCTCGAAGAAACGAATATCATTACTGTAGAGTGGTGATTAAAATAGACACGAAATCTGAAACTAAGTTGAATATGAAATAACAGACTTTAACACTATTCCATCAAATTATGTAGATATTGATACATGGGAAAATATTATCGCATGATTATATCGATTTATTTAAAAACATATATTTATTTATTATATTTTTTATTTTTAAGCGTTTTTTTTACATTTTCCCTGCTATTGTAATTAATTAATTGAAATCACTGTCCTTTAAACATGTAAAGGTAGTCCAGAACATGTATTCACACTTATGCTGCTTGTATCGGATTTTTTTTTTTTTTTTTGCTACTATACTCACTTTAAATTTATCAAACATTCATTTTATAATATAATCAAAAACCAAACTGGAAAACTACAACCCATACATAGGTTCAATACATAGTACCAACACGGGGCGACCTGTGGTCTAGTGGTTAGCATAACAAACTACTAAGCCCAATATCGCGGGTTTGTAGCGCGGCAGGTGGCCCTAGGATTTTTTAAAGGGAGTAAAATATTCTTAGTTAAGCCGTCCTTCGTAAGGAACGTTAAACGAGGATCCAGAGCCTTTACGATGTCAGGTACTCGTTAAAAATCCCTATCCTAATTAAACCTGGATACGCAAAATTTACAGCCCCCAATGTATCATCGTCCGATTAGCCATAGCAGCAAAAACTGACGTTAAATGAACAAAAAACAAAACCATATTACTAATACTATACTGTTTCAAATACAAATATTGTGGAAGAAGGGTTTCCCCCAATTAAGGGTACCCACTTGCTAATGTCTGGATGCGCCCTAGGAGGAATTCCAAATTACAAACGGTCGATCTGATACTTTTAACAGAATAAATAATTTAATTTGTTTACTACAGACGGTCTCAAACCCATGACCCAGCTATAACTTCTAACCGAGCTACCAAATCCCCTATACAATATTAAAATAGATATTTTTGTTAAAAAATAATTTCGGATAAAAAAGACATTTTCTACTAAAAAAAAAAAATAAGAGAGTTTACATATATACTATAAATACTGCTTTAAGTGCTTAAACAACCAAATCTGGTCGCTAAAAAAATTAATTATTTCTCTATTAAACTTCAATGACAATGAATCCGTTGATAAAAACGCAATAAATGGCTTAATGAGTCTTAGAATGACATAAATCTAACACCTGTTTACGATCGCTCAGGGTTATATCTTAATTCAACGTGGGATTTATTATCTTTAGTGGCTAAGGAGCTTTTATTACATCGTTAAACAGAGAAATAATACCATACCGATCATCAAAGATTATGCTTCCGGCAGTTAGGTTCGTTTAAATCGAATTACTTTATAAGCGACACGCATTGATATTAGAAATCTCTCCCGCGGCAACGAGACAATAGGACATTAATGTACAGAAGAAAAGGAGAGAGGGAGGGATGTAGGTATATATATATATATATATATATATATATATATATATATAAAATAGTGTGTGTGTGTGTGTGTGTGTGAGAGAGAGAGGGAGAGAGAGAGAGAGAGAGAGGGGGTGGTAGAGGGAGAGAGAGAGGATATTTATAAGAACCTTCTTAACATACTTCCATCCATGACAATTGCTATTTATGCAATGAGAAAGATATATGGCGTTCATTCATGGGAACTATACCACCCTACACAGAATGAGTTTCATTTTCTTTTGTTTGTAAATATCAGCTGATTACATACAGATTCATATTTTAATTCATATCTGAGCTTAGTTTTTTCCCAGGTAGATTTCATTTTTATATTTATGATTAAGGGATTTTATATTGGAGTAGGTTTGTAATTCTTTTATTCTCTCTTAATAGCGACTTTGCTCAGTTTGCACATCGCTCAATTACTGTCCCAGGTTCGGATCGTACTGTGCAGCATCAGTAAAGTCGGTAGCCTTAAATGGTAAAATCTGGCGTCTGAGGGAGAAGTTGGGCTAAATTACTTCCGTGCACAACAGTTGGCTAATAATAGTACAGCTGCTGCAATGCACTGGACCCAAGAACCCACAAATTATAGAAGTTAATTGAACGAACGTACCAGAAAAAATGTTTCAATCCAATGTGCTAGTTCAGAATTATTAAAATCAATATGATTGTAATTTGATATAATTTTAAAATATTATTGTTGTTCACTTCTATCTGCATCTAAACAAGTCATAATTGAAATTAATGTTTAAGAAGCTACTTAGGCTTTTAAAGATCCCTCATGTGTCAGCTGCTGATTAATAAAAGAAACAATATTTAAATAATCTAATCAAAACACAAATTATATAAAAGTATAGCGACTCCTCGGCCTCAAAAAAAAAAAATTCAGTTTTTCACAATTACTTGAGTGATCTTAACAAGTTGAAGAAGATAGCAATGGTTTTAAATAATACCAAATTAAAATAGTAATAATTCCACTAGATAGGACTGGACGCTTCTCTCTACTGATATCGCGACTCTATCCTCGTTTACTACTCCTCTTGTATTTAAATAAACATTACCTTTTCAAAGAAAAAACACCTTAGCGAATGGAAGTGGGCTTAGTAGACATTATTGCTATTACTGTTACTAACTAGTAGAAAAACACTATTACTACAAATAAGACTCATTTACTAGCTTTATTATAACGGTTACTGGAAGGATGCCCCTCAACAACTTAAATGAAAAAGACATAATTTCTGAACTAGTGACTCCAAGAAAGCCTGACTAATTCCTGGACGTTCTTCTTCACGATGTAATTATTGCGACCCGAATATTTCTTCTCTCGGCGAAGACTCGACTGACCTTACTCAGTGACAGAGCCGATCTATCTTATGTATATGGAATATCATTTCCGTATATGGGAGCCCAGTCAGTGGCGAGGAATGTAATATAGTTCATATGTATTCGGCACCAGGGTGACATCACCTGAATGTATGATAGCCAGCTAACCGGAATTAAAAATAAAAGAATATAACCTTGGAATGACTAATTATACCCAATTACGGGATGAAGGGAATGGAATTATCATGTTTAAAATTACAATAAATAAATAAAACTTTAATAGAGAGAACGAAATTTATAAACAAATAAGGCATTAAATGATGTACTCTGTATAACTATTAGCTCTCGAAGAGTGTACGGAGCCATGGTAGAACTGCACTGTTTCTATCGTAACAGTTGTACAGGGAGGTGATTAGAGTGAGATAATACTCAACCGCCAAGTCCCCCCACCATTTTCAGAAGCTGAGAGAACCCAACGAAGTTTTAAAAATCTCACAGACTCTATCAATGAATGTTATCAAGATTTCATAATTTTTAGAATAATTCTTTTCGTTTTAATAAATAACAAACCAACTAATTAACTAACTGAACTCTACCGCTGCACCCATTGAGACTGTTTCTAGGACAACGGTTGTGAAGTGAGGTGATTTGAAGGAGATCACGCCCAACTCCCAGGTTTTTCCTCCAGTTAAGGGTACCCACTTAGGGGCTGGGTGAGCCCTAGAAACCAAATTATCTATCCCCCGTTATTGACATTAAATAAATTATCTGCTACAGCCTGATTTGAACCCGCGACAAACTCAGCGCTGTAGTGCTGAGCCACCCCGATGTTAGCTTAGTAAATAAATATTTAAGATATTTCCTTTTAATCTTTTTTTTTTTTAATAGCTGCAATATCAATATACAAAGCTTTTAGATAAAATTATAAATTATCTTTTTTTCTTCAGCCGCTCAAGAATCAGGTTAATATAAGCAATGACCGGTGAATCGTGGTGTTGAAATCTGAACTTTCGCCAGAAATTCAAGGATAAAGAAAAAACTGCTCCTAACTCAAAATGTCGACAGCTTTAGGAAACTGCCTGCATATTCAATAAGTCTTCGGTAATCTTGAGTATAATATTATGGCACCGTTATCTCAAATTTCTCCAAGCTAACCTATATTTTAAACTGAGGACTGTTCATCTTTCGGATCACCAATTTCATTAAATTTAATGTCAATTTTTTAACCAAACATACCACAATAAAGTAAATCTTCTATGAATTAACGTAATGTACATTGCATGTAACTTTAATAATAGTATCATAACATAACGAGAGTTGAACAACCTCTTCTTCAGCTCTGAGTGCCATTGGGATATCTTACATTAGCATCTCAAACATCGAAGTGGCCCACACTCCGACCAAATACAGAGCAGTCTCGAAGGATAAATCTTCAAGGACTAATCTTCGCTTTTAGCCAGGGCAATTATTTTAATCTTCTAAAATATTATTCATAGAGAGCTGAGTTGCTATGCTGAAGGTTCGGGGTTCAAACCCGGTTGTGGCAGATAAACTATTTCAACAACAGTTAACATCGAAGGATGGAACCTGTGGGATCTGCAGACACTCCTGGGCTCATCCAGCCACTATATAACGGATGCTATTGATTGGGGATAAAACCTAGCGGTTGAGCGTGATTTCGGTCGTCACAATTTGCACAATCGTTGCCATAGAAACATTTATTTATTTTTAAAATTTTCTTTTCTTTAACGTCGCTTCGAATGCTGAGGGCATTAGTGTCTGCGCTTCTTATATTTCTTGGATTATCTTCGTGTGTTTTAAATGCATCGGAGTCCTCTGTAGTATATTATAATCTTTGAATACTTTGTTTGGTACGTTTCAATATCCAAATTTGTTTCTTTTATTTGATGCTTCTTGTATTCAAATAGATGCTTCACCGTAATTTCTATATTACCACGGAAACATTACAGCCCTACAGTGTGCTGAAGCCAATACCTTTCAAGGGCTGTAGCAGTTCATTATGTATAAATTACTACATAAAACTTTCCTTAATAATTTAGTTTAAATGTTTACGGTTTAAAGCAATTTATCTTTTATTACAATTGTTTAATTATGGGCATCCTCAAGGTAGTATCCTTGACCCAATCCTTTATACAGTTTATACACCTGAAATCTCAACTCATCCTAATACTCTCCTTACCACGTATGCTGATGATACATGTGTATTATCAGTCAACACCAATCCAATTATTGCATCCCAAAGCCTGTAATCCCATATCACCGATCTTGAAGAATGGCGTCAAAACTGGATAATTAAAATAAACTCTCAAAAATCGCATCAAATCACTTTTACCTTACGTCGTAAACCAATGACATCCTGCCCTTCAGTATACTTTAATAATATCCCACTTATGCCTGTAGAACAGATCCGATACTTATTGTTGTATCTTGACAAACGATTAACCTGGAATCCTCATAGGAGACTGAAAAGGCAAGAAACGTAGTAAAGTTTCAGGCTACTTCAACACTTACTAGACAAACGCTCTAAGCTTCCAATTAATTACCAAAGACTTATCTACATGACCATCATACGACCTATTTGGACTTACGGAGTAGAGCTTTGGGGCTCCACTAAGCCATCGAATTCCTCTCGTAGCCAATCCCTACAATCCAAAATCTTTCGTAAAACCCTAAATGCCTCTTATTTTGTTAAGAATAAAGTCATCCATAATGACCTTAATGTCCCATTTGTTGCTGATTTGGCTCGAACCCGCTATCTATCCTTTCATAACAAACTTCATTTCCACTCAAACCCTCTAGTTTAAAACCTAGCTTCCTCTTCAATTCCCGATAATCCTCCGAGGCGTCTGAAAAGAAAATGGGCCCCTGACTTCTTAGTTGAACTTGTGATTTGAGTACTACCAGTGGGTAGTTTCTCTACTTGTCATTTTCACATGTCATTATGTATCGCTTAGCCTATTTACTTGATGTATTTTGTAAAATATCAATAAATAAGTAAAAAATTATGGCCAAATATGTTATTTTATTTAACGAATACATAAGTTTGTAATTTACATAAAAAATGTTTAAAACGAGCAAAATATAGCTTGTGTATGTAACCAGAATATATTCTTTAAATAATTCACGCGCTTAAGTTGCCCTATTTCTTTCCAAAAGAATCCGTGCTACAGTGACCAGTATATGCTAAAAGGTGTTAATACTTCTATAAAGTTAAACTTCAAATAAAGGAGAACAACTCAAAAAAGATAAAATGCAACGAAGATAATAAATAACTTTATGAATAAAAATAAAGCTGTGATGGCAGAAGCATTGACAGGCAACACCCTACACCATCCACTTTGCGGCCTTGACATTTCGTTTCTTGTCGAACAGCAAGTGGAGCACAGGTTTTTGTTTCATTTATTTTTTACTCCCGGCATTATAATGTGTAATTGTTACAGTACACACCTCGGTTCGAATACCAGCAACTTATTTAAGTGAAATGTAGTACCTTAACATACCCTAGAGTAAAAGAAGGATGTATAATATTCTGTTTATATTTGTATTAGATTATGGATATATTTGTAACTGTATTATATTTTATGTAATGTTAAAAAAATGTGAAGTATTAACCAGATTTATACTTCAGTTTCGGAACAGTTAAGTTTCAAAATTTTACAATCGTATATATTCTAATTCTGTATTAGATCCTGTAAAAACCTGTACCACTACAACCCGTTTACGGGCCTGGAGTTCAGTACATGGTAGAGACAGTACTGTTTCATGGACAACGGTTCTGCAAGGAGGTGACTTGTCTTAGGTCACGTTCAACCGTATAATTCCCCCCCCCCCTATTACCGTATTATTTTGGGTACCCTATTTTTATATTATTTTATAGAGGCTGGGTGAGCCCCAGGAGGGTCCTAGATCCTATATGATCCATCTCCCGCTGCAAACAGACTAAATAAAAGTCTTGCCCGGAGCGGGATTTGAACCAGATTTCCGGTATGGTAACTCAATGCTCTGCCACTGAGCCACTCCGCTCTCTATTAGATATTACAGCAAAGGACTTGAGCAGAAATTGAAAAATAAAGTCCTTTTTTGAAGTCATTGTATTCATTGCAATTATAAAAAATTGATGAGTAGTATTGTTAAAAATAATTTATTTTTCGACTTGTTTATTTAAAACAAAAATATTCAGACATTCAAGTAAAGTAGCAGTTACGGTGATCGTAAAATGATAGGTTAGGGTTAATGTCATGGGCCTAAATTCGAATTTTCAACTTTCTGTGGCAGACTTTTGTCTATTCAAAATCGATTCAATGAAGGTCGAAATCGATATATTCTTTAAATTCCTAAAATCATTTGTTAGGGATTAAACTTTACTGAAGTATGATAAAAAAAAAAAAAATTAATTTATCCTGTGATGTGAAACCATCACATCCACATTTCGCTGCAGGGTTTTTATACTGCAATAAAAACTTAATATAAAATACATAACAAAACAAAACACTTTCATTGGTTAATAGAAGAGAAACTATACTCTTACACGACAACTGGGTTACGAAGTCATCCCACACCCACCTTATTTCCCTAATTTATCCCCTACATATTTCCATCTGTTTCAGAAACTTGGACAACTTCCTTATGTGTCAAATTTTTTAAAGGGATTCTCAAGTCAAAAACGCATTTTCTGACATTATTTCATCACAAAACTCTCATTTTTTCAGTTTTTGGATTGAAAATTTGATAAAAGGTTGGAAAAAGGGTAATATTTTATCAAATTGGAGGGTAAATATTTAGTCGTTTTACTAAATAACCTCTTACTTGAAACAACCTAATATCTACTATATGCCTGGGTCTTTCATTCCATTCGGTGTGAAGGAGCGATGTGGATGGAGTGTGAAGTCCCTGTAGACGGTGACCCCATTTAGATGGCATTGATCTGAGGATGTGAAATAATCTCAAACTTCCGCAGACGGTACGGAATCCTGGATATTATTCAGTCACTAATGAGAAAATAATCTGAATTTTTATTACATCGTTAGCATCTTTTAAAGAGATAATTGCTGATAAATCAACAACTCAACATATTTTTGGAGATTTATGTCTTGTGCTTAATGCGCTGTTGAAGGTCAGATTAGCACATGCGGGTAGATCGCATGGCAGACGCTAATGACAAAAGGAAGACGTCGCTGGCAAATTAAGGAAGTTGCTGACCATAATGATCGAGACTTAATACAGGAAGGGTATCAGGCTCTGATGTTCCAACTTTCTATCTTTTAATAGTTATTACACGCTGATGGTAATTAATAACAATAATCAAACGCTAATAAAATTAGGAAGATGTTAGCTATTATGACTAAGTCCGGGCTTGTGATTGTCACCTTAGACTTCTTCCTTTAGCGTGGGAAGAGGCCAAAAGGCTGAGTTAAATAATATTAATAACAGAAGTATACAGTATTAAAATTATTATAAGACACTGATAAATTAAAATTAATCAAAGAAAATTCAATATTTGTAAAACAAGTTGTGGCACGGAAGATTCTGGTTGGCTCTTTTATTACTAGGATGTCAATAATCATGATTTATTTTATGATACATATAGGCTCACATATATGAGAACACATAAGTTCAGTTTTTTCATTTATAATTTTTTTGGGATCCTCACACGAGACTGAAAAGACAAGAAACCGCTCGACGATTCAGGCTACTTCAACACTTAGTAGACAAACGCTCTAAGCTCCCAATTAATTACAAAAGACTCATCTACATGACCATCATACGACTTACGGAGTAGAGCTTTGGGGCTCCACTAAGCCATCGAATTCCACTCGTATCTAATCCCTACAATCCAAAATCCTTCGTAAAATCCTTAATGCTTCTTATTTTGTTAAGAATAAAGTCATCCATAATGACCTAAATGTCCCATTTGTTGCTGATTTGGCCCGAACCCGCTATCTATCCTTTCATAACAAACTTCATTTCCACTCAAACCCTCTAGTTTCAAACCTAGCTTCCTCTTCAATTCCCGATAATCTTCCGAGGCGTCTGAAAAGAAGATGGCCCCTTGACCTTCTTAGTTGAACTTGTGGTTTGAGTTCTACCAGTGGGTAGTTTCTCTACTTGTCATTTTCACATGTCATTATGTATCGCTTAGCCTATTTACTTGATGTATTATTGTAATACAGTTGTAAATATCAGTAAATAACTAAATTAAAAAAAAATGTTTTTGGGCACTCTGCCCATCATAATATTCAACCTTTAAATATATTATTTATCAAATTAAAAGTAAATTTTTAAAATAAATATTTAAAAAAAATACAACAAGCGTACTTACAGTTATCTACTAGACGTTTTACATCACAATTGCTGTTCCAGATGTTTATTACAGCGTGCAGATGTTTAATGGACCTGTCTAATCAGGCAGTGGTATATATATATATATATATATATATATATATATATATATATATATATATATATATATAACTTACAATTAGACTGAATGTATATTTAAAAATAGGGTTTTTCGGACAGAGTAACGATACAGTATTCAGAATAGAACTAAACTTTATTACTTTTTCTCAAGTGAAATCTAGTCACATGATTGTTTACATATGTTTTTAAGAATCTTAATCTTAATACTATTAACTTAACCTACGGTCTATTTAGTCTATTTAAATAACTTTAACTCCCCCCCTCCAGTTCCTTCTCCTGGAGGAACTAAAACACACACAAAAAACAAACAAAACCGAAAAAAAATAATACTACAACAATAACATAATATAACGAAAGATAACTTCTGTATAACCGAAAAAAAAAATAAAAAAAATTAGACCCTACAATGAAACAATAACTAGAAGTAAAGTAAGAAAAATAATACATAAGATAGTAGCAAGTGTTGGTTTCACAAGACACAAACATAATAACTGAACTGAACAACAACTACAATTACTGGGCCACGCCTTCCGGCTCGAGTTGAGACACTCTGTGAGGGATTCGAAGTTCTTCTAGGTGGACAGTACGTACCCTGGACGGATAATTCTCATCCCGAATAGTGAATAAATTATTCTCCCTGACAGCAATAATTTTATAAGGTCCTTCGTACCTCCCTGCAGTTTTCGTCCGAGCCGTTCTTAACCTGCGGTATACTATTGCCCCCAACGGTAACGGCCCCTTCGTGTAAACCCTAGTCCTATGATTAGCCTTGATCACCCTGGCTTCCTTTTCCCGAAGTAACTTAGTGCGTACCCGTTCCCAAGTTGCCTGACGCTGCATACGTGCCCGAGAAATCTGAGTTTTAAGCTCGTTATTATTGATCGTGACCAAATCTCCCCTATCACGACGCCTTTGCCCAAAAACAATCTCTACTGGAGACAATCCCGTCGTTGAGTGTATGGTGTTGTTATACGCTATTACTGCTCGTGGCATGGCGTCGTAAGGTTCCAGATTCCGTCCCAATTTGAGTAACCGGAGGTGCTCCCCCAGGGTATTGTGAAGTCTTTCGACCGCACCTCTGCCTTTGGTGTGATGTGGAGTATTGAAGCGCCAACTGATACCCAACACTCTGCTTTCCTCCCGAATCAGAGCGTTGTCGAATTCACGACCACAATCTGAAACAATCTCTTCGGGTACCCCATAGGTCGCACACCATTGAAGAACCCCATCCCATACTGCGCCCGGAGTTTTCTTCTCGACGGGGTACGCCATCGCCAGTTTGCTAAAGCTATCAATTGCCGTGAGCCATGATTGTCCCTCGTTGGAGTAAAGGTCAATCTGCACCGATCTAAGAGGTTCCAAAGGAGTGGGCGTAACTACCTGCGTTGCTACCGGAGGTTGCCTATCGTACTTTGCTCTTTGACAAACTGGACATTGCGCTATATGTTCCTTTACAGTACGACCCATATGTTTCCAAAAATATAACGATTTGAGCGCACGCAAAGTCTCTTCAATACCACGGTGATTTGTTTTGCCCTCATGATGGTCGATAACGATTTGTCGTTGTATTGAAGGGTCGGAAATTGTCTCGACATGCCGTAAGCACCGCCTCAAGGAGTACCCAACCCCAATCCTCTCCTGTCGCCACAACCGTTTTAATTTCTCAGCAATAACCCTGTTCCCTACGTAAACATAGCAACTACGGCCCGGAACGCCAAATTCCGTGAAAATACGCTCAACTTCGGTGTCCTCGATCGTCACAGGGGAGTGCACTAAAACTGTTGATAACCCCTCGTACGAACTGGCGTTTGTGACTATACCGGAATCCTGTTTGGACCTGAATATAAGTTGATACCGTTTATCATTGATGATTTCATCGATCTCCGGTAATTCCCGCGGACGGCCCGTTGACGCCGAGCTTTCCTCCTCCTCATCTAGGGCATTAATGACAAGATCGCGGGATAACCAATCGGCGACAGCGTTTTCTACTCCCTTTTTATGGATAATGCGGAAGGTATAAGGGGCCAATCGTTCCTTCCATCTCGACACCCTCGCCGAGGATTCTTTAAGCGTCCCTAAATAAATGAGTGGTTTATGGTCCGTGATTAATTCAAACTTTCTCCCATAAACATACGGGCGAAAATATTCGACCGCCCACACCACCGCTAGGAGTTCCCGTTCTATGGCACTGTACTTCTGTTCCGCCCCGTTCAACTTACGACTTGCGTAAGCTATCGGTTTTTCACCCTCTGCAAAATCCTGCGATAACACCGCCCCAATAGCGACTTCACTCGCGTCTGTCGTAATTTTAAACAGCTTCTGAAAATCCGGAAAGGCCAGTAACGGTCTCGTTGTCAGTATTTCGCGACATCTCCGGATACTCTCAGCTTGGCTCGAACCTATACAAAACCGCTTCCCTTTTCGTAAGATTTCGGTCAAAGGTTGGGTTAATTCGGCTATTCCCGGGATAAATCTGCGATAGTAATTAACCATCCCTAGAAATCGACGAATCCCGCGAACATTCGTGGGTAATGGTGCTTCCTGTATCGCCTTAACCCTCTCCGGATCCGGTTGAACCCCATTCTGCGAAACAACATGCCCTAAAAACTTAATTTCACGCAGACCGAATTTCGACTTCCCGCGGGATAACTTGAGACCAAATTCTCGTAGCCTGTCGAAAACTCGCGCCATGTGTCTCACATGCTCCTCTTCCGTACGACTAAACACGATCAGGTCGTCCATGTAAACCTGCGAGAATTCCTCTCCCAACCCCCGCTGAAATTCGTCCATGAGTCTTTGGAAGGTAAGTGGAGCTCCTTTTAGCCCAAACGGCATTCGAACAAATTCGTAGTGCCCTCGTTCCCATGAAAAGGCTGTTTTACAGATGTCCTCCTCGGCCATTCTAACCTGGTGGTATCCGCTTTTAAGGTCTAAGGTGCTGAATATAGTGGCCCCCGAAAGTCGATCCAGGATGTCCTCGACCCTAGGAAGTGGGTAACGTTCATCTTTGGTAGCCTCGTTGAGTTTCCTGTAGTCTACTACTACTCTATACTGCTTCGCGTTGTCGCCTGGCTCACTTTTCTTCTCCACTACCCATAACGGACTATTGTAAGGGGAATTGCTATGTCTAATGATTCCCTGTTGTAGCAGTTCTTGGAGCTGTTTCCTAATAATTTCTCTCATTGATTGGGGGTAGCGTCGGTCTTTCACATAAACAGGGGTGTCTGTTGTGAGGACGATTTTATGTAACGTTTTCCCCGTAGTCGGTAGCACTTCATTTTCCCTGTAAAATAAGTCATCATTGCAACTTACGGTTCGGTCTATAGGTCCCCTCCCACATTCAACTGCCCCGATTTCAATTCTACCGTTCTCCCTTGTTGTGACAGTTTGATAATACAATTTCCCAATTTGATACCGCCAGGTTCGTTCCTTTACCCTCATCCTTAGACCCGTTTTCCGCAGAATATCACAGCCAACGATGAAATCGTATCCCGGCATAAGTTCTTCTACGATATGTACTTTAACTTTGTCAACCTGTCCTGCTAACTCTTTAAGATCGAGGTAAACCTCTCCCAAGGTCTTAGCACGCCCACTAACCGTAGAAATAGTGCACTTGCAATGTTTTTGCGCGCCCCATACACCCAATTTCACTGCCCCCTTTTTACTAATTATTGAGTTAGTACTCCCCGTATCCAATAGAAACGACATTCCCGATTCTTCCAACCTCGCCACGGGCAACCTAGTCAATTTCCCCCTTTTCCCGGTATTATTGATCTCTAAATTACTCGAAAGGTTGCCCCACCTATCACCGAATCCTCAATCAGAACTTTGCCGCGTCACTAATGTAGCCTCAGAGGGAACCCCCCTCCTTGGCTTCCCCTTACTCACCTGATGTCTACTCGGAGCCGGAGTGCTGCGTCCCGATATTACACTCTCTTCTCCTGATGACTCCCCGCTGGAATAGTGGCCTCCGCCTCCGCTCCTTCTGCTTGTCTGCGAGCCTCGCCAGTCCTGGTTATTGATTTCCATGGGTTCAGGTTGAGGTTCCTTCCTGTTCAATGTTGACTTCCGCCTTGGGCACTCTCTCACTACGTGACCTTGTCTACCACATTCAAAACATCGTATGAAACGACATTGCGCTGCTAAATGTCCCGTCTGGTTGCACTCGTAACAACGTCGTTCAGGTCTTCTTTTCCTTTCCTCAGAACCTCTGGTGTGTCGCTTCTCAAAGCTTCTTTCGCCGGTGTTCTGTCTGGGTGGGCTTCTATATCTCCTTCTTGGGGGTTTTATTTGCACCCACTCTCCTTCTGCTTTGTTCAAGCGAGCTTCCTTCCGCTCGTGTGCATCTATTAGCTCGTGCGCGCAATCCAGGAAGTCTCGATCGCGAGGAAGTGAGCCGGGTCGATCTATATAGTGGTTTAACTGCACTTTCAAAATTCCCATCACAAATTCTATCCGCTGGGCTCCTTCAGCTTGGCCAAACGTTTCCATAATTTTCTCAACTAGCCTGTTATACAGCACTAGCATCTTCTTGGCAAATTCACCCTCCGATTGGCCCTGAGTTCGCCGTTCTTTTAATAAGTAAAAGGTGTCTTCTTCAGGAGACCACCTCCCTCCACCATACAGCTTTTTTAATCTCGCCTTCAATGTATCCCAGGAATGTGTTGAGTCGGCCTGGATCGCATTTAAAATTCTCCTCGAGATCCTACTTACTAAAGATGCCTCCAAAAGCACTACATCGGCTTCTAACAATGCGCCTGTATTTTTCCTGGCCACTATGAGACTTTTAATTTGGTCCCCTCCTTTGATAAAATGTTCCAGATCACCAACAACTCCTGTAAATGGTTCCAGCTGGCTAATTACTTCATGTATGAACGCTGAGCCTTGAGTTCTTATTTTCAGCAGCTCCAGTTGGGTAATTTCCGTCGCTTTCGACAACTGAGCCTCCAATTTTGTGCGTTCCACTGCTGCCTGGGCCAGTTGGTATTCTAATTTAGCTATTTCCTCGCGTTCACCCATGTTTAAGATTTTGTTTATTTATTCGCGTCGAATTAAAAAAAAAAATCGAATTATTTTGCGGCTGAATCCCGTAATGGATAAGTCCCGGGTTTCGGCACCACTTACAATTAGACTGATTGTATATTTAAAAATAGGGTTTTTCGGACAGAGTAACGATACAGTATTCAGAATAGAACTAAACTTTATTACTTTTTCTCAAGTGAAATCTAGTCACATGATTGTTTACATATGTTTTTAAGAATCTTAATCTTAATACTATTAACTTAACCTACGGTCTATTTAGTCTATTTAAATAACTTTAACTTATATATATACCACTAACCAGTGGCATTTCTCCAAGCGGTATTTTGCTTTACTTTCCAATTCTCTATGATTATTCTGAATATCTTTTTAACGAAAAAGTTAACCTCTTTGGTCAAGAAAAGTATAAAGAGTTCAACTCATTTGTTGGGTCACGAATATTGCCTTTTGAATGAGCCGATTCTTTGCATTATGTCTATGTTTCATGATTAAAGGATTAAAAAAAACTAGTGAAATTTGGAATGAGTTTTCAACCTCAGTCAAGCCTTGCAACATAGTTTTTAAGAAGACTAAATGTCTTTAAGCATTTATTTTTTAAATGTCAATTTCCCAAGCCTGTACTGTTTATCGTTCTATCAGTTTTTGTATTTATTATTGTCCCGTCATTTGAGGTAATCGCGTTGAGATAATTCTGCCAACTCGGTGGATCTGGAGCAACGAGAGTTGTTGAACCCATAATGGAAGCGCTCGTGAACTAGTGACGTAATTCCGCTTTGAGCTGCATTGCATTCTTCCGGATGGGGTTCACGATCGCGGATTGGGAAAGTTGTTTCTTAATTTTATTACATCCATACAGAAGAACATAAGCATCCACATAAATAAATTTAACAGATTTAATTAATTATTTCGATGAATGAGCTAGGTGTTATTACGGTTGTAATGACGCGGTACGTTTCCAATATTCAAGCTTGAATCTGCAGACAAGAATCAATTAATGCTAATTATGAAGTAACAGTGAAGGCAGAACAACCTCGAAGGCCGAATGGGAGGGAAAGCATTAGGTTAGGCCAGAAATTTCCTCAAGGCGATTCCAACCATTGTATCGGACCTTGCGAAACGATCAGTGGTCAGTAGATTTCGAAGTTACTATAGAAACACGCTTAAACTGTGAAATAATAGAGTTTATTTCATTATAATAGGGATATCAATAAATTTAAAAAATATCTATTGGTGAAGTAGACGATGAAGATCTATGACCGTGAAATATGATATTCTGGTACCATTATATGCTATTTCTTATAGCAAAACTTGGAGGATGACACCCAAACTCACGTTACTACGAACCATAAAATCCATCTTACTGAGACAGCACTGACGTACACATGGGTTCAAATGAGCAAGGAGAGTGAGCAATCAACATAGATCTAAGAATTATGGCAGTTGAGGTCAGGAAGCGCACGAGGACGTAATATTCTTTCCCAGAAACAGTCCGTTCATGTTCAAAACTCCGCATGGTTATTTGTTAACATTACATAAACGATACCTTAAGGATGCACCATGAAAACCATGGTTTGCAGTAACATGAGGTTCGGTTACCCCTTCCTTCTGTCAGTACAAGAAATAGATGTCGCTGAGTGTTTAGAGCCCTGTTCTGAAGGTTCTCGGTTCAAATCAGGTTGTTACAGATATTTTAGATGATATTTCATGTGTTAACAACCTGAGATGGACCCGCTGGTTTCTGCAAATCCTCCTAAGACCACTCTGTGAATTCCCTTTATTGGGGAAAAACATGGCAGTTGAGCGTGATCTCGGACAAATCGCCACGGAGTACAACTATTGAGTTAGAAATTGCATAGTGTTTACGTACGGAAACCAAGAATCTTTATGCGTTTTTTTAAAATAAATAGCATGTATTAATCTCAAACTAATCTGCTCTCATATTGTTAGCGAACTCTTTGTAACGAAAGATAAGTTGCCTGGGAAAACGAAAAGTCTTATTTTCCTGCAGGTGTGTGAAACTGGGTCGATTGGAAAATAAACTCAGTTATGCATTGTTCTGTAACGTTCTTTCAAAACACAAGTTCTGTTGAAGTATACTTGAACTCAGCAAGAAAACTCTACGTCCTTGAAAACAGACAGTATCGGCTTGCATTATCCCAAACATGTGGAATCCATTAACCTTTCTTTGGCGCCATCAGCCCCAATTTGTTTTCCGGGAGTAAGGATACCAAGTGTTACTTAAGGTGGCGCCCGAACTAGCACCCACTGCCTTCACCTGCACGGAGTCTGATCCAGTCGGCATTTATAAGGAACTGATAAGGTACGACCAAGGACACGCACCTCCTCCCAACGCGGGTATTTTTAGACGTCGTTTATAACAATTCCAGGAAGAAAAAAGGATAAAGAAATCGAAACAAAACCATGGTGGTAACCGGCAACGAGCAGGCGCGCCCTCTAATTTATTTTGTGCTTCTTTGTTTCTGACCGAAAGATATGTTTATTAAAACTTATTTAGGTCCATATTTTAAGGCTTATCATACATTAGATTGAAAAACCTCCAACATGACCGCTTCCCTGTTTGGAATAGCCCTTTCACTTTGAAATCGGAACGATTTGATCCTTGGAATAAGATATGAATACATGACAAATTCTTTCAAATATCTCATAGACCGCCTGTGCCAGATATAATTTGATAATTTTTAAAATTAGTGAAATTTTATGGAGAATGTATATGTAGTACCTTCAGTTAACATACTGTAGCATTATTGTATTTCCTCTAGCAAGAATTGAATTTTGTATTAAATCCGAAAAATGGCTACATATTCTAACTTTATTGAATTTTTCAGTCATGCCCATTCTTACTAGAATTGCTATATGCTATAACATACATGTACACCCGTCATAATTATTGATATATGTTTAGAATTTGCTTTTATAATCCACCCCAGTCTGAAACCGTTAATGCCATAGCAAAAAAGGTTGACTTAAAAACAGCCCCATTCTTCTTAATTAGAGGTTCCCAGACTTTTTTCTCATTGACCACTTTCAAAATTTAGCTGGTTCCGGTGGACCCCCTGAAGCTAGATTTCTACCATATTCCCAAAACTCGAGAAAAATGTGAAGATTTAGTAATCGTAAGGCGGTCTTACTCAACAAGATATGGCTATTTTAACAGATTAGAGTTACCTAATTAATTATTGCAATGAAATAAACAAAGTAGACGGGAAACTGATTGTAATTATTAAAACCATTTTTTTGTCACGCCAACGTATACAGACCCCCGTCGAGTCTCCCGTAGACTCCTGGAGGTCCACCTGGATCACTTTGAGAACTAAGGATCTAAATAAAGCTTTGATTATACTATCATCAATAGTATAATCACAAGTATACTATTATACAATAATATGCCATAATAATCATGATAGATTTGAACTAAAGTTATTATAAATTTTTCGCCCAGACAGTAGATTTATATTTAAAAAATCCAGGAAATTATCAACACTTTATCACACTTAAAATAGATACAAATACACGTAATTGATATCTATACTTATACACATACATTCATATCAGTACTTATACATAAATATATATAGCTGGAGATTTTTCCAGGAAATAATTCCTATCGTTTCACGTAGTGTAACATTTGCTATTAATAATCTTTCGAAAGGTCGGATTCCCACATGCATAGTTTTAGATCGACTGTAGTTTATCTTTCCCTTGAATATATTAAATTAAAAAGAGGAGGTGGAATTTAAAATTGTCTGTTTTTTTAAGTAATGAATAAATAATGAAAGGAATTTTGCATAAAACATAATCGTATTTATTTGTTCTTGGCTGAATAATTCCATGCTAATGTAGCCCAAGAGAATGCATCAAATTTTCGTAATATTCAGGGATCAAGTATAAAAATTATATGGTACTTGTGTGTTAACGCCACCGCAGTTATTTTTCCCTACTTGTTCGCATACGGATACATTTTGTAACCGTTATATTTCTAAAACATTTATCTTGCATTTTTTTAAATCTATTTATTGGGGTTAGAATTTTAAATTTTTTAAATAATCATCAACAATTACAAATCAAAATAATTTATTTACAAATGGAATATATCATAAACAATTAAAATAATGGATAATATATAAATAAATAATGGAATATATCACGAACAATCAAAATAATGAAAAACCAAATAATTTATTAAAAAAGAAAGTGGTTAATCGGATTTCGGTGAAAAATTGGTAAAATATTTCGCTCCTGGAAAAATACAATTGCTTCTTCTGTTTTTGTCAAATCCCAAAGACTCATTTTCGTAGCAAAAAAATTAGCGAAATAACAATAAATCTAATAATAATTAAATAAATAAATAAAATAATAACAACAATGAGTCTAGAACAAATCAGCAAAAAACAAAACTCATCAAACAAGAACGAACATAAAAGAAATTAGTAGTCAGAAATATAACGGTTACAAAATGTAACCACTCGCGCATGCGAACAAGAAGGGAAAAATAACTGCGGTGTTAACACACAAGTACCAAATATATTTAGGGAAATGATAGACTTAATGTTTTTTAAGACTTAGACTTAAACATAAGAATTTCTTATTAGTTTTATAACTAAAATCTTCCAGCTTTTATTCCATAACAGTCGGAACGATAAATGATATAAGAAATTCTTATGTTTAAGTCTAAGTCTTAAAAACATTTAAGTCTATTATTTCACTAAAGACCACGGTGACACACTTGTTTTTAACTTTATTCTGTAGCTTGATATAAGATGCATTGTTAAAATTGGATTATTTAAATATTATACGAAGTACCATGGATGGTTAATCATTGCTGATTACCAGACTGGATGAATTCAGAGTGAGTTATTTAAGACAACAGAACAGTATACTCAAAAAATACGTCTTATGCAGTTGAATACAAAACAGTTAAGATGATTGTTAAAAACGTGAACTCTATTAAGAATATTATATTTTATAAAATATAATTAAACAATGAATGTATATACCTCCCATTGTATTGTATTAATGGACTGTAATATTGATAAATTCGTTCGTTAAAGAACGATTCATTCTTTATTCAGTTCCATAACGTTCAGACCAATAGATTCGGTTTTTTTGTTGTTGTTGGCTTTGGGCACAAATTCATCTAATATGGATTAAACTATCTCTGATATTTCAAACAACAATTGACAAACTGATTTGAACACAAAAATTTATATCAAGCTGATGATAAAAACAAGGATTTTTGGTCATAATAATTTTAGAATTAAATTCATCTTTAACCCTTTATTCCATAAAACTTGCAACTGTAAAAAAATCTAAGAAGTTCTGATTTTTTAAGGCCTGATGTTTCCTTGTGGATTTTCATTATTTATTTTGTATACTACCATATCCTCTATCGTATTTAATGTGTAATCTGATCAGATTTTTTCAATTAAAGGTTTACATGTAAGGTAGTGCAATATTTAGTTTTTTTATTTGCCTCATTTAAACTTGTTTATAATGAAGAGTACTTAGAAATTTAGAAAGTTGGGGGTAGAAGGACATTTTTTGAAATGCCACCTTTTATGGGTTCTGAGGGCCTACTGGAACCAGAAATACGTTTTTTATTTGTTGTTTTTTACCGATTATCATATGTTTGCTCTAACTGAGCTAGTTAGGGAAGTAGGGAAAAATATATATTTAAACAAAATAAAAAATAACATATCAGTGAAGCTAACAGAAATCGGTGAAACTATGGCTCTGAAGAAAAACCTTACCTGACTGATAGTAAACCTGCTTTCTGCCTACGCTGACCTATTTAAATATTATCTCCTGTATTTTATTTGATATTATATTACTTTCAGTTTATTTTATATATAATTATTAATTTTATATATTAATGTTTTTATTTTATACACCCCTTTAGATATACCCTGGCCTCTACGAATATTATCTTCCTTCGCTATCGGCCAAAGCCGACCAAGGTTGTCATTAATTGACCTGGTTATTTTGATTTGATCAATGGAAGGCTAAAATGATTTCCTCATCAGGTAACTAACAAATTAAACATTGATTCGTGATAATCGTGTTTTGATAAGTGTATCTGTAATCATAATTGATTATTAATGGCTCATAAGGGTGTTTAATATCTTCAGTATTTTTATTTACCGATCTAACAACTTCCTGATATATTGCCTTACTAGCTGTACCCGCGACTTCGTCCGCGTGGTATAGTGACTTTGAGCAGCACTTTTAATTTTTAGGGTAATTATTTTGCAAATAAAATACATACATTAAAATAAGTGTTATACAGCAAATATCTTATTTAAGTACATTTTTATGCCCTCCCATTTACCTTAACAACTCACCCATCCCGCAGACAGACAAAGTACAATACCTTGGACTAACGTTTGATAGGAGAATGACATGGGGTCCTCACGTTAAGATGAAACGCCAATCACTGAACCATAAGCTCAATTTAATGTACTCACTATTCAGGAAAACCTCCAAATTAGACATAAGACAGAAACTAAACACGTACACTTACCTACTAAAACCAGTTTGGACATATGCATTACAAATTTACGGGATCGCTAAACAGACTCACAGAAAACGACTGCAGACTTTTCAATCAAAAGTACTAAGACTTATCACCAAAGCACCATGGTACGTCAATAACAAAACTCTGCATACTGACTTAAAAATACCAACGGTTGACGAACACATACGAACATACTACAAACGCTTTCAAGAAAAACTACACGGACATCCAAACCCGTTAATAGAACGAATGGCCTCTACTCTCATGCCTGAGAACACTAAGAGGAGATTAAAAAGAACGTGGATGAGGGATTTGTTACCATAGGAAATTGAATCAAGCCAAGGGAGAGCTACCGCTGGGTACTGTTCTTCTTCATGCCTTTCAAGTCATTGTATCATGTTTGTTTTGTTTTTTAGTGTCAGACTATCTGCTGATTGTCACTGTTTTGTATTTGACAGGTGTAGATAAAAATATAAAGAGGAAAAAAAAAAAAGTACATTTTTATAAAAAACGTATTTTGTTTTCCCATCTTTTGCCAAAACATAGGGTTTTTGCGGGTTTGATATACGTAGACATGCCACATAGAGTTGCCCATGGGCAAAACAATTTTTTTTTTTCTATATGAATACCTGTAACTTTAAGCGTGTGTCCTTGAGCTTTGTTTATTGTTATTGCAAATGCTGTTTTCAGGGGAAATTTTAAACTGAAAAGGGAAATCAGTAGGAATTATCGGAATAAGGGCGCCAAATTTGCCCTTTCACAGAGCCATTCTCGATTGCCCATATTTATTTGAAGATCAGAATCGGCATTATTTTTTTATCATCTGTGCTATCGACAATTTGACAGAACTCACGTCTCAGTGTAATCATGTCGTTGCTGTCTATTTGACATACAATCTTCTCCGATTTTTAGAAGGGCAGCTGCATATTGCCCTGCTTGGGAATCATTGTGAAGTTTTACTCGCATATTTGTAGTGAGACAAAACTTTTTTACATGTACCCATAATAATGATGCTTTAAAACAGGCATTTAATTCATCTGCCGGGATACCTCTTGTAATAACCGGGAGAGTCTGTCTAAAGTCACCAGCTAAAATTACCACCATGATACCCTGGTTGCCTTTGATATCTTTTATTGTGCGATCTAGTGCTTCGATTGCTCTTTTATGGGACAATGTACATTCATCTCAAACCAATACCTTACACTGCTTTAACATTCCGCGCTCACTGCTTCTGCTAATGTTAAATACTGGTACTTCCTCTAGAGCTAAGTTGAATGGTAAGCGTAGTATATGTATAAAATGTACACAATAATATATATACTAATATTATAAATGCGAAAGTAACTCTGTCTGTTAAGCTATAATATAATATTAGTATTAATAATATTCTTTACAAATATAAACGCTAATTTTAGTACCTGTTTAAACCCTTTTAATGAATCTATTGAATTATTTTCACTGAAACGCTATTTTAATTACACCAAACTAATAAAATAAATTAGAATATGAATAAAATAATTAACACACACTATTATTATAACACTTATTACTTAGCACTCACACTATTTCAAAATTATTTCACAAATATGGAATTTTAAAACAGTAATTTAACGGAGCACCTTCACCATCCGCTATATCCGGCATACTAATGAGCGATGTTTTTGAAACAGAGATGGTACAAAGGTGACAGCCAATCAGAATCTATAACTCTATTATCCGGTCAAAACAAATTGCCCACTTCCTTTCTAATATTCAGTCAGTTTTGTGCTTTTCTCAAGTCTACATCACAGGTTTATAAAATCATCATAAAATATGTCTTCTCTGAAATAATTACTTTTGGTATACACCTTTATTCATAAATTATATATAATTATATAATATATATTTAAATTAATTAAGAATGCAGAATTTAATGTATTTTAGATATACCTATATCTACTACATAACACAATGAAATCATTAAGGTAATTAAAAATTTTAATTATAACTTATATTAATTTTATAAATATATTTTACTTTTCAGATATAGCAAATTTTAAAGGTAAAAATATAACACTCATACTTTTACAACTGAATTGAAGATATAGAAGTAATAATAATAATAACATATATAAAAAATATGAAGAAATTTATTACCAATGAAATTAATTTTTTTTAAATAATGTTAGAAGTTTTAAAACAAAATCTTTGGATTTTAATTAATTTGAGCTTTGTACCTAGATTTCCTAGATTTAATCATGAGTAGTATATTATTCTAATTATATTATATTTTATTGTTATATTATTCTAGTTTTGTTATTTTCTAACAACAATTTTATTTTTAGTGCAAGCCAATAGTGACTTGGTGTAAACGAAAAGCTGTACCACTTCAAGAGATCAGGAATGTTGGGTTCAGTGTAGTCAACGGTTGCGCAGGGAAGTGATTTTGCCGAGAATAAGCTCAACAACTGTTTTGTGGATGTAAGGTGTTTATTAAATGAATGTATTTATTTATTAGGTATAAATTATTTAGTGACAAGAAATTTTACTTTTAAAAGTAGTAATGATTGATTCAACGAAATCAATATTAATTTTAAAAATCGGGTATCCATGAGATAATCAATTTTTGTATTTATTTGGTTCCTTCAATTTATTCTTGGAAATATTAATTTAATATTTAATAATATCGTAGTTAATAATACCATAAAGATTTCATTATAGCAGTAATATTTAAAATATTAAATGCTTTCGATATTTAGAAATATTTATTAAACATAAATCAATTCATTATGACGATTTTTTCCATCTTGTTTAATAGCTTACATACGAAATGGAATATTAATCAAATGTAATGTCCTTATTTAAGCATGGTGTGCATGTCATAATAAACGGTCTCTACAAGGGGTTACTGGGGGGGGGGGAGAAAAAATAATACATACAATATAATTTAAAGGATACTCGAAAAAGGTTTCAGAATTATGTATTTTAAAATATGTTGGATTTTTTCCGGCTTTAGTGGCATGGGATAAATTGATTGCCACAAAGAGTAGTCAATTCAACTTTTTTTACTTTTTTTTTTTTACAATTTTACATCAGTACCTTGCATGTAAAAGTACAAAGAGAGATCTACGACTCTCGTACTGAAACAGCAACTCCTTTATCTTTCCAGATTTTGGCTAATAGTGAATTTAAAAGATAGGTCTTGCCAGTGCCTCCTGAAGCATCCAAAAAGAAAAAACCTCCTTCGCCACTGGCAACATTTTGAATAACTGTGTCAAAACTAATCTTTGTTCTGATTTTAAAAGTGGAAGGGCTTCTGTTATTTGTTGCATTAAAGAAACAGTATCGCAATCTAGTTCTCGCATTAAATCACTTCTCACGTGGTCTGCTCATTCCGAAATCGGATAATTTTTTTCCAGTAATAGTAACCACTTGGTCTTCAACCTTTGTTAGCGCGTCATTGTAAATTAAATCATTGTATGAAGCATTCGGATTCTATTCTTGTACTCTGTGTGAAATATCATCCGCCTTGTCATTTGTATACTTTTCCTCACAATTCTTGAGATTTTGAAAGCCCACATGTCGCTATTAATATAGCGAAAAGCTATCTCTGCTTGGGCGCAGATTTGCATTATGTAGCCTTTCCAGAGTTGTATTCCAATGATTATCATTTTCTAATAACCCTTTTGCCTTACATACCTCTCGAAATGTTGGAAATTCCTGATTATTGAGCTTTTTGAGATCATTGAAAGAGGTTGGCCCACGCAAATGGTGTAAAAGCATAAAAACATATGGTTATTATTTATTTCAAATTAAATAAATTATATTAAATCGTCCCCTATGTTAACCCCTAACAGCCCATTTTTCGCATTAAAAAGTACCCTATGTCCTTTCTCAGGTTCTAGACCATCTCTGTACCAAATTTCATTTAAATCGGTTCAGTAGTTTAGGGGTGAAAGCGTAACAGACAGGCAGAGTTACTGTCGCATTTATAATATTAGTATAGATTAAACATATGTATATACTGAAGCAATTGTTGTATATTATAATTTTTTTTTTTATAATAACGACCGCGTCTTGACTGTGATGGTTTTGGACGATGTACAAGTAATCGATTATTTTAATAAATAGACTATTTAAAAAAATATAGAATTTGGAGAAAACATTACACAATTCCTTAAAAAAAATGGAAATTTACTTAATTGTCATTGTATACATTTATTCCATTTACTGGATGTATTAATATAATAGAGTTGAAAATTACATTGAATAAATTAAAAAAAATCATGTAGGCAAATAGACGGTTTTTACTGGCCATTGATAAAAAAAGAATTGGTAGGAATAAATGAGGTATGGAATAAACAAATAGAAGAAAACTATCAATTTAAAAACATTGTCTTGATTTTCAGAGTTATTCACAAGTGAGGGAATGATTAATAGACAAACACATATTCAATTGATTGGATTACAGCACTGCATTTATATTATTGTAATTATTTCAGTTAAAGATGGAGTAATTAATCATATAATATTAGTGAATAATTAAAACTAATGTTTGTTGCAAGGATGTGGCGTAGTGTTGAACTATAAAAAAAATTTCTCATGCCATTTTATAGACTGACCTTTACGGAACAATAAATTCTTTTACATTTTATAGCCCTATATATTGCTTTATAATTTTTTTAATCGACTCTCAAAAATACTAATTTTATTATTTAAAAATATATTAATTTTTTTTTTTATCAGATAGTCCTTTGCTGTTTAATTCTTTAAAATTTGTTATATACTTATTTAATGAAATTTCTTATTTAAACATATTTTTAAATAATTATACTTATAATTATTACCATAAACAATTAAATAATTTATTTATTTGCAGTTGTAACTTCAAATATTACTATGTTTGCTAAACACATAATTTTGGATGCCTTAGATTGTTATTTTAATTTTAAAAAATTTCGGATTATTCATTTATGCATATATTATTTTAACAATGAGTTCGAAATCTGACAAAATATAATAAGTAATTGCAGTAAAAACATAGCAAACTTCATAAAAAGAAAGTAAATAAAAGAACAATAATAATTAATATTACATAATAACAATAATAATTATAAGAAGCGAGGGGATGGTTGACTGGAAGATAGACGTAAGGAAGAAAATAGTTGGGGGTGCAGTCAAATAAAAACACTAAATAAGTGGTTACTTATTTAATTGAACATCATGACTTGTTCTCCTTTCAACATAGCGTTTATTTCACTTTGTTTTATCAGTGATATTTAAAAACAATTATTTGTTTTTCCAAATTAGGTTCCACATCTGTTTGCAAGATAAGGTGGTGTATTGATGGAAGCTCTGATTATTAAAATTGTGAGGAAACTCATTAATCATTTTCTTTGATACATTTTTTTCACGTTTTAATAACTGTTTTTTCTAGTTGAACTGCATGTGGGGTAAACAAATACGATCTGAAGGCTTTTTTCATACTTTTTTTTAATAGGGGATATTTTGTGAATGATTTTTTACCTACATTTTTGAAAATGTGGTATCTAAATAAAATCTGTAAATAGTATCTAGCCATCTCAAGGAGCCAAGGGCACTTGGATATCTACTCTTAGATGAATCTCCATGAGAATGACTTTTATCTCTTTGCCAGGAAACTAAATGTATTAATTGTGATCTCAATCTCTTCAGCGAAGCAGATAGACCTCAAAGATTCTTCCTTATGACTGGTATTCACCAAAGGATGTTTCAAATAGAATGGAACGAATATTTAAAAAAAATAACTTCGATGGTCAAATTTCATTTAAAAAAATGATTATGCTTATAAATGGTCAAT